>VWZD01011162.1:0-284771 GCA_013396695.1 Sakesphorus luctuosus | reverse complement strand
GGGGGGGAAGAAAAGCCAACAGCTCCTGAAATAATGAAGAGATGTAATGTTCCCACAGTTCTCCTTAGCATATCACATTCTCTCTGACTCCTTTGCTACATAACCCTTAGCAAGGAGCAGTTTGCAGGGGGAAAAGACCATCAGAGAATTCCCCATATCCTCTGCACCTCTCCTTGGATTTCACTTTAGAGAGGGGAGAAGTCTTAAGTGGTTGTAAATCTTCTAGTAATCAAATACAGCAATTAGAGATCTTTTATGTGTTATACATTTTCCACTCCTAATTTGTATTTGTGATACCATATTGACATGAGGAATCATGACATCTAATGTGGCTGCTGTGAATTCTTTGTGTCATGAGAAGGTAATTATAGCTGTTTTCACAGCATCGTGCCAGAAGTTCCTATTCTTACCGCTTTGTGAGTTCTGTGTTTGGCTCTTGCAAACATACAGCATAAAAGTACATGTGAAGATATGCTTCTGTGTTATCTTTACTTATATCCATTCTTCACATAGTAATTCCCCAGCTTGGTCTGATACCAGATTCTCATTTTTCAGGCCGGAGATATTTATTTGGGGGAATTCTAGCTTTCAAGTAGAGAAATCTGGCAGCCAGGGTTGTCATAATGAGTGTTTTATCTTGGGCAAGAAGGTCTGAAATTCCACTCTCGGTTGCATTTCTGCAGCTCCACTGGAGAAGTGGGATCATAGATGTGTAAACAGCCAAATCCTGTACAGTAAATCTAAATTTGATTCCTACAGGTTCCTTACTGCATCTTTAACTCCTTGTTTAGCTTATGAAAGGCAATGCTTTTGTGATAGCAAGACTGAACAAAAGTTATCTTTACAGAGTTGTGGGGCTTTGCTAGCACTTTCAAGCAGCTGTGACCAAGTTTGTCTTTAATAGAAAATGCCAAATAAGAAGTTCTGTCATTCACAAACATTCCCATGAATGTGGGGACATGGTCCATGGCACATGGCAATTTCATGGGTCATCTCTCTGATACCTCATTCAAATGCTAAGGTAACACAGTGAAGGTACGGAACAGTGTCCTTTAGTCCAGGTCTTCAAAGTTATCCTACTGGATTACAGGTGCTATTATATAATAAAGAGATGAAAACCTAGGCAAAGTCTAATTTTCTGGAAAAAAAAAAAGTATATTCAATTTCAAGAGTTTAAATACAATTTCAGTTATTAGGATTCTGGGGGATTTGCATTATTTCCAGAATTTAAACTCTTAACAGTTTTTTATGAAGCTTTCTGCTGATTTTGTATGCAGAAGAAGTAGAAGAAGAGTGCTGACTGTCAGTCATTTAATAACTTCTGTTGTTTCCGAGTGTCCAGAGGAGAATACCTGGTTGTCTTACCTTGCAGTTTCTTATGGCATTACTGTGAGAAAGCTTGTGGAGCGTGGTTGCTTCCCAATGAGGGTCTATATAGTATTGGAGGTGTAGACATTTTTTTAAAAATTTTCTTCCTTTCCAGCAGTGGTAAGTCATGCTGCTGCTCTGATGTTTGTGGTGAAACTACGTCTTCGTAACTGCAGCACCTTTTCCCTTTAATTGCTGTGGACCTGTCTCTCTCTGCAGCTATCTTTTTCATATCACGATCATTTGTTCGTGAGAGTCATCCTTAGCTGATGTCCTAGCACTGTCTCTTTCATTCATCTTCAATTTTATCTCATCAGCATGGAAATTCTGTGAGAAAAGCTCTCTTCTGCCTTTATTGAATAAGCAAACATCTCTATTGGTGTAGACAAGCTGTGTCCCTGTGGTTGGCAGCAGTTGTGAACAGCCAGGTACCCCTGTTTCCTCCCAGCCTCTTCCAAGCCCCCAGGGGCTCATAGCACTCAGGTGGCTGGCAAGGACCCCATAAGCAGTGCGGTGGATGGTCCAGAAGCAGAGCTTAAATCCTCCAAACATTTTTCAGAGCATGACTGATGCCAAAGTCAGAAAAGGCTATTGTTAGTGTTATGTAGTATCTTCCCCAATGATACAGACAAAGGGATCGAGTGCATCCTCTGTAAGTTTGCAGACACCAAGCTGAGTGGTGTGGTTGCCATACCTGAAGGATGGGATGCCATTGAGAGGGACCTGGAAAAACTCAAGAAGTGGGCCCACGGGAATCTCATGTGGTTTAATCAGACCAAGTGCAAGGTGCTGCACCTGGGTCAGGACAACCCCTGCTATCAAATACAGACTGGAGGATGAACAGGTCAAGAGCAGCCCTGCCAAGGGGCCTTGTGGGTGCTGGTGAATGAGAGGCTGGACATGACCTGGCAATGTGCTTGCTCCAGAGGATAATTGAAACAGTAAAAACAGAGTAAAAAAATCAGACAAATGCTGAAGTCTATTACTGTCATGTTTCTGTTGATTATATTCCTGTCCATGTCTGTCACCAAGTCACAGGAGATGACTGATGCAAGTCTGGAGTTTATATCAGATTCACAAGACTCACTAAAGAGGTCTACTTTTTCTATAGGTGGATTTTCATCTGGAGGATATGTCCTTCAGTTAATCTTCAACCTACGCTCACTTGTCAGGATGTAAAAAGCCTTTCCTAATTGGATTACTGTGGTGTATTTGTTGACAGTTTAGTTCTCAAACAGAGTGCATGGCCTGCAGCCTACACAGCAATCTGCTATGCTTTTTCTTAAACCCAGGCAAAGGGTTTTATCGCATTACCCTCACCCTGATGTGCATAAACTGTATACTGTTTAAATTTTGACAGTTTTCCTATCACGTACAAACTCTCCTTTGCCCCTTGCCCTGAGATGCTGCATGTGGGATGATCTTTGATTCAGCTGAACTGATGCAAGTGCTCAGGGTTCGAATGCCTCTTCTGGAACCTTGTGTCTTATCCTCCTTGCCCGTGGAAATATTTGCACTGATCAAAGTCCTTTGCTGTCATGTGGAAACCTAGCCACAGACTTAATGTTGTGTTTGTTCCTTTTAATTACTTTTGGAATTATTTGAAAAGACCCATGTTCTTCCTGGGTGCTCCTGCAGCGGAGGCATGATGGGTGCTTTGTAGAAGGAAGCAGCAGATCACACACCAATGCAATCACTTAGCCCTGGCTTCAGAAGCTACCTTAGTAATTAATCTCCGATATGCTTATGAATTCAGCTTTTCCAAACAGTTCAGGATCTAGGAAATCCTCCTTACTGATCAGAGATTATCTTCCTTTGCTTCTCCTTAAGACAGCTGTGGGGAATGGCTGCTTCTTCATTTAGCCACTCCCCTCATTTGCCACCTGAAGAGTTTATCACTGATGATTTTACACTTTCTCCTCCAATGTCGATAATTAAAAAAAAAAAAAAAGTACAAGCATGTAGCTAAAATTCAGTATCAATATAACTAGGGCTTTAACCTGATTCAGGATGGCTCAGTGCTTACAGTTACATTTTTACACCTACTTGCTACTAATGCCCTTGGTGCCTGTGAGATCACGTTACAGCGTGGAGAGGAGGGAGGCTCTTGGTTGGGGGCTGTACGATGTGAAGTCAAGGCTTGCAGACGTGAGAGGCCAGTGAGCACAGACTGGGGGGCACGGTGCTGCTGCGGTGGAACAAGGGCTGCCCATTCTTCTCCAGTGTAGGTGTTCAGTATTGAGCCCTGATGGCCAGGTATAATCACAGCATGTTTGGGGTTGGAAGGGACGTCTGAATATCTGCTAGTCTAAGCCCCCAGCCATGGCTAACATTTGCTTCAGTCTCTTTTGTTAAAGTCGAATCTTGTTAAATCCCTGTTGTGAAAATAACAGGTTTGACCTTGACACAGTGCCCAGCTAAGTTCATGTTTGCTGTCAGGCAGCTGCCTTTACATGAGCAAGGCAAACTGCTAACCCAGTGTGGGTACCTGCCTGCCTCTGGCACCTGACCTCTCCTTCCCAGCTCTTGGCAAGGAAATGTCCTATGAGTGTGAGCTTATCGGTTATGATGTTCCATGGGGGAGAGAGAGATGTAGTGAGCACCTCAGGTTTCCTACTGGCATCCTGGTATACAATGGACTGGCCTAAATTTAGGACTCCCTTTGTTCTAGTGTATGTGAGATCTCTTTTACTGTCTTTAACCTGTTGTACATGTATTTCTTTTTGAATGAAACTGCTTTGTCAATTTTAAGTAGATTTTTGTATCTTGACTTGTTCTCCTGGTTTTATACTGATGGGATTTCTGTTACCACACCTAAATGGGAGTTGCGATTCTCCCAGGCTTTTTGAAAACCTTTGTTATAATGCATTTGCTTATCATCATTGGTATAACTAAAAAGAATGTGGAAAGTGAAACGTAATTAAACAAAGTGGAGGTATTTGATATTGTAATTTTATAGGTACATGTAAAACCCCTCCTCACTGACATAGCAAGGTTCCCACACACTGTCATAATTGTGAACCCATATATGCACAGCAGAATGTTGGTCTGAGAGAAACTACTCATATGGAAGTCTGTTTTAATTAAAATATTTTAAATAGCAGCTTATTAAATGATGGCAAATTTCCCCGTCACCATAGTTTACAATTGTGTTTGTGTTAATTTAGCCGAGTTGAGCCTTGTGTAACATAGGATTTGGCAAGTTTTCCCTCATTATTTAATGTTGTAAAGGTTAGATGGACTAAATTTTAAGATGCACAAGTGCATTCTCATTACCCAAACATACACTTGCTAAATGTCAAAACAACCCATATATTAGACTACCCTTTAAGTGGTATTGTTTTTTCTCACTGAAAACAAATCAGATAAGGAAAAAGGAGAAGAGAAAGGAGGAGAAAAACCCAACAACTTGCCTAAGTTATTTGTGCAGAAGATAAAATCATAATGGGATAGTATTTTTTCCAGGATGCCTCATGGTCTGGAAAGCCCCTCACAATGTTCACAGCAGATCAGAGGAGAAGACAACAACAACAACAAAGAAAGAAAAAAAACAAAAAGAAGAATAAAAAAAAGAAATTCCAGGACATCTGGAATTAAATATTTTAGAACTTGCAAAATAAAAAAGAAATTTAACTTCCAAGGAATAAGGTAATGAGACTCCTTTTCTCCTGACTGTAAATAAAAAACTGGGAAATAAAACTGGGAAGCAGTAAGACTGTATTATGAAACACATGTTTAGTCTGTGTGTGTGTGTGTATATATATATATATTTATAACTCCCAAGTTAAACATTTTTATTTTCATCAGTAGATAAACAACAGGAAAGTGACAGGAAGGATGGTTGGGTGCAGAGATGAGGGTATAGGGTTGATATCCTGTTAGGGAGGAAAAAAGCATAAAGTAATTTCTTGTGTCTCTGTTCTTTGTGTTATGATGATTGAAAGTTTCGACAGTTGAGCACCAGACTGAGGCACTTGGCCTTGAACATCAAGATAATTACAGTTCTGCAATACAGTTGTGCAGAGCATGGTGGGAACCACAACTTCATTGTTGTTGCAAATGCTCTTTTGTTTAGAGCGTCATGGTTCAGTGCCTGCATCACAGCCCTGCTCCTCCTGGGGCAGGTTTTGTTCTGCGACCAGCACTGTACGGTGCCCCGGAGTCGCAGCTTCCTGAGCAGTCACCAGGCTGAGTTCTCAGTTTCTAAAAATTGAGATAAAGATATTTTACTTCATGCTGTCTCTCAAATTCCCCTAGTGAAGCATGTGAGACCTTTTATACAGTATTTTCATGCAGTATAATTAAAAAGCATATTTTAATTAGATAGGACCTCCCAGCGTCAAAGGGTCAGCACACTGATGTGCATATCGTAAGAAATATTCTTATGAAGATGAGTGTTTTATATTAATAATTAAACACATTCTAGATGACACAATAAAGTATATTAACTCTAACAGGATGGTAGTCTTTTAAAGTTACTTTAAAATTGAACTGTATTTTATAAAAAGGCTGAATTCTAATCTACTGAACTATTGTAAGCCATTAAGTATGAGCTGTGGAAGCTGTCTGGATTAATTTTTGATAAATCTATTTAAAAATACTTTTTCAAAAAATATTTTGACTTTCCACCTATTCTGTAGATTAAAAATACATCAATTCTGAGATTTGCTGTGCAAGATGTGTCTGACAATCCCTTTTTCATTAAGAAAAAGTCAATTTCCCTGTTTAAGTTGCTTTTTGTTTTCTGTTTGTGTTCCTGACCTGTGTACAAAACATTTTTGAGGCTATCAAAACATAAGATTATGGCATTATCTTTTTAACCCTAATCCTTTTAATTTGACAAGCAAAGGGGAATTTTTTTTTTTTCAAAATTTTCCTTCAGAGTAAAACAGTGGGAATTTGATGAGCATCAGATTGTTTTGCAAGTACTACAAGTACATCATGCTAAAAGACACTTACACAGTGCTTTCAAGTATACCTTTCTTTTAAGCTAATACTTCTCATATAAAATGAAAATATAGAGCTCTGAACTCCCAAGTTTCCCAACAGGTAATTACAATAGTAGATTTACTTTAAGCATGGTTTTCTGTTGCATTATTAATATTTTATGGCTTCTCTTCAGTTATTGTCACTAATTGGCCATTATGGTTCTTTCCACCAGAGCTTCTGGGACCACCTAGGATGTTAAGGGGCATGGTTTGATTTGAGGTCTGCCTGGTTCTTAATGCCATCATTTTTACCATAGTGTTGGATTACACAGAAAATGGGAGAGTGTGATTTTTCCTGAGCAAACCTCTAGTTTACAGCAAACACACAATGCAAGCTCTCACCAGCTTTCCTCTAAATGGAGATGTGCAAAGTTAGCTGCTTGTGCAGTAAATCTCAGCAGGCTGCTGGGGACAGGGCTAGATGGCTTCTTCTGTGTTTTGTCTCTTGTAAACTGAAACATCATGTCTGTAACAGCTACATGTAGAAAATTAAGTGGGATCTTAGTGAAATAAGGGCTGAACTCTGCTAAGAAAGCAGTAATGTTTGCGCTTGGAATGGAGACACTGATCTCCTAGTATGCATATTCTTCAGGCTTTATCACTCTTCCTCTTTCTGAGGGCAGTTATTTTCAGATATGTTCCCTTTTTCAACTTTTTTGAGATGTTAACTTGCTCAAAAATAAGGGCTAGAACTTTCCTTTTCCCTACCAGTTTGGGAACAGGGAGTTGCAACCCTTTGGTGTTTTCTGTGGAAAGCAGGTTAGGGAAACCAGGCTGAAAGTGAGCGGGAAGCCTGATGGTGCCTGAAAGCATGTCTGGTTTTCCTACTGCTTAGTTGATAAAAGATGTTATTACACACACACCCCTGCCACAGCCACCACGCCTTGTTTGCTTTCCTCATTCACATAAATAGTTCAATGTATTTTGAAAACCTGAGTGTGAGGCCAAAATGGCCTGTGGACATCAGCCTTGGGGAGTTAACACTGCCACTGGTGGCATCTGGTGCCCAGTAAAAATTGCAGTTCTGTATGATGAAACAGTCTTTTTTGTCATCTGAGCAGAGGCCCACAGAATCTGGGTGCCCTTTTTCTATCTCACTGCTGTCCATGGAAGGAGGTGAGAACTAGGCATGGCAGTTGGTTCCCATGCCGAAGTGCCTGCAGGTGTGCAGGGATGCAAATACAGAGGGATGCAAAGGCTGTCCCAGAGGGAACATGTCCTGCCAGCCGCAGTGGCTGCCCCAGCCTTTGGTTATCTCCATCTTCCCCTCCTCGATTAACACTCCTGGAGAGGAATCAAGGGGCATAGAGTGCAGAGAAAACAAAATATGATACTAGATATATATCTTCTAAAGGTAGGGGGTGATTGTGTCTCTTAAAAATTAATGCAGGGAGGGATATTCCTCTGTAAATGAATGTGTGTTATGCAGAGAGAGGTGTGCTTTGTTCTTACACCTCCAGCTTTCTCATTGGTTTTAAGATGGGATTATCAGGAAGAGATTTATTCCAAGGAAGACATAATGCAAATTGCAGACATAATGGTATAATCTAGTTTGATTTTTATCTTTGACATCTACAATAATGTTATCCCTCTGACAAATAGATCCAGAGATAATGCTTAGGCTCTTTTTGAAAGGCACTGCTTCATCACCATATCTTACCCAAATTGGTGCAATTAGATAAATTGTCTTACATGTAAACCTGCCACAGAGCTCAACATAAACTGGAAATTTTGGTGCATTTCTTTTTTCTTTTGGGCAGATAGATTTGTACTGTGCTGTGTTTAGTCCTGGCTGAGAGACAGAGCCTAAAAAGGTCTTCAAAGCTTTACCTTACAAGTCAAATGCAGAAGGAGATGACACATTGTGAGTGCCCTGTACATTACAACAATTGTTCAATAATTTAGAGAGTTAAGAGACAGTTGTCAAGTCAACCAAGAGTAAAGATTAAGACATTAAGAAATTACCCATTGGACACCATAGGGAAAAATTTGTTATTAAGTAGCTGTGGCAGGCTGAAGGCATAGATGCTAAATGTGTTTTCCAGCTGAAATGATTCTGTGATTCTATGTTTTTTTTCCTCATTCTCTTCCCTCACATGTAAAGCATCCCAAAAAAGTGCTTTTCCTCAGCACTTCCTCAGAAGCCTGGGAGTGATTATGTCTGATGCCATGGGGCAGGCAGCAGGGCACATTGTGTGTACCTCTGCCTGCTGGCGCAAAAGCAGGAGAGCTGTGCCCAGCTTTCACGCAAAGATGGCTCTTCATGGGTTTGCCATTGAGCATGCATCCCTGTTCTGCAGAACAACCAGCTGGGGCTATTTTTGGAAGTGTTGGCACCAATCTATGGGCTGTAAAATCATGAGTTACCTCTTTTCTTTCCAAAACCATAAAGTGGACTTGAAATTGAGTGTTTTCTTAAGTGGAGAATATTTTATTTGGTGTTTTCTCCTTTCCTTCCCAAACCATAATGTGGGCTTCAGAATGGAGTGTTTTCTTAAATGGAGCATATTTTATTGTGGCATTTGGCTCCTTGCTCATCAAGGTGCTATAGGAAAAAAAAATCCCAATACTTCTGATATATTTTGGTAGTACTTCTGGTGCTCACACCATTCCTGGCCTCATTGCTGGAAGGTGAAAGGTGAGTTGTGTGGCATAGATGGAATGGAAACTTAATGACTAAGAACTTTTAATCCTCAACAAATATACAAGGAAGAGAACACAAGTATCCAAGACTCAGAGGTGACTTTTGTCTATGCTCTATTCCTGCCAGCACTGGTGGAAACTGCATAGGAGGATGAGGTCCAATGACCATGCAAATTGAGCATATATCATCTTAAGAACATGCTCATAATTTCTGGAATCCAGAGACTAATTCATTTCTTCAACAGATGTGCCCCAAATATCACTAATCCTTCTCAGTATTGTTTCTTCAATTATTCCCTCTCATTTAAATGCAAAAACCACAAAACAACCCAAATCCCAAATCATCAATCCATCCATCCATCCATCCACCCTTCTCTGCAGGATGTCTTTTGTTTTGCTTTGTTTTGTTTCCAGGGAAGGGGAGGAGGGGAGGAGAAGTGGAACATCTTTGCTCAGGCCAATGCTGCATATAGAAAGAATCCTGGGCCTGGTTTTGGGCTGGCAAAGGGCCAAGTACTGTTTCAGTGCTTGCTCTGCATGTGCAGTGCATCAGTGGGCACAACCCAAAGCAGGCTGAGAGATGGAGACCTGAGCTTTCCCTGCTCTTGCTTTTGTAAAATACAGTTTAATTTGGTTTTCAGTGGGCAAGGATCAGGAGGTGGGATGGGGTCCTGGCCTCTCCCTTGCCTGTTTGGCCCATGGGACTTTTTCATTGTGGCATCCTTTTATTCCCATTAGCTTTCAGGATTTCAGGGCAGCTGAGGTGCAGATCCTGTCCCTGAGGACCCTGGTGGGAAGAACTGTGAAGGGTCAAGTAGCATCGTCCAGTTGGGTGGAGTAGGAATGGGAGCTCCTTCAGAGCAGACAATTTTAATTGTGTGTTTTGAGTTGGAATTTGACCATCAAGAGCTCTCACATGCCTTGGGTCCAACAGATGCCACCCACAGCTTCAGAGGCAAATAAAATAAAAGGCCTCTCATGTTCATTATTTTGAAGCATCTCATGATTAATGATCTTATGACCCTTATTTAGCTGAGTCTCATGATTTTTGGAAATCTGGTTTGTGTGTCATCAGGGATGCCTGGGAGCAACTTTATGGAAGAAGCACAAGGAAGGGAGAAGGGTGATGGTACAGGAGAGATGAGAGAGAGAGAGAGAGACAGACAGACAGACAGAGAGAGATCTGAAACACCACTGATAGTTCTGCATACTTTCTTCCTACCAGCTCAGAGCTTAGTGCTTATGCCCATGGAAAAATTAAAAGTAGATCCAGAGAGAAAAGAGTGATTTCCTGAGTATCTTATTATAGGATCGTTTTCTATCACCTCTGAGAACTACTTGGCAAGCTATATATATAGTGTGAGAGGAATGTTTTTGCTGTTACTTTGTTTAATATTTTAAATTCAAATTACTCTCTTTCAAATACATTTTGTTAAATCTGGAGAGGTTAGCAACTGAAATTGCACAGGACAGTTGAGAACGCAAGTCAGAAAGATTCAGTTCTAAACAGTGTGTGTATGTGTGATGTATGATTATGTATGTATTTAGTATTATTTTACTTTAACCTGTTTCTCATAAAATGCCTTTGTTGTGCAGAAAGCATCAAAGGGGGCAGAAAGCAAAAAAAGGAAGGAGACCCCAAAATGGACCTTAAGCTGATGTTCCTCCCTGTAAGAGGATTTGGGCTAATTTTAATTAACCTAGATCAGTTCCAATTCTAAACCCATAAATGAATAGGTAAAAGGAAAGACCAAAGTATATTTTCAAATTTAAGTGTCTAACAGCAGCGTAATGCAGAAACCTCATGAAGTCATGACCATCAGTGTCAGTATTGAGTCTGCACAGCCTTTCTGAAGTGCCAGGAGGGATTTGGCCATTGTTTTCTAAGGGATCCAGATTTTACTTCTGTTATTCAAATAACACTTCTGAGTCACTCACGTTAAATGGTACATGAATTAATCTTGGTTACCAGTGCACCGATGATTTATAACTTCTATTTGATGCAGCTTCTCCTTCATTCAGAATGACTCAACTAATTTTTCTGGATAACTGCTCTCTAACTTCTCTCATAAACCAGTAGATTTTCTTTTGTTTGTGTAACATTTCACTGGTAATTTGCTGGGAGGTAAAGCTGGCCTCTCAATAGGTTCTGAGGATAGGCTCATGCACCACAGAGCCACTGAAATAATTAATTTCCCTTTATGGGCAAAATCCAATGTTAATTTCATTATTTGATTTGCACCTATGTTTTAGGCAAATTTTCATGTAGTATATCCATGCACAGTCAGTGGAGAGAGGTGGGTATCTACTGAAGGTGTTGATCCAGTTCACCCAAGTCAAGCTCTTAGCCCACTAGACTCACACATGAACCATCCAAAATGGCTTAAAGCTGGATTTCCATAACAGTTGAAGCTTTCTAAGACCGTTCTTATTCCTGGGTGCATGGTCCCACCTCCTTCCCGTGTGCCTGCTGAGCTATTCATCCCATCAATCGTAGACAGAAGATCACTAACCCTTCAATAAAGAAATGAATGGTGTTTTGCCATCTTAGCTCTATGAATCAGTCAACTGCAGGATTACATGAATGCCAACACAAGGGAGAAGGAGGAAACTGCAGCGTGCTTGGAGAAAGGAGGGGACTATGGTAACTCCCACTCAATCTGAACTATGGTGAAACAACCCCTAAAGCAGGTGCATTGGATCCCAGCCACTTTATCTCTTGTCGCAGTACAGATTTCCAGCCCGATTCTGCTGCTAATTTGTTTTTTAACAGCCTTCTTATTACTTTGTGCACTAATTTCTTTAGGGCCAATTGTCATATAAGGGTAGTAGTGGTTTAGTTACTAGAGGAAAAGGATTGATTTTCATATAATGTGCAAGATAGCAAATATATTTTCAGTATTAGTTGGTTCTTCATTAGGGCAGTGGGTCAATGGGAATTCTTTGAAGAATTTAGTTGCCCTATTTCACATTGTTTCTCCTTTTGAATGATTTCTTGTTGATTCTTGTTTCTGCTTTAAAGTATATCAGTTTAGGTGGGCTGCTTAAATCAACTTATCAAAATGCTTTGCATTCTAGTATAGCAACTATAAACATAGAGATTAATATGTTAATATAGATTAATATTTATCTTGAGCAAATGGCAGGATGAAGGAAAGGAGAAAAGAATCAGTTCAAGTCAAATAATTAAAGATAGTAAAAAATTAGCATTTGTCCAGGGAAGCTGGGAAAAAAGAAAGAACATCAGTGTAGGTCTGCTGCTTCATGTAAATATGTATTTAATGTAGTGTTTCAGTTGAAAACAATTGGAGAATAGTAAAAAACTTTGAAGACTATACCCTAAACTGGGATATTGGGGAAACACA
This sequence comes from Sakesphorus luctuosus, assembly GCA_013396695.1. Taxonomy (NCBI): domain Eukaryota; kingdom Metazoa; phylum Chordata; class Aves; order Passeriformes; family Thamnophilidae; genus Sakesphorus; species Sakesphorus luctuosus. Next base: position 272,407 of record VWZD01011162.1, on the reverse strand, counting down.
CCACCCTAAACTGATGTGTAGAGGAATTCTGCATTTATTCAGATATATCACATTGTTTCCAGCAAGCTCTCAAATGTTATACATTGTTGTTTTAAGGTCAGGCAACTCACCAGCTAAACCACAGGCAGATTTCTGCAAAGACTGGCTCATGGATGCACACCAGTGTTCTGTTTGAAACCCACAATGTTCTCAAGGCATTTGTAATTGTAAGATTATTTTATCATTTTTTTTCCACTTTTTTATCACCATTTATTGTTTATTAGTTAAAGTCTCATTACTTTACTTGGAATAGGTCTGAGAAAGACCAAATCTTCTAGCCAGCCTTTGGCTTTGCATGTTTTTTTTATTTTGTACATGATATTGTGGTGTCCTTGCCTACATTATGTTAACAACAGAAATTTTATGATTAACATCTTTGTAAAGTTAGCCCTAAAATCAAAGAGGGTAGGTATGTATTAAAGACAGGATATTCGTGAATAGGAAACTGTCAAAAGCACCTATCACGTTGTGATCTTGTGGGCTTTAAATACAGGAAGCACTACACAAATGGCTGCAGAAAAGCCACAGCACTCATAGCTTTAAGAGTCATCAATATTAATTGGGAGCCTATAAGATCAGCTACTGTCATGTAACAGTAAATAATTTTCTGGCAAGGGCCAGAATTTTTCAAAGCCCAAGAATCTGCTGGCAGATCACTGGCAGCCATGGCCAGTGTTATCTGACAGTGCATGCTTTAGCTTTAGCAGCTGGAGGGGCTAAGCTTCACATCTTCAGCTCAGATTTCACAGAGCTGTGATACAGGACTAGTTTGTTCAGTGATTCCTAAAATGCAGGCCAATGTGAAAAATGAAATTATATGAGCCAAGGAAATGCTGTGAGAGGTGGAGGGAATTTTCATGGGTGGCTGAGTGGCTGAGCCATGCCAGCATCGCCGATATCACAGACTGACCCCAGACTACATGAGACGGCTGCTTGGGCTGTGCTTTTATCACCCCAGCCCCTCCAGACTCTTACTCACTGCACAGCAGCTCTCCCTCTTCTCTGCTCTTTTTTCTTACTGGACTGTAGGGCATCCCTTCCGACGGCACATCCCAACCCTCTGACCTTCAGCTGCAAGGAGGCACACAAGTGCTTTTCATTCCCAAAGACAGGCGGATACGGTTCCCTTCCTTTTCTGTTCCTCAAGTAGCTCTTCCCTTAGGGCATCTGACTCCAGCTACAGTCAGCAACCAGCTCTTCCTTCAAGTTCATTCAGACTTTGGTTCAAATTTTGAGGATGATGTTCAGGCTTTGCCTCAAAGCTCCCACAAGGCAGAGCTGTGGGATGGCAGTGTGTCCGGTAGGAGGTGGCTGCCCTTGGAAATGACAAACCCAAGAGTGACACAAAGGTGCCTTCTGTTGCCAATCCTAATCAAAGCAGTGCTTCAAATTCTTGCTCAGATGGCTACTCCATAAAGGCAAAAATGCTCTAAGTCATTCCAGACACTTTTGGAAAAAGGGGTAATTAAGGATTTATCAGTTTTTTTGGTAACCTTTGTGCCTTGAAGCACAGTGATGCCTTGAATTTACTGTAGAGATTTCAAAACCACTATTTTAATGTATTTTGGTAAATACACATAAAATGTGAAAATTTAACATCAAAGAATATTCATCAAATGTAGTTCTCATTTACATTACAGACTAAAGAGAATTCAGAATAATTTTAGTAACTGGGACATCAATGATGCTACAGCTGAATGAATACAGGACAAAGGATCTTATTTAAAGTTGAAGTATATTCTTTTAAATTACTTCTTCAACCATCATCATGAAAAGCTCTAATAAACATAATTCAATAAAATATTTCTGTAAGTTTTCTTTCCTCTTAAATAGTTCCGTGCCTGGATAGGTTTCTTTAAAAAATGGTGTATACATTCCTCTTATATCACAGAATTAATGCAGAGCCATCAATGACTTCCAGCTTAGGCTTTTATATTTCACCTCTCTATTGCCATGGCATTTCCACAGCTTGCTGCAATGCCAAGAATCTCTCCTTTTAGTGCACTCCTTTTTCTCCCTGTGTATTCAAGCCTGTACGTTATTTGCTTTTACAAAATAAATCATTCTGTTCTCAGAAAGCCTTGAAGATTACATTCTTCTCTGAGTTGGAGAGTTATTTCACATAATATCCTACTACTTTTTTTAAAGCAACAAACCTATGTTTAGTCTTTTTATAGGAATTGCATTTTTTCCATTCTTTTGAGAGTTTTGGTACACAAGATATATGTGTAAGGGGGATGGGCTGTGCTTATGCACTGGATCACCAAGTGCTTTCTATATGTCCTCTTAGAGCATCTGATGTGTGTGTGTGCTTCATGTGGCATATCCAATACACTGAGGGAATTCTCTGTCTTGAATGATACATACACACTGAGGAGCATTTTAAAGAATTAAGGAAGGTATAGTCACATAATCTTGCCTGATACTTACACCTGATAAATCACAGAGTGACAGAATATTCTGAGTTGGAAGAGACCCACAAGGATCATCAAGTCCAACTCTTAAGTGAATGGCCTGTACAGGCCATGACCCATGACCTTGGTGTTATCAGCACCATGCTCTAACCAAGTGGAAACAGGAAGATACTTATCAAATGATTTTCACAGGGTTTCACTTAAAATGTTTAAGTGAGACTATAAGAACATCAGTGCTGAACCAGAAAAGCTCCAAGCACAGACTGGAAGTTGAACTGTATAGTTAATTACTTCAGAGTAATGCATAGAGCAGGTCCATCCTCTAGGCCTGAGCCCACCTTGATGAGGTGTGCGTTTGGTTAGCTGGTGATCACAGCAGTCTTGAATTTGCTCCTGCATTTTGCCAGCTTAAATTGTACCAGTCTGAGAGGCACGTGATGGCAATGCGAGAAGGCAGCAAAGCTGGAGAGCCAAAACAGTCAGGGTGCCCATCTCATCTTGTCTCAGAGATCGCTGCCCCTGGGTGGGGCAGTGGTTAAACCAGCTGCAAAACATCACAGTTTACAGCCTGGCACAGAAAAGCAGTGCAGATCCAGGTCTGGATGCAGCAGTACTGCTGGCTGCAGCCTGCCACCCAGTGTGGGCAGCTTTGGCGTGGGAACCTGTGGGAGCAGGGCGATGGGGGTGGCAACTGGAGCAAAACTTTCTGTTTAAATTTGCCTTTGTTTGTGACTCACTGCCCATGGCTCCTGCTGCTTTTAGTTTCCTGCAGGAATGCATTTTCATGGTTTTAACTGTGCTTGAATTAATCACAGAAGCAGAACCATAGAATGATTGGGATTGGAAGGAGCCTCTGGAGATCATCTAGTCCAACCCCCTGCTAAAGCACGTTCACCTAGAACAGGGTTCACAGAATCACATCCAAATCTCCTCTCAGAGGAAACTCCACAGTGTTTCTGGGCAGTCCATTGCAGTGCTCTGTCACCTTCAAAGGAAGAAGGTTTTTCCTCATACTCAGAACATTTTGTGTTTCAATCCATGCCCATTGCCCCCTGTCCTGCTGATGGGCACCACTGGAAAGAGCCTGTCCCCACATAATTGCATAATCTCATAGCGAGTAATCATGCAAACTCTGAACTGTTGGAAATTTGTTCCTTCAGCTGACTGTGTTGAGTAGTTTTGCTCTACATTTATTTGTCAGACTTTGCTATTGGGTGAAATTCAATTATATATGCTACCTTCAGTTTCTCTGAACAGTTTTACTTGTGGTATGTGAAAGCACTTTAGACCTTAGGAAGACATGCCAAAACATAACTGTTAACTAATTAACTCACATAGGGAGTTTAGCTTTCTGTACAATGATTAATTCAGCAGCTGCTTTTGACCCAACCGCAGCATATTTTTTAAAGTGAATATCCTCTGTACATTACTTTTTAAAAAATGTGTTTTATTCTCAGATTTTGGGCAAACACAGGAAAAAAAGCCACGGCATACATCCAAAGCAAGACACCTTGTTCTTTAGTAATGCATTTAACACATCTTAATACATACTTTGAAGATAAATAAAGACAGAGCATTGTTTTTAAGGGGGAAACAACTTCAGCAAGTGGCACACAGAGTCCATAACTTCTGTGGAGAGTTACTGTGTCCATCTCTGAAGGATTCAGAAAATGGCCTTCACCTTCAGGATGCATGTGTGGGAAAAGGTGGAAGCAATCCATATGTTGTTTCTATTTTGCTTATTCTTGCTATAAATGTTTGGAGAGCTTTGTCATGAGGTCAGCTGTGCCCTGCCTCTGCCATGGGCAGCAAAGCCAAATTCCATTGCAGTACAAACATTTACCTGTTTACTCAATTTCCAACCGTAATGAAACACTAAAATTATTTACACGTATTTTGATTCACAGGGAATGTGCAGGTTTTTTACCCCCGCTCATAAAGAACTGGTTGTCACCAGCTTTATATTTGTCATCCAGTTTGTAAGGAGGCAAGGAATCTGAAAACCAAAGCCAATGCTGTTGGATATTTGTGAGGGGATTGCTCAGCAAATCATATCCTGCACACCCTTGAAAATTCATTCTTGAAAGAGGATGTGGCATCCTTGCCCCTCCAGCAATCACAGGCTTGTAACTCAGTTGCAGAGCAGGACAGGTGCAGGAGTTTGGAAGCAGCTTGACCTATAGCAGAACCACTTTGCTGAATGTCACACCTTGTTGCTGGGATGAGGTGTCACCACCTTCTCTGACATTTTCTTCTCTCCTTGCAGGAGAGTCCTGTGAGGTGAATTCACGCTCTGGCCGCTGTGCTCCAGGGGTGTGTAAGAACGGTGGAACCTGTGTGAACCTACTGATCGGGGGCTTCAAGTGCGAGTGCCCCCCGGGTGAGTACGAGCGGCCATACTGCGAGATGACCACCAGGAGCTTCCCCCCACAGTCCTTCATCACCTTCAAGGGGCTACGGCAGCGCTTCCACTTCACCGTCTCCCTCATGTAAGTCCCAGTGGGGAAGGGTTCTGTGGCTGCTGGCTTCTTGCATGAACTTGGGGCTGTTTGTTACATACTGCCACCCACTGAAGACCTACCTGTGAAGGTCACTTGGGGCATTTGTGACAAGACTCCTGCAAGCAGGGCACAGGTTATTGGAAAGCATTTGATTTCTGCCCTGCTGAGGGTGTTGCTGAGCTGCTGACTCACAATATTCCCTTTTGTAACATAGGGCAATGGAGCAGGGAGAGGGGACAGTAGGACCTCTCTGGCCACCTCATAGCAGCCCTCAGCTGCGGAAGTGCTGGGGCAGGTGTTGGGGTTGACACTTTTCCTAGCTGCGCCTGTGGTTTCCTGACTTGCAGACTGGCTGCAGAACCAATCCATTCATGCTGTGTGCTTGGGAGCGCTCTTGCTGTCTCCTGTTTCCCAGCCTGTGAGAGGACTATGTCAGGTCTGGCTGAGCACAGGCTGGTTGTCCTCAGCTCCTTGCTCTCTGTTGGTTTCCAGTCTCCAAGCTCCTCACCTTACTCCTCCTGACCTTCACAGCCCGGTCCTGCTCCTAGTGCCATCCTAGCTGCCAGGCATGAGCAGCCTCATTCCCATCCCATCTGCCCTGATATCCCCATGTTCGGCAGTCTTATCCTGGCCTGTCTGTCCCTTTTCCCCTGAGGGTGGTCAGGGAGGCAAGGGAGAGCAGTGATACCCGCCACACTGTGTGGACCCTCCCCTGGGAAAAATCCCTCTTCTGGAGAAGACTTTTTGGGTCAGGCATAGGGCTCGCCTGGTGTGGAGCCAGAGCTCCTGGTGCACTCATGCCTTTTCTCTGGGCAGCGGGTGGGTTTGAAGCTTTCCCATGGTTTAGACTGTCAGGATTGACCTTTGGTTTTCCCTCACAGTTGACTGTGAGTAAACAACACAAAATGTGTTAGTCCTGACCCCAAAGGGCAGGGCTGGGGATTTGTTAAAAGGTAAAGTAGCAGCTGCAAGGACAAACATGTTTATGTGTGTGTCCAGAGAAAGTGCTCAGAGAGGACACCTTCAGGCCCGTGTCCCATCCAGTACCCAGCTGGTACCTGGTGTTTTGCGTCTGGCAGGAGCTGGACTGCTTCTTTACAGCATATTTTTCAGTACTGTCCTTTAGCATAGTTTACTTTCCTGAACTAAGATGCCAGAGAGACTCCTCATGTAATGCTTCTGTTAATACAGGTAAATAATACCCTATTCCTGGAAGCATTCAAGGCTAGATTGGGTGGGACTTTGGGTAACCTGGTCTAGTGGAAGGTGTCCCTGTGCATGGCAGGGTGCTTGGAATTACATGGTCTTTAAGGTCCCTTCCAACTCAAACCATGCTATCATTTTATGATTCTATGATTTTATCTTTCTTCTGCCTTAATCCTAAAACCTTACATTTTATAGAATCTTGATGTTTTGGTTAAATCAGAAAGCACAAACATGGTTTGCAGTGAGCCAAGATAAGGGCGAGTTGTGCCTGTGAAGATTGGTTTAGAGCATCAGAGCTAAGTACACGGAAAAACTGAGGAGCAAAAGGCTCTGTTGGACTTGTCAGACCCTACAGTGAGTGCAAACAAAGGAGCAGTCAGGGCTGGCTGCCAGCATGAATTGCCTGCACTACCCTTGACTTGTCTCCTCAGCCATGAAGTGTCATTTTTCAGGCTTTCGGGAAGAGATCTTTGACGTTTAGGGTACTTCAAGTTAAAGTGACTCAAATACTCTGTGTAGAGGTTATTGAGAAATAGCAAACTAGTCTACCAAGGTAGGGCTTACACCAGGGTTTCTTCACCATCTTTAGAACCACAGTGGTCTACTTAGTCATGGGCTAAACCCTACTTAGTCCACTCAGAGCATGATTATAAGAAGTTTAGACCATGATTGGGTTCATCCTGCACTGTCTGGGATAGCAACACATTTAGTTTTTTATACCAGAAGTTCACTTTTACATACACTTGCTATCTCTTTGGCTTTTATTATCCTTCAGTGCAAGTGGAAAATATTATGTGAGGACAAGTAAGAACTAGCAGTTTGACTAGATGATGAGTTGCCATTACATATTTTTTGATTTGGGAGCATTCATAAAATCCCAAGGTGTCTAGTTTCACTCAGCCTCAAGTGACTGATGACCCATTCCTGGCAAGGAGCAGGATGTTTGCATTGTTCAGTCTCATAACTAAAATGTGATTTCTTTTTAATAAGTATTTCAGTTACTGACCAGGCATGTATTTCTGCTCCCAACATTATACATCTTCCTTGCTTAATTCCAACACTTACTGCTCCTTTGCTTCCAAGAGATACTGTCAGTGGGGAGGTTTTCTCACTATTTATTCAAAATTCCATTTCCTATGTTGTGGCATTAAAAATATCCCTTCTATTAAAAAGCAGTTTCCCACAGCTAGTGAGAACCAGTCAAGTTCAAAAGCAGTAGTGCTTCAACTGAGCATGATACAAAAGATGGAACTGAGCACAGAGTGAAGAAATATACAAAATAGCTTAATAATTTAAAAGTCTAATAAATAATACTTTCATTCTTAAAATTATAGTAGACAATTGTGACCATATGAGAAAAATATATTCAAACAGAACTAAGATTCCTGGTTTTGCTAATCAGATTATATCTTTATGCCCACTGAAGCAGCATCACTAATATTATTCCCATTTCCTTTGCTCATATGTATTCTGGATAAAACTAATCAAAATATTTTGATGATGCTGTTATCCCTGGAAAAATACAGTCTTGGGAAATGTTTTACAGAAACTATTCATTTGAATGAAATGTTTGATGGTGGAAAGTAAAAACTAAATCCATGGTTTGACAATATTGAAATATTTCAATGGTATTGTCGTAAATAAATTAGTTTGCCCTTTCCTTGTATAATGTTATTTTACATTATTTTAAACAAATCCAGAAAAAATATGTATATCAAAAGTAATCAGAGCAGGAATATAATATTTTGATGGACTATAACACATATTATTTGAAATTTGTAATTTACTGGAATGTAAAAATTTTGATTTCTGTTTTTTTGAACCAGAACAATTAGTTGTCCTTCAAAAATATTTTTAAAAATCTATGAATAAAATCTCCCATTTCCATGTAGTTCAAATTCTGAAAGATCTCTATTCAGTGTGACCCACAACATGCATATGTCTGACAAACAACTTTTGTTCAAAAATACTCTTTGGTTTTGAAACTTTTTATTTCAAATACCAGACCCTGATATTCTAAAATACTGCTTCTTTCACATTCTCTGAATGCACGTTTTTTTGCATACATGAGTGTCTTGCTAGTGGATGTGACATGGCAGGTACAAGAGTAACCTGTCTGTGGAAAAGTTTTCATTAGCTGTGCTTAGCATTTGATTCATTTGTAGGAAAAGTGGGTTAATTTAAATCAGGCATATTTCCTGAAGTTCAAGATACAAAATCAGATTACACTGCCATTGGGAAACACAAGAAATTCCCATGGTTTGTCCCTTTTTCTCTCTCTTTATCTAATATTAATTTTTGTAAAAATGTTTATGTAAATTGTAATAATTTTTTTGCATTTCTAAGTAGATGAAAGCTGTGTGCAACTCTCCAGAGATATTAGGATTTAATTTAAAATTATGAAATACAACATGCAGAAATTTGCAAAAAAATATTCTGAGCTGACAAAAAAAAATCCCACGAACAGGCTTTTTTAAAAGTGAGGTTGCCCCTTTTTCTGCAAGAAAGGTGTGATACATCCCATATTAGAAGCATAAGAAAAATAGAACCAAAAACACCCATTAGCGCTGATTTCATGGAATCATTTAAGTGTTTATTTTCCTTCCTCCAGTTGGCTGAACTGTTGATTGATGAACCCTGATTGTCTACATGGCATTATTAAAGTAACTCTTATCTTTCTTTCCCCTTGCCTCCATATCAGGGCTTTTTAATCAGTTGATGACTCGCCTTGTACCTTGTAGCATTTAGACAGCAAGCAGACAGCAAGTATCCCTCCTTTGATGTGAAAATGCTGTGTAGCTTTTGGACTGTTTGCAGAGTGTAGTTAAGTGCTACTGTTTGGCAATGGTCAGACACTGACACTGCATCTTGTGTCTGCCTAATTTTAGCCCTTGTGAAGGTCAGCATCCATAGCAGATCTCTGAAGAGCAGATTTCTGTAATTTCCATCTTGCTTGCCTTGTTGATTGTGAAAGGGTAGACTTATCCTGTGGCTGAGTCCTCAATTTTACTATTTTCTATCTGAAGAGAGATTCAAAGGCTTGTTTATCTGCTAAACACAATGCTGTCTTTCTCCTGGGCAACTTGACTCTCAGTCTTTAATCCATAAGCCATTAAGCATGAACTATCCCTATGTCTCTGTTCTAGGTTTGCTACCAGGGAGAGGAACGCTCTGCTCCTCTACAATGGGCGTTTCAATGAGAAGCATGACTTCATTGCCTTGGAAATCATTGAGGAGCAGATCCAGCTCACCTTCTCTGCAGGTGAGGTCTCGCTCAAGTTGAGCGTCTCTGCCTGTGGTCAGGAGTTCCTCTCAAGCCTTTGGAAATGCCCTTCAACGATTTTATATGGCTATTTGCTGCCTCATTGATTTACTGGCTGATATTGCACAGTGAACAGCTGGTGCTGGGTGTTGCAAAGTACTTCAAATTGTAGTGGTTTGTGGTAGTTACACTTGCTGTCATAGTCAGGAGCTTGTCATTATATCAGTTATAAAATCCAGAGTTTATGACTACTATAAAAGATTGGCACTTGTCTGAATGTTGGCCTCCAAGCCAATGTTTGCTTAAATGAGACTTTATTTTACCACACTGTGATAAATATTGTGTGTTTATGCATTTTTACAGTACACCATCAGTGAAACATAGGTGCAGAAATGTTATCTAAAAAATCCACATGAGCCAAAGGAAAGCTAGCAAAGTGAAAACTGTCTGGCATTCATTAGGGATTGGTGAGGAGCACTGCTGTTGTTGGAATGCACTTCTGCACTGGAGAAGCACCTCCTCCCAGAAGAAGTCATAAACAAAAACAAATTTAGGAGAATTTAGCTGCCTGCTCGTTCTCATGGTACGTTAAGAAACAAGAAATGGAGGCTTTGGCATTTGATGTCTTTCTGCACTAGGACTAAGCCAGTGTCTTCCTGTGCTGTGGGAGAAGAGAGAGGGGACGGCTGACAAGCAAAGCTAAGGGTGGCCACATATTCTTGTCACCATGGCCTTCTCACAAGGTAGAGATTTCCTCCAGACAACCAGCCCTTGCAGTAGCCAAGTGCTTCCTGATGAAAGCATGATTGGAATAAACTCTGACCATTCCAGCCTCAACAGAGGGCTATTTCTTGAGTTAAAAAAGCCCAAGTTTCATCCAAAACTTCACACCCAGCTGTGCCAATTTCCATGACAAGGGACAGCAGGGGAAGCTGGTTGCTGTTGCTGTACAGTGTGATTGAAGCTCATTGAAGACATCAGGAATCACTCCCAGGACATCAGTAGGTTGAAATCCTTCTCGGTGGACCACTTGCATTCTTGCTTCAGCCTAGAAGCAGATCTGTGCCTCCAGTGGCAAGGCTTTGGTGACTTTATGCAATCTCAACAGTGCAGACAACATCTAGTTCTCACAGGTTTAGGCTATTTTTCCACTGAGGCAGAAACAAATATCCAAGCAGGGCTTTTGTCCTGTCAGTGGAGTTACAAGTACGTCAAGTGAGACATTTGTTCCTCTGTATTGGGCATGTAATTCAGGAAATAATCCTGCTGTTTCCACTGCCTGTTTCAGGATAGACATGTGGGCTGAAGTCCACTTCTGTTTTGTTGTTTGTTTGGGTTTTTTGGTAGAAATTGAGATATTGCAAACAGTAAAGCCATAGAAGAGGCACAGCCTATGTTAGTGTTGCACATTTATCACGAGTGGTGGCTGCTGCCCTCAGACCCCATGGTAAATCCTGTGTGACCTCATTGATGTACCAGTGATGCTTAAGTGCATATTTAGGCCCTTTGGGTTGAAGATACACAGTTTCATTTCCTCTTTATTACCTTGAAGTTAACCAAATTAGATTTTAAGGCAGGTTTTTTGAATGGATTACTGTAATGAAATAACATGCTGCAGTCAGAGAGATGTGCTTTCTTCTGTAGCTCTGCTTCACCTGTCTAAACTTGAACCAAATTGCTTGGAAGGTACCCTGAGGATGAATGGGGGAAAAATAAATTCTGCTTGCACTTATATGCATTTAAATGCGGAGGAACTCCTTTAAAATACATGAAACTAAATTTAGATTTGCACTGCTGCACCTGAGAGCAGGTCTGGTCCTGTATCTTACAAATGGTATTTTCTTTGGAAGGAGAATGGTTTATGTTTCATAGTTTTAAGTGGCTTTTAGTGAACAGTACAAGTTTTGGACACCTGATCTGTTTTACCTGTCGCAACAACTTTTTCACAGAAAGCAAAGCAAAAGGATTTCTGCATCTTCCTTATGCAGAAACTTGATAGCTGAATAAGAAGCCGGATTATTAGCACAGATTGTTTTATCACTAAATGATTAAAAAATCCGTCACAGCAGAATGTCATTCATGCAAAGCTGCAAATGAATTGTTTAAATAACAGAAATATACAGAATGGGAGTTAAAGAAAAGTAAGGGATGCAGGGCTAATACTTCATGTGTTGCAAATAGAGAGAAAATACGTTTTAAGATCAACCATAGTATGAATTTTATTAGCTTACGGGGGGAGTAACTTTTCCTGTTGTCTATTATGTAGAATGTTCCAACTGTTATAAAAAAAACCCAAAACAAACCAAAAAACAAATGAAGGAAAGAGAAAGAAAAAAATAAGTCAAAAGCTAGCAATCCCTTTTCCGTGTCAGTTCTATTATGTACTTTCAACATGAATGTTTATTTTGCTGCTACCTCGAAACAGATATGCCTGATTATTGAGCTGGTTCTGCTGACTCAGTCCTGGCTTAAAAGCTTCAGCTTTCCAATTGCAATGGCAAAGACTTGCTTTCGAATTTAAATATTGAAAGGCTGCCAGTAATTTCACTAGTCACTGGTAAAATTTTGCAGCAACCAAGGTTACAGTGGGTTTTATACTAGAGAACTTTTGGATTTCACTTCCTTAGCTCTGTGAAGGAATAGGTTTCCCTTCCTTGAGAACATGTCCCATCACAATGCTCACCATATTAAACAAAACTCAAAGTGGTGCTTTTAGCAGAAATGCAGAAAAATTCATGTACATTTTTAACTCGGTTGATCCCTTCAGCAGTATCTTTATCTACCCAATGCATCTGCTACTGCATTCTGCAGAAGCGTGGTAAAAAATACCATCATTCAGCCGAATGTGCCAGAAGCTAATATTTGTGCACCAGAATAATGCCATGAAACTGGGGGTGTTTATTGTCTCACTAATTCCCCTGTGATGAAGCAAGGTGGCTGTGTCCTGTGCCCAGTAAGAGTCCCTCTCTGTTTCTTGCAATGATGGTGACTTATTTTTCCCTTCTTCCTGTTTTTCCAGGGGAGACAACCACGACGGTGGCACCGCTCATTCCGGGAGGGGTCAGCGATGGGCAGTGGCACTCGGTTCAGGTGCAGTACTACAATAAGGTAAGACTAATTGTGTTGGTGATAACTGTATTATTTGTGAAGTAATAGAGACATGGGTCATCTAGCCCTGAGCTGATGTAGGCAGGTGACCTGAATTTTGTTTATTTAACCAGGCACATTGGTACAGCTCTGCACCAATGATACTGGTCTTGCTCACTTTGCCTGAGACAAAAATCCCCTTTCAGGGCTTTTGAGTTTTGATTCAGGAAGGCAAAACCAGACCTGATATGTCTTTTTCCAGAAGTACTATCAGGGAAACCCTCAGGTTCAATTTTAGTTTTCAGTTCTTTAAACCCTCAAAAGTGTCAGAGTATCTAAAAAACTGCTTCACTGATTTGATCTCATTAAAGAATTGTGATATGCGGGAGACTTCAGACTAGCTAACCACAAACCACTAGTGTAGAATTTTCTGAAACAAAGCAAAATTCTTCCCTGTAGCTGTCCTTTCTTCTGTAAAATTACAAGTTTAGCTTGCACTAGCTTCTCTGGTTTGGAAAATGTGGTTATATAATGGTTGACACCTTTCAGTAAAAAAACTGTCTTACTAAGTAATTTTTTTTGTCTGCTGCATAGAAAGATACACAAGAGGAATGCAAAAATCATTGTTATGTGCAGTTCATGGCACTCAGAGATGGGCTTTAGGGTCCCTGTCCTACAGCTGCTCCCTTGGTCACTGGCAAGAGCAGGTTCAGTCTGACTGAACCAAAAGGACTGCAGGGGCTCTGAGCAAAGCAGCCATTCCCTGATGAACCAGAAAGCAGGCTTTCAGGGTGTATGGTGTCACTATGTGCAGGTAGATGTCAGAGCTCTTCTATAATCTATAACAAAAATGAGAGAATTCATTTATTGACTGAGAAGTGTTGCTTTTAAGTCTGACATGATAGCATTATGGGGGATCACATAAGGAAATAGAGGAGCATTGTTGGCTGCTAAAAAGGAAACAGGATACTGGTGTAGGAAGCTGAATGGAAGATGAAGGATTAATATGATTAGCAACTTCTTTATTTTCCAGTGCTACATCCTTTCATCATAGTTTGTGTGCTGGTTTGAATGGGAGGATTAAAATTTTCTTTTGACTCCCAGACAGTCTCTTAGCCTAAGGATATTTTGTCAAGGAAATAAAAAACTATTTTTTATTTATTTTATAATTTAACAATAAAATTTTAAAATTTACATTATAAGTTTTAGGCTGTATATACTTAATATTCTCTCTACTCTCTGGAGCCCAGAAGTGAGCCTTGAGGCATTGCCATGCATGCATCTGTGGACATTGTGAGGCTCTTCCTTACAATCTGCAACATTCTGTTATCCATGTCTTCATATTTCCTAGTGGATCACTTTAGTAGAGAGCATGACACTTGCAGAGGCAGTGTAGGGACACTCCAGCTTTCAGGCTCCTGGGCACAGCTGCAGGGACAGCCACTGGAGCAGCTCTCTGAAGTGCCACCGAGCAGATAAGGGGCCTGAGAAGCCCCACTGACACTCTTTAAAAGGCAAAGAGATCTGACACAGATGTTAAAAATAAACTCCTGCCTCATTTTTGGGGCTTACTGTGGTTCAAACAGACTAGTGGGTGAGCCATGTTAGCAGCTGGTGTTTTCTCCTAGTTAACACGTGCACCCTGTCACCATTCTCTTCATCTGCCCCAGTTTTTTGAAGCGAATTGGGCCAGTCTCCACTGAATGGGAGGACACTCAGGGCAGATAGGGAGAGCAGATGGAGAACACCAGGAAATATCTCTGACTTCACTACCTTTGCCTCTCAAATGACATGAAAGTGATGAAAAGCAGGGTCACTGTGTGGAAAGCAGCACCATGCCCTTTGTTGTCCGTGGGAGAGACCGAGGTCATCACGTTTCCCTTAGCAGTACTTATTCCAGAATGGTTAAATTTGGGCTGGACAGGGGAGTTCACAATAATGAGTAAATGGCAAATGTAGGATATTCTAACCAGTATGTATTTAGCATGCTCTCAGGACTTCCCAGCATGCCTGAGAATTGCATATTTTCCATCAGCTCTCCAGTAGTGAAAGGTGTGGGCGTCACCGCTCTGCAGTCCTGCCTACCGGGCTGCCCCCACACCCTGCCCCAGGGTTAAGCCTTTGCCTAGGCTGGTATTTGTTTGTAAAGCAGTTTCTTGGCTACTTCATGTTTTAACAAAGCTGGAAAGAAAGTCCTCGTGAGGAGGTTGAAAAGACAGAGATAATTTAGGGATTTGAGTTGTGCCAAGATAAATGAGATGCTGTGTCTCGACTTGACACAGCTGAGATGTTTGAATAACAGAGTACCAAAAAACTCATGTGTTTGCTTAAATTATGCATGCATATTATTTTGAAGGTACTGCATCCTTCTGCTCTTTCCAAAATACTACCATAGTGTCAGGTCATCATCCCATCACTACTCAGCCCCTTTGCTCTGCTCAAACACTGCACAGCCTTCCTGAGCAGGCAGAGCTCCCCTGAGCTATCTCCCTCCTCCCTGTCTCCATCTCATGTTTGATCCCCACCTCCAGCCCCTTCTGGGCTCTCCTCCCTCCTGCTTGCCTCTGTCTTCCTCTGGCATTTTGCAGCAGCACCCCATCCCTGGCAGTGGGGCCATGGGGACTACCTCCACCAGTATCCCTGTGGGGCTCTGTGCCTCTTCTTCCATTCTGCTGTTTGCCTAGGGAGCTTCTGGTCTTTGCTCCTTTTTAGACATCACTTCCCAGTGTTGTCCATGGGAAATGCGTAATCATCATCACACATATGCATAGAGATCCGTTTTATTCATTTCTCTGTCTTGCATTCAAAAGTCCTTAAGGAGATACTTATATCTATGCATTCTTACCCCTCAGTCATGTTGTTTCATCTTCCTCCAGCTGCCTTTTGCTCCATCAGCAGGTTTTCTTTATTTCATAAATATGATTACTTTTGTCTATCCATTAATCAGTCCCTTTTTGTGTTCTCTTCTGTGCTTCTTTTGCACAGCAAAAGCCATACAGACTTTTTAAATTTTTCTTGTTATTCACAATCCTACAGCTGAGTGCTGCCAGGCTGCTTGTCCTGCTAATGGGGTCGTTGCAGTTGTGCCTGTCCTCTTCCTACCCACCACTGTGTCCTCAGGCAGTGACAAGCTTCTTGAAGTTGTACCCTTTCCTCCTGCCATAGAAAGGGAGACAAGTGGTGGTGCAAGTTGAAATAAACAGGGATTCAAAAATTTCCTGTTGTGCTCACAGCAAGCATTTGGGATCAAGTACTCTCTTAGATTCATCCTTCTTTCTTAGTTCCTTTATTTGTAAAACTTCTTTAAAACTAAGCTAGAAACTGCTCAGTTTATTTTCTTCTTTCCACGCTTGTATAGCATCTAGCAAGAAAAATAAGGCTTCAGTCTTCTTTGGAGCTTTCAGATAATACTGTAATTCACCTATGGAGTATTAGATTTTATCACAGCCCGGGTTAATTTTTCATCTTTAGTTTTTGAGAATGATTAATAAGCTTTGATACATAATCTAAATCACTTCAGTTCAAAGCAGATTTTTGTAGATGAGTCTTCACAGCTCTGAAAGCTGTTCCTGCAACCTGAGATGACCATGGTCAAATACAAGCAATGGTTGAGTGGATTTTGGCACCTGCAGCTCCATGGACAATATTTGGCAGACAATCTAGGAGTGGGTGAATTGGATGCAAAGGGCAACTCTGGTGGGATACTTCAGCAGCAGCTATATTCTTAACACACACACACAATTATGCAGCATCTGGGTGATGTGCAAAGTCACCCTGTGCAAATTCAGTTTGGTAATAAGCCCAATGAAACAAGAAATAAGTGCAGAAGTGACTCCTTTAAATTATTTTCAGAACTCAGCAGGTGCCCTGCTGCTTAGAGACAAACACTGGGGCCTCATCAGTAAGAGGTGAGTCCAGAGCCAGCTGTGCTCCACTGTATTTGCAGAGAGGCATCAAACCAGTTCTCTGTCAGCTCAAGTATTTGATGCATTCTTACAAATCCTGGTATGTGCAAGCAATGTAAAACATTGCAGTAAGGAAACAGATCGTAGCAGAGAAGGAAGGGAAGCAATGTTGTTTCATTTACCATGGAGTGATGGAAATGGATGCTCCACATTGGAGAAAACCAGCTGACACACTTGCTTTCAGTCGAAGTGCCTAAGGGAAGCACATGGAATTTGTACTAAGTAAGTACTAAGTAAGTGTTGGCTCTGTATTGAATTTCTGAAAGGGAAAACACCAAGGGGGAAGAATAGGAAGTTATAAGAGAACAGAATTTAACTAAGAGTGTTTTTTAACCATTCTCTAGTTTCAGTTATAGATTAGAAGTCTGTCAGCTTCCCAGTAGCAAAGTAACAGTTTACCTGTTACTTGCCATTACAGATGTTTGCTGCCAGGAAGGGGAAGACAGGGAGGAAAGCTGCTCACAGACTCTGATAGCTCAAACACATTACTTTCTGGGATCCTGATCTTGCAGCTATTAAAATCAGTGGGAGGTATTGAATTAAAGGTGACCTGTGTTCTCATGAGATATATATTTGATAAGAAATTTGAGAGAAATGAGATTTTAAAAATTACTTTGGAAGGAAAGGTGGGAGAAGGGGAAGATTTCATCCTGACATATAAAACTGCCAAAACTAGTAGAAACAACTTGTTGCTTGTTCACAGGATAGCTGACATAAGGGGCAGCAGCAATGTGAGCTGCCCTATTTGCCTCATAAATGTACTTCTTTCCACACAATGAAAATATATTTAGCCTCTGATGGAGTTCGGTCCTCATCCTTTAGCTCTCCTGAGCCTGACAACGTGAGTGACAGGCAGTAGGTTTACCCATACTTGTTTGGAATAGGAGCCAAAACAATGTTTTATGGTAATGATGCTCAGTACCAATGATATCACTTGAACTATTTGTCATTCACTCCACAGGATCATGTACGATTGTAGGCAGCGCTTGGGACAGGAGACATTACTGAGCTCAGTAGTGGGTAGTGTTTTTAACTGAGTGAAAACTTCAAGCCACTTTCCCAAACTTCTGACAGAAACTCAATTTTGTTCAGAATTTTAGATATGCTGTCAAACTTATGTTAATGTTTTACCTGACTCATTATCTCAGGGTAGAATTCATCCTCTGGCGCAACATGAAAATGTTCTGCGTACGGACATGTTCGTTTAATTATAGGGCGCATGTACATGTATATTTATATGCTCCGTATCCTATGTGTTACTTATACACATATGACATCAAAGTTGCTTAAGGACGTTAATGTTCTGTAAGCAGAAGGTCCTTCTGCATCTATTTAAGGTAGCACAGGATAATTTTACCTCAATGACAGAAAACCTGAGGAGAGCAGAGAGAAACAAGCTATCACTGAGTATCTGATGTGCAATGTGGTAATTCTGGAGGATAGGATGAACAAAGCCCTGAATGACTCACAGAATGACTCACAAAAGTAACAACGGTTAAGACCAGGCAGTTTGTGTGCATAGTATCCTCATCCATGGTCAAGAGGTGTAAAATGATGGGTGCCTTGGAGAGTATCGCCACTGTATTGATCTCTTGTGCCTGTAGTTTCCTAGGGTGAGATATTTAGGATAAATACTATTCTTTTTCCATAATTGGGCTATGTTTCTTCTCACATACTGGTAATGGATAGTAAGCTGCTGTTCCTTCACTCCTTCCTTGCATGTCTTTAGACTGAAGAGTGCCATGGTTGTTCTTTCAGATACTTGACTGTCTTGGGAGAAGCCCATCCTTTCAGAGCAGTTGCAGTTAGCAGGGACCTGCTGATTTCCATCTCTGTGCACTTCCCACCCAGCAGAACCCAGACCTGCACTCAGCCTGACGACAACTGCCAGAAACAGGCAAATTCTTCAGTTAGAGATAAACTTGAAAGAAATGAGGGCTGCCTAGGGTGGATCTTTGGTGTGTTGTGAATTTGAAGCATAGGAGGTGCATTGCTTTCAATTAGACTCATATACACATTCAAAAATCTGCCTGTGGTAAATGATGGTTTCTCTTGAGTTAACCGGCCTTCATCTGGGGCAAGCTGTGGCTTGAGTATCACTGAAGACTGAGCTAATACTGCAGAGATTTAGCTCCCAGCCCATTTGTGCACTAGAATTTGCCAGTACCTCCCCCTCCCAGGGAGGTTTTACCCCTCATCCACTGGCTAAAAGCTTTTCCAGATGCCAAAACACCCTCTGTTTCAGTGCCAAGACCCACACTGTAATTTATTTTCCAGACCTCAGGTGCATGCTGCAGCTCTCTCCTTGCGCTTGCTCCACCAGCGAGTGAGTGGGCGGGAAGGCGGCTTTCTCCCTCGCCTGTGGGTTCTTCCTTGGCCAAAGCTGTTCCTGAAGGGTTATTTACCCATGCCTGTACAGCTGTGCTGTGGTGCCAGCAGACCTTATTTTTTGAAGTCAGTATCCACAAATCCCTGGTAGTGCCCACAGACTGGCTGTTGATGCCAGGGGTAGCGATATGTCTGGGCAAAACCAATCAGCTCCGTATCTGGGAGACCTCAGTGAGCCCCTTTACTCGTGTGATCTGCGTGGTGGCTCTCCAGCACTGTTGGACAGAGCCTGTGTGCCTTGCTATGCTCCAGCTGGAGCTGTGGGCTGCTGAGGGTGTTGAGGATGATGTGGGTTTGAGCTGCCAACTCAGGTAGACTTGGGATGAACTTGTTTGCAACAGAGGAACAGATCCATCTGCATTTGCTTGGGATTCAAGATGAAGTGGAAGGAATGACTGGATCATGGAGGAAAAGCCAAGGAAAAGAAAGCAACCCCAGGCCAGGTCAGGGCTTTATTTGCTGCTGTTCTTGTAGCTAGTCAGGCAGTACAGCAGTCAGATATGTCATATGGAAGCTCTGTGAATATAGAGGCATCAATTGCAAGTATACATGAAGATAGTATCTGTCATGCTTTTACTGTTACAATAAAACAAAAAATGTCTGCAGGTCTGTTTGAACCACCCACCTCCACTCCGTGCACACTCTTCATCTCCATGTGCAATTTTTGTCATGCAGAAGTGTACTGATTTTGCTGGGGTGGAGTTGACTTTCTTCACAGTATCTAGTATGGGCTATGTTTTGGATTTGTGCTAAAAGCAATTGATAACTCAGGGATGTTTTCGTTACTGCTGAGGAGTGCTTGCACTGCTTGGCCTTTACTGCTCCTCAGACTGCTCACCAGCAAGAAGGCTGAGGGTGCAGAGGAGTTGGGAGGGGACACAGCTGACTCCAGCTGACCTGAGAGGTATCCCATGGCAAAGGGAGGAAGAGGGAAGGGGTGGATGTTCACAGTGATGGCATTTATCTTCCCAAGTCACCATTCCGCATGATAGAGCCCTGCTTTCCTGTGTGTGCAGCTTTTACTTTACTTACAAAATTGTCTTTATCTCAGCCCATTAAGTTTTTTCACTTCTACCCTTCTGATTCTCTCTCCCATCCTGTTGTGGGGAAAGTGAGTGAGCAGCTGTGTGTTCTTCAGGCTTAGCTGCTTGCTGAGGTTATACCATGACACTAAGCAAGGAATAAGCACTTTGCAACAGGCTTGGTATTCAGCAGCTTCAGAATAAAAACTTTCTATAATTAACAGGAGGAAAGGCCTTGAGATAAAAAATGCAATGTTTTCCTGACAAGCTTGGATATGTAAAGGGAAGGTTTTTGGGTTTTGAGTTTGTTGAGGTTTTGTATTTTGGGGTTGGGGGGGATCATGCCCCCATTTTCTAAATTAAGCAGAAATATCAGCCAGTTTCTTTGCTTGACTTTTCTGCACAGGCACCTTCCAGATCCCTAGTCCAGTGGCAGCTTCCAGTGTAGCAAAAGGAAAAGGGCAGGTAAACATACAGACTTGACAGAAAGCCCATTGAGCTTTCTCAAGGGAGATGTGAGCATGGAAGCAGCAGCCTCAGGATGCAGGAATGGGGAGTGTGCAGCAGACACCAGGGCCCACCAGCAGGTGGGCAGTACACTGCAGCAAGGCCAGCACAAACTTACCTTAGACATGTCATATGTCCTGCTGGAGCATGCCTGGCTCATCTGAGCACCTGCTTCAGCTGACTGCATAGCAAGCATAAGCTCTTGGATTCAGTCTTGGAAGACCCCTGCATTTTCTCATACTCTTATACATGTTATGTCTGTTGCTTTTTAGTGGAATTATCTTAAGGATTGTCTTTAGAGCAAATCTCTGACGTTCATCACTGCCTTTGTTTTACTAGAGCCTCTGTTTTGATTCTGGAAGCCTGTATCACACAACTGCCTAACAGTGGCCAGAGGCAGAGCACAGCTGAAAGACTTGAAGATGCACATGCAAAACTTCCCTTTTAAAAGCTCAGATCCACCCCTATTCTCCCACTTAAGAGCCATCTGGGACTGCATTTCATACAACCACACATCACTGGAGTGGTCACACAGCCATACCCTAAAAATCGAGATCTGCAGGGTGTTGAGCTGGTGCAGTCATGGGCAACTGGAAGCCTGGTGTCCACTTGTGATACGCTTCCATGGGCAAGCAGGATGTGCCCTTTAATCCAAGGGCACAAGCACAAATGGCACAGGCAGTCGCAGCCAGTGGGAGTGGTGCTTGTCTGTGTTCTAGAGGTTAATGTAGCACTTTGTTTTGAATAGGGTGGGATGAGTACAACAGCTTCTGATGGTCTGCTGCAGAAACAAGCATAAACCCTGCTGGCTACAGCACATGTGCCCCTGTACCAGGTGTCTGTGGAGCTGACAGATAGGTTATCTCGTTTCCTTCTGAAAACACAGACCCTCTCTGATGATGGCAAATTCATCTGTTATGAAAATATATTCTGTATTCAGGACTGACAAGTGATTTTGCCACTTTGCCTTGGAAAAAACAAGGCAGATATCAATATTGAAGTTAAACTCAGATTCTAACAGCTGTGCCAAAAGTCATGGATGACACTGGTTACTGCTTTCTTTGCTCTAAAGGGAACTAATTCTTGTTAGAAGTTCTGGATTCTCAGGACCCTGTTCCCTCAGGACCAACAGGCAAACAGGAGCATCATGCAGTGGCTCAGCACAGGCTTCCCTGTGCCACCCCACCACTGCTCTGCCCCTTGGGTGGGAGGCTCCCATTCCAGAAGAAACATCTTGTTTGCTCAGCTCTTCGTCTCCCTGCTGAGCCTGCCAAGGAGGCTGCCAGCACTGCGGGTGATTTATGAGGCAGTCACATGCCTGCAGCTGAATAGGGATTGCCAGCTCCTTGGAGAAGTGCCACATAGCTGCCACCAGCTAGGCATAACTTTTAGTCATTGGTACCAGGGTGAAAGATACTGCCCTCACGTATCCAGGACACCATCCAGTATTGTTTACTTCTTAATCTGAACAGTGAGGAAAAGTGGTTGGCAATTAAATCCTTAGATGGGTATTAGGTATTACACCTTGTGCTGTGGAGCACCTCTCACACCAGAGCAGGGTTCCCCAGCTGGGTACTGAGTTTTGTAACTTGGTTGGAAAAGACAGACCCCAACAGAATTCAAATAACTGGAAATGCAGTTAATAATAAGGACAGGGTATGACTTGTGCAAATGTCTATCACTGGTGACATCTGAGCAGATGTAATTGTGATCTGAGGGAGAATTTATGAAGTTAATCCTCATGGTGGCTTCCAGACTAATTTGTTAAGGGATTGGGGGAGATTTTCTAAATAAACAATGCACTTGTTGAAGATTATGGTAATGCCACTGTTGATCAGATGTGGGCCCTGCCAGGGTTTGGATTTTGCTGGCTCAGGTTGACTTGCTGTGTTTACAGCATCCACGATCAACACAGACCTGCTCCAGCATTGCTTGGCTTTGTCTGATAAAGAAAAACGCAGAACAGTAATTGCAACTGTCAAGCAATCACTGGGGGTGGAGAGGTACTGGAAATACTGAAAGCACCATTCACTTTGGAGCAACCTAATTCTCTGGGTGTATTTTTCCAGGAAGAAGTAGAATTTTGTGACATTTCCAAATTTAAATTCATAATATTTCTAAGAAACACCAATAAAGCTTTCAAAGGCTCTCTCAAGTGTGCAAGGCAGAAAGCATAATACAATTTAATGTTTCCTCTTGAAGCAAACCCCGTATTCTTACTTAAGATTTCGCCATATTTCTTCCAGTTTCATCATTTCCTTGTTACCCATCTCATTGTGAATATTTAATATTTAGTAGTGGAATGTACTTCAGGGGCCTAGAGGTCAATGGTGTTATAGCAAGGAGGAGGTGGATGGTGCTAACTTCCAGCAGAGCGTGGATGGTAAACTTCACCAGATCATCAATTTGTGCTGGATGCCTTTCCTTCTATGGCATTTTCATGGGATCAAAAGTTCTGCCACAGCTTAAGCAGAGGAAAGCTTGCAGGACACCAGAACCACAGGGAGCATAATCACAGTCAATTCATGAGGACTTAGCTGTACACTTAGCTGTGTAAGTGCAGGGCCTCTTCTTCACAGAGAAAGTTACTGGGCTTTCTTCAATTATACCAGGAAGTAAAGCAATTCAAGTGAAAAAGTCACTTTCTTTCCTAGCCTCGACCAAAACTTTTAAGCAGCATCCTGAGAGACATGCGTGTTTAATTTACTTTTCAACTCAAAAGGTCAAGGAATTTTAACTGGATTACCAAGATGGTTAGCCAGAAGCAGTTTATGAGAGTTTTTTCACAACTTTCTTACAACAGAAGTTACTGTATCAATAGATTATTGTGCTTTTTTGTAGGCAGGCTTGTGTACTGCTGAAGCATGTGGCAGGTAGGCATGGAGGCACATGTGCAAGATGAGGGTGTGAGGAATTTGTAGCTATTCATTTGTATTACCTATCTGTACTATGTATTTTTGGTGCTAGTGGGCATGGCCATTTAGAAAAACTAGCAATTAAAATTATAAGCAGCTAGAAAAAGGGAAAGAAATTAGATTTTTCATTGCTAATTGCATATGAACATTTTACATTTAAAGTTCAAAATGTTTTTCTAGTCAAATACATAAAATATGTTCCTTGTATCTGAATGCAAAAGGTGTCATTTCCCACATGCTCAGAACTCAATTTTTAAAATGCCATGAGAAAAGGTAATCTCAAAAAAAATAGTTCAGTTTATGAGTAATTTCCTGCCCTTCTGGCTGATGATTCAGCGACTCACATCCTTGCTGAGATCAAATGTATTCTCTTCCACTCAGATCCAGAGGATCATCTATGAAAGTCCTAGTCTATGTAAGACCACAGATACGCTATATTGAAACTGAAGCTTGCCAGATTCTGATTACACACAATATATAATTATAATATCATTAATAGTGAAGGTGTATCATTTTCATGATAATCTGCCTGAAGTTCTGATGGTCTCGCCGGCCCTTGAAATCTTTGTGTCAAGTCAGTATTTCTCTTTCTAAAGGAAAATTTTTGCTTGGGTGCAAGTCAGGTTGTTAAGCAGGACTGACTGGGTGATGTTCTGTTATTATATAAAGCAAAAGACTGGTTAGATGAGAACATCAGTCCCTTCCATCCATATAATGTGACAGAATCCTGTGAAAACCCATCTCAAACTCCAGCCTGTAGCATTGCAGGTGGGAAGCCTAGAGCTTAGAGTGGCAGAAGAGAAATGTTGCTGCAAATTTGCCCTCTTCTATGGCATGTACCACTCCCTCAATGTGACTTTGGTCTGGCCTGTGACAACCATTTACATTCCTAACATCTCCTGAAAAGCACTGAAGGGCTCTCTGGTAATATTTACCTTTTTTTTTGGTCTTTCTTGAATGTGGTTGCAGAGCCCTTGCAGGTGTTAGTGGGTGTAAGGGGGCGGGCAGCTGATCTGCCCTTGCAGAACAGGCACATGTGAGCCTGGACTTTAAAAGCCCCTCCCTGCAATTTTACTAATATTTATCATGTGGATTTCAATTAGTAGTAATTGGTTTTGTTGGGTTTTTTTCTCGTAGAGGGTAAGTGCAAAGTGATTGATATCTGGGAAAGGAAATCAGGATTTGGCTGTGGAGCGACATTCCATTACCTTGACACAAAATAACAAATAACTCGACTCTAAATCTGTGTCTCGGGAAATTAAAGTGTAAAGCAGTGAAAGTCATTTGGAGGTCATTGAGATGTAAAGTGTGACCAGCTCCCCAGGCCGGAGTAGCTCAGCTCTCAGTGACAGCTTTAAGAAATCTCTCAGGCGACTGGGTAAGAGAGGGCAAGCTTGTACCCAGTGCCTGGCTGTTTTCTTTCCCCCGCCTGCTTTTGGAAGAGTTGTTCTCACAGAGTTTGCAAACACCACCTGAAAACACTGGTCGTTTTGGTGGTGGTTTTACATGCAAAAAACCAGTAACTTTTCAGAAACTGCCCACAGGGTTTTTGCTCAGCTAGTGACAGTAGGGACCATGACGTGTCAAAACCAGACTAAGCCCCTACTCTTTTGGAAGCCTCACCTTTGGCAAGACTGCTCAGTACTTACTCCTCTCACTCCTGGGTTTTAAAAGGCTTAACTTGTGTGCCCATTTACAGCATTTATTGCCACTCTAGGTCTGTGCTCACCCCACACCTGAGCTGAGTGTCAGCTGAGTGGCTTTCCTCCTGGTGTGGGGCTCAAAGCTCACCCTGGGGAACGTGGCACCCAGTGGTGCTCCTTGAGCCCAGGTTCGCTCAAGACATCTGACACCTCCGCACTGCAAAAATCTGTGGGCATTTAATGGCACCTCCCCAGATGGTGTTTTTCAGCTCCTTCTGAAGGCTGAGGAGATGCAAGGGACCTCCATGAGAGCTGGCAGAGTCTGAATGACCCTTGGCTCACCTTAAGGCCCTGAGGACAGTGCCTGAAGGCTATGCTGTGCAGCCCAGCCTGGCAAGGGCTTCTGCAAAGCCAGTGGAGTCATTGAAATGGCACCTCAGGAATTTGGTGCGAGTTCTTTGAAGTGCACTCTTATCTCCATTTAATCATGCAGTAAATCTACAGTAGCTTGCTGATTTGCAATAACTTTTCAGGTATTATGCATCTGTCTGTGTAGTGAGAGGAAGCAGCACTTTGCCATTACCTGGCCATGCAAGGCTCTGTGTGTACCAGGAGATCCTTGCGTAGATCCAGCCATGGAGGCAGGGGCCACAGAAAAGCATGGGATTCCGCGTTTTTACAGACCGAAAAGTGACTCCATTATCACACTAAGCAGCAGTTTGCTTGGCAAGGTGTCACCAGGGATGGATGCAGGAAGGAGTTGCTGTGCATAAGTGTCACGTTGTGCTGTTTCTAGGTATTTCTTGGACTCAGACAGCAACAACATTTGCATCCTGGATGCAAAATTATTTTGTAAAGCATACAAGATTAATATAAAGCTGGAAATATTTGGGAATTGTACTTTGACAGGTAGATAGGGACAAATAGCAAAGGGAGAACGGTTTGCTGATTTGGGAGAGGACGGCATGTGAAGGAGAACAAGGATGTTCTTCTAGCATCTTTCACATGCTCTTCTCTCCCAGTTCTCCAAGGATGCTGGAAGAACATCTTTGGTGGAAGGAAAGGCAGCAGCAAAATAATCAGAAAAAGGATTCAGAGGGCAGGACAGGTCAGGGAGAAGGCACATCAGCCACAGGGACAGATCAGAGGGGAGGAATGGACTGCAGAGGAAGGACAAGGGCACCTGGAGCAGCAGAGCACCGTGGTTAGTGGTGTCTCCCACATGGAAAGCTGAATGTTGTCTTGAGGAGTGGGCATGGTATCCTGACAGCTAAAACAGGTCCTTCTTGTTGTATCACTGATTCAGCATCAAAGAGCTGAGAAGCATCTGGGATATACATTTGAGGATAAAAATTCCATTTGCAGAGTGGGAAAGCTCATTCTTCTCATCAGCATTACAGCAGCCCTTGACAAAATTAGTCAAAACTATGAATATACCCTTTGCAGTAGGCTGGATGATATTTGTGAAGATACTGGTCACACTGTGGAGGCAAGGAGCACATCTGGACACTGTGTCTGTGTGACCATGGTTTTTCACAGCCTCGCTATGCCATTGGCCACATGTTGGGACAGGAGCGCTACTCCCCATCGCTGCCCTAGCACTGAAAGAGGAGCAGCAATTTGGGCAGTGCCATTCACTGGTGCCAAGTCTCATAGCTGTGCCGAAAGCCTCCTGCTTTGAATATCAAAGTTTAGCCTCTGGATGCAGCCGTGAAAGAGATAACACATCAGGCCAGTAAAATGAGCTTGACTTTGTGTCCCAGCCCGGATCCTGAGGATTGGTGTTGCAGGGCGTTTCTCTAGGAAAAAGAACTGGTCTGGTGACTTTTCAGGATTTGCATTTTTGACTCACTGATGGGAAGCTTTTTTGTTTTCACTGTCACAGGCTCTCATGTTTCTGTACAGACTTGAGCCAAGTTTGTATAAAGAAATGCCATTAAAATATTCAGTGAATAAAGGGGATACATACATCAAAGCAGTAAGGGGTTTATGTGAAATGATTTGTCCTGCCTTTCCCTGGTGACTAATCAGGATGTGTAAAAGATTCACTGTTCTTCACACCACCCATTTGAAAGGTGCTCTGAAAATCTGCAGGGAGAAACTGAAAAACAAAGATTAACATTAGTAATTTCTCTAATCTGGCCTAATTTGGAGTTTCCCGACGGATCAGAGTGGTCTCCAAGTCCACGCTAAGCTTCTCCGGCATTTCCTAGCCTCTCCCCCGGGATTGTAAGCACGGCACTTCCCCTGTTTATTTTTTTCTTGTTTATTTATTTATTTTCCTCGCCGGGCGGGGCGGGCTCCGGCAGCTTGCCCAGGGAGACCGCCGCCGCCGTGAGCCCTTAATGAGCTTTTTGACCAGTGAAGCAGCACAGCATCGCCTGGGAATCGGAGGGGGTTTCTCCCTTGCCCGCGTCAGGCGGCAGAGCAGGGGCCGGCGGGTTAACGAAGGCGCGGGGGCGGCGGGAGCGCCGCACTGCCCTAATGAGCGCCGGGGAGCCTCGGACGGAGCCCCGGCAACCGCCTCCGGGGCGACCCGAGGCCAGTTGCTCCATTTTGCCCCATTATTACTGTAGCTGGAAGCGTTAGAAAGCAAGGAGTCCCAAAGGGTACGAAAATGAGGCATTTTCCACCCAGCACTTTTGGGGGATGGTGGGGTCTGACCCGGCACATTAAGAATGGAGAGGAGAGCTTTTTTTGGTACTAAAAAAATGAGTAGGAAACAGATTCTTTTCAACCTTTAACCACTTCAAGCAGCCAATAAATCATTAGCTACTGATTAACAAAAACAGAAGGGTAACTTATTGTCTGGTAAGCAAACTCTTGGAATCACTGAAAGGCTGGCACTGGCTTCAGGATGGCTTTTCTTCTTACACATGTGCACTTACTAAAAAGACAAACAAGCCAAGCTCTGCATATTAAACTATGCTATGCAAAGCATTTTGCTAAAACACTAACTTTCTAAAATAGATAGAGTTCTAATGTGTGCACTGAGCTAAGCAAATGCATTATTTACAATATGCAGCATTCGGTCTGTCCCCCCAAAACAGGTCTCCTCGTGCCAAGCATAGCGAGGTAGATTGTGTCTCATCTGCAGGCATTGCCAGTTTCTGTTCTCTAGGTTTTGGCCATACTTACAATGTGCTTCTGAATCGTCTCCTCAGCTCTTTCAAAAGCCTTAATGGGGTGACTAAAGCAGGCGGAAGACCTCCAGGCTGAGATTTGGGCTGGGGAGTACAGCTTTCAGTCTGAGTTCAGGAAATACCCGTGATATTGGAACACCCTTTCCCATGGCCAATCAAAATCACTCTCTCTCTTTCCATCTGTGAGAAAAGTCAAGTGGCAACTTTTTATCTAAGAATGGCAGTTGGATAAAAACTGTTCTGGTGGAGGAAAAGTTTGTGAGACCTTTGGAAACGGTGAAATCCAGGAACGTGAGTGTCACCACTACTGACTGACTAAACAAATATTTGCACTTTGCAGTATTACTATGACATGTGCAGTAGCTAGTCTGGTTTAGTTCAAAATAAGTCTACCAAAGACTGGACTATTTGCTTAAATCTCTCCAACAACTCCTGACTTTTGGAAACAGTAGAATATATAATGTAAAAATACAAGTTAAGTATTTAAGACAAGCTTTCCATTGGCTGTTAATCTGTATGTCTTTTCCATTCACTGTGCATCACTAGACCATCTGTGTCTTTAATAAGTAACTGTGTGGGCCCTCACAGTTGAAATATTTACTTTAACATAATAGAGAACCTAAATGAAACTGAGATACATGAGAATATCCATGTCTGATGTTTTAAGTGGAATGGGAGTGGATTTGTGCAGTAGATTTGCAAACTATAAGCAGATGTGTTTTGATGACCTTCTCTCCTCTATCTGGTCTCCATTTATAAAACACAAGTTCACAGATTAAGGTCTCAGTGTTTTTCATGTGCCTGGGAGAATCTACATGTGTTTCTTGCTGCTGAAGTTGTGGGGAGAAGTCCAAACATTGCTCTGTTCTTGAGTTTCATGAAAATCAGATTTGGCATCTCTGGTAAAATACCTCCACAGTGGCATTGTCTCATTGCGACCTGAGAAAATCAACACAGGTGCTCAAAGGGAGTTCCGTATCCCTTTGCAGCTTGAGAAGGCCATTCCTCCAGGTCATTGCTGAGGACAGCAGATGAGTCTCACTGTTATCTCCTCTGTGGTCAGAAAGGGAGCTGCAATTTTCAAAAGACATCCTGGGAGACTGCCATTCCTGTAGTTGCAGTCTGCCTGTGACTCTCTCTGGGCAAGGATGAATGTCATGGGTTAGATATGAAATTGGAGATTTGCTCAGTGAAGCAAAGTTAAGTTTCATGACATTGTTTATAATTTTAGGTACTAATTGCTATCATTTCAGTAACATAAATGTGGTTCATCTTGTTTTACAAATAGAGAGAAAGATGGGTGGCTTCTGGTCTCACACATGGATCCTGAGACAGGGCTGCTTCTTTTTCTTCTCCAAGTGACTCTGTATGTGATTATAACAAGAAAACATAAGAGTCAGTATAACAAACAAAATTAATTTCAATATGGGGTGCACATTGATGGTGATAAAGCACTCAGGGCTGCTTTTTCTTCTTTTTCTTTTGAGTCCAGGAGTAACCCACTTCTTTCATAGTCTGTTTAAGGGAGACCAAGTGCTCTCTCTGGCACTGCTTGTTACCTCATCATGCTACTCAGTTTTCCAGCATGTGGTCTTTGAAGTTTGAATCCCAACCTCTTTCTGGACAAGCACTAACTGAAAAGGCAGCCTCCAGTATTAGGCAGCGAAAGATAAATTTTCAGCCCCATGAGCAGGAACTCTGTTACATGACTTGCATTTCCATTAATGGGGGTCATGCTGGTAAATTCCTGTACACCACATTGCACATTTACTCATGAGTGCAGAATTGGCACAGCTAATGAAACTTGCCTTTCGTCTAGCATGGTGTTTCAGGAGATGAGTCTGACAGGCAGAAAGGACTGCTAAGTACCCAGATGAAAGTCTGGCTTTTAACTCCTTGAACATATTTCCAGAAAATAAGAGTGTGAATTAATGCTGGTTAGTGTTAGCTGTTCCTACTGTTAGGGATCAGTCTTGCTCTGGTAGGATTTCATTGAGGCACAGATCATGCCTGAAATGTAAATCTTTGTGCTATCACTTAGTACTGGTAGTTGACTTTCATGTGCATTTTCCAAGTACTACTGACTGTTCCTTATTTTCTTTCAAACATAGGCCAGTCCTCTGCTAACACCAGCTTCTATAATCATAAACAAAATAAGTTCTTTTTATAATTTTCGCATAGGCTAATTTTCCCAAAGATAATCTATGTGTGAGCATTGCTTGGTGATTTCCAGCCTACATTGCTCATGAGCATCTTATATCCCTTTCTTCTTTTACTGCGTCCATTGCAGTGACAACATCTTTTTATATCCGAAACCCTTCCCCAGCCTTTATTTTACTAGACTAAACACGCCAAGTCCATTTTGCCTGCTTGATAAAGTAAGCTTTGCTGTTCTAGGCACCTGCTGTAGTTGGAAGGTATATTTAATGAAATCAGAATTGCCTATCTATTACCAATATTCAATACTCTATCCTGTTCTGTGTCATGAAATTTCCCTAATATGCATCAGTGCAACAACCCAGTGTTGTATTTTAATCTCACCGTGGTTCCTAATTGTTTTGTAGTCAATTCGTAGGGGTTTTTTCTTATTTTTCATCATTTAGTGCTGATTGTCTCTGAGTCTGCAAGAGTGATTCTTGTCATTAAATCCGTAGTTTCAAGTTATGGGATTAATTCTCTTTGCTGCATGCAACTGTTCAAAGTGATTTTTTTAAATGCATGATGCTTTGAATATCCTTTGCATCACCACCAGCCTATATTTTCTATTAATCAAAATATTAAGTGAAGAAAATCCATTTTATGATTCAATTCTGAAGGAGCTCCTAACTTAGGCTTCTTCTATTCCACTCATTTATTTCACATTATTTCAGTTATGGAGTATTTGCTATGTTAGCTGTTGAGAAGATGAGTAGTGTAATACTTTTCACATATTTGGAGTCCTTGTCCCATAAAATTACTCAGAAAGTCTCTCTTTCCTTTCCCAGCAACATATTCTCCTATTTTGAGAAAAACTTGCTCTATCAAATGAGCCTTTTAATGTGATCAGAAAATCACTCTGTGTTTGAACCAAGTCTGGGCTGAACTGCCAATACATTTCTTTTCATTCACTAAAATATTCCCTTTCTTCTTCATTGCCTTATGGTTCTGTGTGGTCATCAGAGCCGAAGAGATGCCAGAGATCCACACTGCAATGAGCAGTCAACATCTAGAGAAACACTTTGCAGTTTCTATGTTAAATAAAAATAGAAGAAAATCAATTTTCCACTGCAGCTAGTGACTGTGAAGGAGCAGCTGCAAACTGCTGAGTCTCATCAGGTTGCAATCGTGATTAACATTGGGCAGATACCCCCTGCTGTGAGAATAAATACCCAGCCTTTGTCAAGGCTCCCATGTAAGAAACAATAGATTATTTCAGTGAAGCACAAGAACATAAATGTTAATCGAATCATTCCTCCGAATGAATAGAAGCAGAAGCCAGAATGTAAACATTTTAAAATTGGAAGGCAAGGTCTACCTGTCAGTCACTTAATTTTCTGTTATTTTTTCATTTACTTTGAAAAGCTGGTCGCTGACATTGCCATCATTGCATACAATAACATTTCCAGCACTGCAAATACCTATGCTTCCTGTCTTTCCAAGCCAGGCAGTGGCAAATTCCAGGGAGTATCGGAAAAAATAAAATCAGCCTTAATATCACTCAAGAGAGGTCAAAACCTTTTACTGAATAACTGCCAAACTATGTGATCACATTAGCTCTTGGTAGAGGAAATGGAACATACTTTCCAATTGGAATTGACACCAGGAAACATATTTTAAAAATGTTTTTATACATTGGGATAATTACCCTTAAAAATAAATTTGTATCTCTTTAAAGATGATGAAAGTGTTTTAAAGTATTTTAACAAATCTGTGTGTATAACTGAAACAGAAAGAAGTAATTTATCCCATTACTGCTTCCTTGTTTGCTGTACAAATAAGGACTTTCAGAATGCAGTTGAGCAATACATGTTTTAAAGGTAGCGTACAGCAAACTACAGTGTGATGCCCAGCCATCTTCATTTTCTTATGGTTACAACTATTATTTATCAATACATGATAAAAATATGTTTTGGCTTTCAGTTGTGCTGTGTGTCTGCTCAGATCCTGCAGACTTCAGTCCTCTAGGGTATCCCTTTGCCCGCAGAGGAACAGCAGCAAAGCCAGTGGAAGTCAGCTCATTGTTTCTCTTGTACCCATACTGTCCTCAAAGATCCTCCAGCAGTGGTAGATGAGGACTCTCTGGCTCTATATCGACACTAAACTTGGAAATGGCTTTCTTGCAGAATTTGCTAGTTGTTCACTAAGGCTGCTATGCTACTGTTTATACATGCACCCTTTTTTAAGAGTCATAATGCACTTCTCCACTGGACAAATCTGTCTCTTGAGCTTCTGCATGGCAGGTATCGTCTCCTGTCAGTCAGGCTAGGAAACATCTCATCAGTTACAAAACTAGTGGAGATGAAGAATGTGTTTGTCGTGGAGGCACGGAGGTTTGATGGTTGAGTTTGAATTCCTGGTGGTCCAATAGGCTTTCCTGTCTGTTGGGGTTGCTGAATTTCCCTAAGCATTGGTGTAGGTGCTAAAGTGGGAAGAACGACAACTGACAGCAGATGATTGGCAGAGTGAGACAGTGACAGTGAAGGTGAGAAGCTGAGTGTGATAATTCTAGTTTGTGGCCCAGGTTCACCAGGGCATTGGGTGGGCAGGAGTTTCCTGCTGCCTGGGGGAAGCGAGAGAGGAGGGAAAGCCAGAGCTTTTATTGCCACTCTAAAACACAATTTTTTCTTATCTTCTGTGCTGCACTGCCTGTGTCAGTCTGTGTGCCTGGACAAAAGCACCTGCATGAGCAAACACAGATCTATCCATTATTTTTGATTGTCCAGCTCTATAAGTCACTGTCTCTATTCTCCTGTAACTAGAAACCGGGGACTTCTCAGGTAGCTCAGCAATGGGCAGTGTTTTTTTGTGTGCTACATCCTGTAACTGGAACAAGCAGGCTTCATCTAAGCTCCCTCCCAGTCATCAGACAACCTCTCACTACAGCCTTTATAGAGGCCTGAACTCAGTTTCTGTTAGTCCTGACAGGGTACACCCATCAGAGAAAATTTGATTTAAGCCTTTAACCTCGCTTGTAATATTCCATAACATTAGGGGTTTCATTCACCTGAGGTGAAGAGGTGCAAAATAAGGATAATTTATTCGAGTTTACAATGCGGAAGTGAGAAAACACCTCTTTAAGGTTTTTCCTTGCCTAAATGTTGTAGGACAACTTAACTTCTCCTGTTCTGTTTACATATTCTATTTCTGTTCCCTTTGGGGGGCAGTAACAAGTATGTTGTTGAGCTGACTGAACCAGCATTTAAATCCTGTGTATATGTACCACTGTATGACATATGCCATTTTTTCTTTTTTAAGCCAAACATTGGCCGATTAGGAATTCCCCATGGGCCATCTGGAGAGAAGGTGGCTGTGGTGACTGTGGACGACTGTGACACAGCAGTGGCTGTGCGCTTTGGAAGCCTCATTGGAAACTACACCTGTGCTGCCCAGGGGACTCAGACCGGCTCAAAAAAGTAAGGATTCCCTATATTTGTGTTTTCCACTCATTCTCTTCTTCCAGTGCAGAATCAACAGTATGCGATTAACCACTAAGCACTAAGCAATTAACAGTAGGTTGGAAAAGCAGATATGATTCAACAAGAAAAAGTAACAAGGTTTAGTCTGGGAGTTGGATTTGTTGGAGGCTACTGCAAGGGTCAGTACACCAAATTCCTTCTAAAATTACAAACCAAAAAATGAAAAAAATGCCTGAAGGTCAGTGCATCTACTTGGTGTGAAAATGTAAACAGAAGGGCAAATAAAGTGTTAGACTTTATTAATGAAGGAGATGGCTGAAGAGCTTATTACTTCATCATTTAAGATAAAAGTCCTATCTTAAAAGGAGATAGAAATAAAGGATATACAGAAAAGGCCATTGAAAATCATTAGGTTTGAAAAAGGTTTCCTGTGATAAAAGACCAAAAAAACAAGTACTTCTGTGTTTAAAGAGGAGATGAACAGCAAGCAACATAGAGGGGTTATAAAGTAGTGAGTGATAGCAGACAGACCACTGAGATATACATACTGCTCAAGTATCCCAAGAGAAGGGCACACCATAAAAATTAGGGCTAATTTGAACTGACCAGTGATACACTTCTCGCAAAATGTGGAGTCATTTAGTAGAATCTGCATCCACTAAATGTCATTAAGACTAAGATCTTGAGAGAATTTTAAAAGGATTGGCACTATATAATAATTAAGTCATTACATAAAAATGTACGGCATCTCAAGCTTTGTGCTGAGCAGCATAAGCCAGTCCCTACATGACTGGGATCAGAAACAAACATCCTGTGGCTGCACACTTTTCCACAATTTTCATTTTCTTCTACATATTGGCCATTGTTAGGGACAAGTCACTGGATTCTGTATACATATAGCAGCTCTGAAGTTAAAAGTTAGTGTTTCTGGAGGGTCCTTTGACTACTAGCTCTGGAAGTGCTCATGTAGCAGAGGGAAGTGCATGGCAACACGGGTAGGCTAAACAGCTCAAATGTGCTTATGGAAGCAGCAAGATAAAGAACAAAACAAAACAAACAATTTGCAAGAAATTATGTGCATTTCTTTGTTCCTTCAGATCTTTGGACCTAACTGGTCCCCTCCTCCTTGGTGGTGTCCCAAACTTGCCTGAAGATTTCCCAGTTCACAACAGGCAGTTTATCGGCTGCATGAGGAACCTCTCCATCGACAGCAAGCCCATCGACATGGCTAGTTTCATCGCCAATAATGGCACTCTGCCAGGTATGAGCAACTAGTATCCCAAGAGTCAACACAAGAAAGGTCTCTGCCACAGCTGTGTGTGTAGCAGGGATTAGAGTGTTGAAAAGGCTGGCACTGGGAGGAACCCCAGGAAAAGGCAGGAGACAGAGGGGGCTGAAGTGCCCCCCTCTTAGCATCGCTGCGGGCAAAGCAGCCATGTGGCAGGGACCCAAGGTGTTGCAGGGCATTGTGCTGCCACCGTGTCACTGGCACAATTGCATCCAGACCTCATTTGTTTGAGCAAGGTGCAGTCCATGCCTGTGCCAGAGATGCACACAATAGCCTGTGGCACAGGGCACACTTCCAGCATTAGGCAACACACAGGTAAGGACTGGGCTTGTTTAGACCTTCTCAATTGCTACGAGTTTCACCTAGGTATTTACTCCTAAATGAACTTTTCTTCTTCTGTTTTTTAACTACCTTTTAAATGTCATCTTGCTCTGAAAACCAGAGGGATTGGTTTCTGAAAAAGACAACACTTTTAATGAAGTTTTAATAA
This sequence comes from Sakesphorus luctuosus, assembly GCA_013396695.1. Taxonomy (NCBI): domain Eukaryota; kingdom Metazoa; phylum Chordata; class Aves; order Passeriformes; family Thamnophilidae; genus Sakesphorus; species Sakesphorus luctuosus. The sequence goes on along the minus strand of VWZD01011162.1, from coordinate 236,922 downwards.
ATTGTGTTTGTTCTGTTAATAAAATTCTACAGACTCCCAAATCTGAAACCTGCTCCTTGAGGCAGCCTGTTGGAGATTTTGATTTGGTTTCCAGTCCTTGGATCCCTGCTCAGGATTAGTTCTGGTGATTAGGTGTACAGAATATTCTCATCATCCTAAAACTGGCTCTTACACACAAAAATGGCAAGTCTCTTCTGTCCATGCTGCTAAAGGTCTGTGTAAGAGCTAAATTGCAGTTCTTAAGCATGTTGCATTGATCGTGGATTAAGAAGGGAGTCACAGCATACATCTTTCATAGATAGATTTATTTTTATGAATTTGACACATGATCAGCTCGCATGAACTTTTACTATCCACATTTTGCTTCACTGACTTCAAAAAATACTAAAAAAAAAGCAAAAAACCCCAGACTTATGTCATATCTTTGCATAAAAACTCAAATACAGTCCTTCAGAGCCTTTTCCTTGTTAAAACCATGCAAAGTAACTATTTTCCTGAAATTCAGGCTGTGCAGCACAGAGGAACTATTGTGAAACCAACTGGTGCCAGAATGGAGGCACGTGCATCAACAAGTGGAGCACATACATCTGTGAGTGTCCCATACGCTACGGAGGGAAAAACTGTGAGCAAGGTAGGATGCAAAGCACTCTTTGTGTGTTGTCATGTGTGCACGTTTCATTACCTGTCATTAACATCTCATCACATGTATGTCAAACTGTGATGCTTAAAGGTAACTGAGGATTGCAGTTGAGACTAAAAGTCACCCATTACCTATTTGAAATAATTTTAGAGATCACTTACATAGTAAATGACATATTGTCATGAACAACAGCAGCTTTCATTGATTTACTTACATAAGCAAAGCTGTTCCAAAGAACTTGGCAGTATTTAGTAATTTGTTCATAGTAAAAATGCCTGATTCTAAGCCCCTTTAAATCAGTGGAAAGAATCCCGCTGACTTTATTGGGCTTTGACTCAACCCAGGGATCAGTGTGCAGTTTTAATCACCACTTTTTTGGCAAGAGGGAATTCTCTGCTAAGTATGAGCACTTTCAGTTTTACTGGGTTTTTCTTTGATTGAACACAGTGTGCGTATATGTGTAAAACCTCATTAATACAGGATAAGGAAGGAGCAGCAGGTGAGTTTTATAGGCTGTGAACAACTTGCAGTTAGTTTCTTTCCTAGAAGCGAGGAGTTGTCTGTATGATTTGTCCCATGGGGTTGGTGCCGTAAGGTGTCTGTTCCTTTGGAGTCTTCCTGGAGGCTTCTAAGAACGAAAACCTGCTTATGGTAGGCATGGCTTTCCTAGAAACAGAAGGCCAAATTCTGGCCCCTGATGCAGATTGGCTAGGTCTTTGCTTCTGTTGTCCCCTGTGACACTTAACCCAGAATAGTTTGTGGTGTGATCAAGGATTTTGTTCTTTTGATATATCTACCCCAAACCAGATGTTCTGGATTGCCCTCAGCACAGCATGGACCCTGGAACAGCAGGTCTCAAAGCTGAGGTGGACACACAACAGGGATTTGCAAATCCCTTTAGCAGTGTGTTGATGATCTAGGTGTTGGCAACTGCTGTCCCCTTACCTGAGAAGCAGCAGCTTAGGAGTAGAGGGCACATGATCCAGTTTTTGTCTTGGAAATAAGGGTTTGCACAGTGTGGAACAGGGAAAAGAAATGATGGGATGGAGACCTCTTCCTATGTTCCACTTCATGCAGTGCCCAGAGCTGCTATTACTGCTGCTAGTGAGGTATCTGCTTTCTGTAGCAGCTCCTCAAATATTTTGAGCTTCTGAAGTTTGTATGAAGATCTGATTTTTCCATGTGTCTCATGTCAAGTGTAGGGGTTGCTGAGTTCTGGTGTTTTCATCATGATCGGCTGGTCTCTGCTGTACAAACCCATGCTGATGTATCCTGAGGAAGTACCAGGGCCCAGCTCTGGTATGACCTGTGCTGGTATAAATGAGGAGTAGTGCTATCACATGCTAAGACCGTCCTTCCCTCTGTCTTTATCTTAGTTTTCAAGTGGAAATTCAGAACCTGACCAAATGTGTCTTTTGTTTCTCATTTGCTTATCCCAAATTCAAAACCAAATCATAAAGATTGAGATTCAGAAAATCATCTCAGATTTCCCCTGTAGACATCACTGTAAACTTATTATAAGTTCAGGTCATAGAGATGATGGCAGTCACAGCAGCACTGCCTCCCCTGCCCCAGCAGTCACTTTTGCCTCAAGCACTGTGCACTCCTGCGTGTCCCCTTTGTCACTCTATAACCCCAGGTTATTGCCGATGCCTCAATTTGTGGTTTTTTTCTGATAGTTTGAGGGCAGCACGCTGCTTACTTCTTTGATGATATTGTGGGCCAGAATGTCCCTATGGCAAAATTGCTAGCCAAGAAAGAAATTAATTTTTCTACAATGTGACCAGAGATTTCAGGAGCCTGACATTAAAGTCAGAAGGAATCACAGATATGCAATACTCTGCCTTTCAGGTAACTCATTTGAATGCTCGGCTATGATCCTAGCAGCATTAGTTATTATTCAGCAGCTATTTTTAAGAAAGTCTTAGATAGAATATTTGCATTCTTGTGTAGGAGTGATTGGCTGCTGCATTTCTTCAACCCCTTTAGCAGTGCTGGATCTGCTTCAGACTCACAGAGGACAAAGACTTTGGCAGGTTACCAGTCCACCTTTTTTGAGTTCCTGCTCTTCAGAAATTCTAGGATCTGGTTTGCACTAGTGAGGGTGGAGTGTTTTACCTTCACCCTCCTAAGACCTACTAATTCACCTTCTGGCAGCTCCCATCTCCCTCTGCTGACATATAAAAGGGAGATAAAATTAAGAAAAAATTAGTTCACCTTTGTTGTAACTTAATTATTTTAAAATATGAGATATTGCAATGCTATGAAGAAGATCTAGCAGCTGTGTCTAACTCACTCTTGGATGGCCAACTTCATTGCACTAGCCTTGGATCTGCACATAAGCAGAGGCTTTCACATGTCCTATACCCAAACTACAGGTGACATCCCACGGGATGTTGCCCAGGCCCTCTGTCTCCACAGGGAAAGGCCCTCATGTCTTTCTGATGGCCTGTTAAATGTAGGAGTCTCTTAAAAGCGTACAAGTGCTTTAAAGTGACAAAGCCTGAGAACACAATTATTTTGCATCATTGCATCGCCGATGGCAGGGAGATGCTGTGCTGGGAAGCACCTGTGCTCACCTCTGTGGTGACAGGGGTGGTCAGGTCCCATCTGGGTACCCTGGATTTGGCCACCAGCCTCTCCATGATCCCAGGCATGGTCCCAGGCATGAGGAAGGTCTGGGGTGAAGAAGGCGGTCAGAGAGGGTTGACAAATGGGGATTTCTTTTTCACTAGCAGAGGAAGGTGCACCCTGGCCCCAGGGAAGGGAGGGGAGTTGGGAGGAGGTGTGGGAAGGGAATGGTATTTGCAAGTACTCAAAGTCACTACTGGTAAGAAAAGGAAGAAGGTGGCTAATTGCCATGCCAGTCCAGTTCTCCCAGGAGCAAAGCCAAAACACTTCCAAACAGCATTCCCAGCCTCCAGAAGGTGGAAAGTCCACAAGGTTTGCATCTTGGCACCGCTCTCCAGAGGCAGATAGACCTAAAAATCTCAATAATGGTCTAGAAAGCCAGCAGCAAATTTGGAAGTTGGGGTCATTGTGAACGTCAGCAGGGTAGAGGGGGAAGAAGAAGCTGACTTTTCCTCTGCTGGAGCAGAAAGAGGAAATAATCCTGCTCAACACCAATGTCCCACTTACATCTATATTGATGTGGTGCAGTGTGGGTTCATGAATTGTGCCCTCGCCCAGACCACCAGAACTTAAGCACTGCATTCAAGTTTTAAGCAAGCTGGGGACATCTGTATCTGGTGTCAAACTTTTTAAAATTGCTGTCTGGTTTTCAAAAGCAGGCTATGGTGCAGTTGTTCCATCATATGCCCTTGCTGGCATTTGTAGAGGACTCAGTATGACTGCACAAGGATGATCACAGCCTGGAGCAGGAGGGAAAAGGGCTGTCCTTTTGGTCTGCCTGCATTTAGCCTCGTGTGGGGATGGTTGGGTAACACATAGTAGAGAAGAGTAAGTCAAGTTGCACCTAAGGTAACAACTTTAAAAGTCCAAAGGGTAGGTGTTCCTCAATTTTCCATCAGCAAAGTGCTTTCCATTGAAGGCTGTCATCAGTGTCTCTCCATAGGAGCAAGGCTAGAGAGGAGGGCAACTCTTCAGCTGTCACCTTGAGATATTTAAGGCAGATAATTTAGGCAATTCCCTGTGAAAAGGCTATCTAGCTGGGACAGCTAAATAATCTGGCCCTGGAGTGTTCATAATTAATTCATATTTCCTGTTGCTTCTCAGCTTTTTCCTGTGTTTAATCTGTTAATTAGAAGCTGGTACTCAGGGGTATGTTGAAAACATCTGTGGCAACTGTTGCCCTCATACTTCCTGCTCTGTCCACCCACTCATCAGCAGAACTGTATCAGCAGAGATCCTGAGTTTGCCTTTCCAGGAACAGCTCTCACCTGGCTAATGCCATAGTAGTGTGGAGGTGCTGCTTTTGAGCACAGACACTGAGGCAAGATGCCTATCCCACAACAAGGGTAGGTTGTGAATTTACAGTGTTATTAACTGCTTTACAGTAACTCTCTTAAACTGGTTGTTAATCCATAGTAGATTAAATATAGCTCAGTGAAAGAGGGCCTAGCTATCTTGCATCATCACTGCAACATATATTAACAATTGATATTCTGTATTTTGATTTACAGCAATGCCTTCTCCTCAGCGTTTCAGTGGTGAAAGCATTATCATTTGGAGTGACCTTGACATTACCATCTCTGTGCCATGGTACATTGGGCTGATGTTCAGAACCCGGAAAGTCAATGGCATGCTAATGCAAGCCAGTGCTGGGGCTGCATCCAAGATCAACATTCAGGTAAAAATGTGGGTGCCTTTGGTTAGAATTCATTCACCCCGATCAGTGGATGTGGCCAGGTGAACTACATAGCTTCATCCACCCAGCTAAATTCACATCATTAAAATCATATCATTACTTTAGCCTTTTACAAAGATCACAAGATGAATTATGAAAATATCATAAAATTAATATTTATTGGTTTAAGGTTATTTTTTTATTCAGAGGTAGCATTGTACATTAATATAGATGCAAGAAATGTATCTATTGTGTGGGGTACTTTTGTCTGTAAGGTAAGTTGGAATATGAATGTGCAAAGTTATACAAGGAGTACTTGCAAGCATTCCTGTCTTTTTTCTTTGGGCTTTTTTTCCTTTGGGATTGTCTTAGAAAATGTTATTACCTTGCCCTCTGCCTCCTTCCTCATCAAATATAAATACAAATGACCTGACTTTTTTCCCAACAGATACTGAACAGCTACGTGCAGTTTGAAGTGTACAGTGGCCTAAGCCAGGTTGCTAGTTTGACAATGAGCCAATCACGAGTCAGTGATGGGGAATGGCATCATTTATTAATAGAGCTGAAGAGTGCTAAAGATGGTAAAGATCTCAAGTACCTTGCTGTCATGTCCTTGGACTACGGGATGTACCAGGTAAGGCAGCATCATAACTTTGCCAGTAAGCATGCAGAAGTGTTTTTAGGAGAAAGTAAGATAAAGGACGGTGGACAAATACTTATGCCATGAGACATTTTCTGCAGTGATTTGTGCCTAATGAATTATATTAATTTATTAAACCTAATGATAAAATATTTTACAAAGAGGTTTTTAAGAAGACACATTTCCATCTCTGGCTCCTCACTACTTTTTTATTTTTTCTGTAATCTGTCAGGTACTACTTGACTCCATCAGTACAGAAATTAGGCTGTCTGTGTTGCAGAGAGTGATAGTGCTTCTTATTGGTTGTCCTTTTCCTCCACAGAACACTGTGCAGATTGGAAATCAACTACCTGGACTGAAAATGAAAAGCATCATTGTGGGTGGTGTCTCTGGAGACCAAGTCTCTGTTCAGCAGGGATTTTATGGATGTATGCAGGTATGAAATGAAAAGGGTAGCAGTTCATTTTGAACTTGTGAGAAAATACCCAGTGAGAATGTGGGGAGTTGTTTTTCATCCATCCTGAAACATTGCTGTTTTCTCCATAATCTGAGAATCAAAATATTAAAGTCTACCCACTTTCCCAGGTACAAATCTGATCGTACAGGGGAACAACATTTAAAAATAAAAGGTCTGGGTTTGACTCATCAGGTGATGTTTCTTTAAAATGTAGCCTCATCAGTTAATGGTAGTAGTGAAACACATAGTATTGTACTCTGAACGAAGACTCTAATTTAAAAATACTTGTCTTTTGTCACCAGGGAGTAAGAATGGGAGAGACATCTACAAATATAGCAACACTCAACATGAAACAGGCTACCAAGATCAACGTGAAGGAGGGTTGCGAAGTAGATAACCCTTGTGATTCCAACCCATGTCCCCAGCACAGCTACTGCAGTGATGACTGGGACAGCTACTCCTGTGTCTGCGACCCAGGTAACCTGTGACCATCCCATGCACTGCTCCAGGAGATGGATCACACTTTGATGCACTCATCAGAAGCAGTGCAGTGGCAGCAGAAGCATGCATGCAAAGTGTTCATCTTCTGATTCTTCCTTTTCCAGTCAGTATTATCTTTCTCACTCTCATCACAGCACCTTGAAATGGCAGTCATGGGCTAAAGATCTAGGCACATATCCACCGAACAGAAAGACAGTCTCTGATCCAAAGGACTCCTTCTGTGCACCTCCTCTTTTCTTTTTCTGTTTTGTTTTCTTTTTATTTTCTTTCCCAGCCTTTTCCACTGTTGAATTTCAGTCTCTCACTCTGCATCCTAATCAAGATTCTTTGAATGTTTTCTCTGTTTTGGTGCATGGAGCCAGCACATGCTGTCAGTACCCAGCACAGTCACCTCCCATACACACAGCAAAAGAACACAAAACTATTTGTAGCGCATGCCCTGAATATAAAATCGGGAACCAAAGGCACAAGGGTGCCTCAAGCATGGTAACAGACTGTCGAAAAAATGACCCACTATACTTTTGGCTGAGAGAGAAGAGAATACCTTGTTTCTGACAGCATGTCACAGGGAATCTACTGGTTATTGTAGATGTGTTATTAGTGTACAAACTTAAGATAGACAGTTTTTTGGAGACACACAAATCGTAAATTACAATGTTTTCTCTAATTTTATGATCTTGTCTCCCCAGGGTACTTTGGGAGAGACTGTGTTGATGTATGTAACTTGAACCCATGTGAGCATGTCTCCACATGCGTGCACAAACCTAGCTCATCTCATGGCTACACCTGTGAATGTGGACAAAGCTACTATGGACAGTACTGTGAAAGCAAGTAAGAGAATTATTTTTTTCTTGGTTTCTCGATCCTTGCAGGTAGCTCTTCTTCTAAGGCAGCAGTCTTCTCACTTCCTTTTCCACTTTGGTTAACTTTCCTGTTACCAGTTGAGTGTTCATAGTGGATGGTATTTGCAGGCTCCCTGCTTTTTAGTTTTCCTGAGCTCTTCCCAGAAACCAGACAAACTTCCATATTACTCAGGAGCCACTTTTGTCCATCAACAGCTCAGGGGCTCAACCAGTTGTGCTGTGTTAGACAGCACTGCATCTCACCTGTGCCTTGTGGTGGGCTTGGCCTGAGTTTGCTCTGCATCTCTCCCTCAGCTCCCCCAGCACACAGAGCAATGCACCCAGTTTGGTGGCCCATAGCCACATAAAATCACTGTGCAGTTGGGTCCAGTCCCTGAGCTGGCAAAAAGCCATCTCCTCTGGACAGTCTGGGAGGCCTATGTCTGTTGCTTTGTGGGAGAAACGTGCTGATTCCCTCGTCAGCAGCTTCCTGGTCTCAGATAAGCACTCAGCAACCAGCCTTATCCCAGAGGCGGCACTTTGATTTACTGTAATATGGGCCATTCATGATGTGCAAATGAAGTGCATGTGTCTGCCCATTTAGGAATAGCTCATGTGATGTTTCCTTGGCTTTGAGAACTGCAAGCTTCTTCCTCTGCCTTTTATTGTGTGGGCTTGCAAATGTTGGCCAGGCTGTTGCCAGATTTGTCTTTCATTCCTCTGGATTAGCCACACAGAGACATTGTCCCTTGTCATTATCTGTTGACATCATGTCAAGTGCAACAGTGTGGTTTTCATATTCTAAAGCATAGAAGTACAAACCTGTCAATTACCATAAACAGAATTGGTAACAATCTTCAAAACAGATGGGAAATAGCATTTCTTTCCTTTTGCATTATACTGATCACGGTCTCAGCAGTGTTGTCTTTTATGTTATTGCTTGACAAAGATTCCCAGCTATCAGACTTGGGTTGCTGCCTCTGCCCCTTCCCAGAGGTCTCCTTGCCAGCATTAGTGTCAGGACATCTGTAGGATAACCTGCTCAGAAGCTCACTCAGAAGAAACAGTACCAGAGAAGATGAGTTATCCTTCAGCCGGGGTGGTTTTTGGTTTGCTGCATTCATATTCTGAATCATAGTCTTTGATTCATAGTCTGGATCAAAGCTGCCATCCTTCCCTCTTCCATATTCCCAACCATATGTGGCTTTTCAGACCCCGTAGTGAGCTGTCTGACAAAGCCAGGTTGGCTGAAAGTAGTGGCTTTTCTTTATAAGGTGAGCTTGCAGCCAGCTTTGCACCTGAGCTGGTGTCCCTGTGGGCTGGGCAAGAAGCCTTGCCACAGAGCAGGGCTGGGGCAGGAGTCTGCGGGGATGGGGAGTGGGATATAAAGTGTTGGGGAGCTGTATCCCAAGGCAGCTTGTGGTGAGAGACAAACCAGGCACAGGCTTAATGCCACCTGCATTTGTAAATATTTAGAGAAGTATTCCCTCTGGGGTTTAGTAGCACTGATATTCTAAATTTTATTTTATTACAGTGAGTATATACGTTTATATATGTGTTGGTTGTTAGCTGAGATTTGTTAATGGCCATAAGTTGATAGAGTTAAGGGCAGATTTGGCTCCAAGCTCTTTTTTCACTTGTTTTAAGAGGAAACTTAAAATAACTTCCTTTCAATTTGATTTTCTTTTATAGGATTGATCTGCCTTGTCCCAGAGGCTGGTGGGGAAATTCCATCTGTGGCCCATGTAATTGTGAGACTAGTAAAGGGTTTGATTCTGATTGCAATAAGACCAATGGAGAATGCCACTGCAAGGTAAGCTAAAGAAACCAGTTTTCGGTCAAAATTTCTTTAGTTTAAAAAGTAACTGTACCGCTAATAACTACAGGTGTGTATCTGAAGAAAGTACACACAGTTGTGCTTTGTATCATATATAAATGTGTGTGGACTGTGGAGTTAATCATTAACCAAAACATTTTGCTGGCACCACCCTTCTCAAAATCATAGTGTGTAGCTCTTATCTTATTTGTGTTTGGAAAACCGAACTGAGAGGATGAAAGCCTGGCTCTGATCTCTGAAGTGCAGCCCTGTTTATCAGGCGAGATCAGACAGCGGTGCAGAGGAGTGCCACTGGTATTTTGGGTATCACAAGTGAGTAACAGTCATGAAACAGCTCTGGCCAGCTGAGTGAAGCTCTCTGCTGTGCAATGGCCAGCAAAATGCCTGGCAGCTGGAGAGAGGTAAAGAATACGAGAGGCTAAATGCTTTCCTAAGTGCCATCTCTGAGGAGTTTTAGAGGGAATTTTAGTGGACAGGCAGAGACAGATAGGGCACATGGGAGGGAGGCGCCTCCCTCATGAAGGTTTTACAAAGGACTTCTCACAATAGGTTTTACAATAGGCTTGAATGACATCAGAGAAGCTGGGCCTGTGCAGACTGGCCGCTGTGAATCTAACCCCCTGCTCCTTTCCAAAATGCCAGCAGGACGCACAGCAACTGTTGCATTAAATGAAGTCAGTGGGGTGCCAGCTCCATGTGCTTGTGCAGTCACGTAATGCCTCAGATCAAAAGCATGTACAGATGCAATTTGAATATGTAGTCGTTGCTTCTTCTCCACCCACTATGTGAAATACAAATGGACAGTGCAAGAACTTTCCTTATTGGCTTGTTCATGCCTTACAAGAGCAGAATTGCAAAAGCAGAGAAAACTGTGAATCCTCCAAGAATACATTTGGTGGGCACTGGCAGCAAGTGCTCAAGGAGTAATGTGGGTCCTCTGTCCCCACTGCAAATGGCAGTGCAAAGCCCAGGTCGCTATGGCACAGGGCAGCCCCAACACTCACCTCTGCCTCTCTGGCTTGGCTGGGCTAACACAACACACTGCCAAGAGCTGTTATGTTTTCTGATAATAGTAATATCATTTTTATCCATGCTTTGCAAAATTGGCCATTGTATGATGCACGTGCTGCTACAGGAGGGTTTCAGAAACGTAGATAATTTGGAATGTAAGTCAAATTCCTTGTGTCTATCATTTTGGTTTTTCTAGGCAAATTACTACAGGCCTCAGAGCAGTGACACCTGCTACCCCTGCGACTGCTTCCCATCTGGCTCCCACACACGTGCCTGCGACATGGAGACAGGACAGTGTCCTTGCAAACCTGGTGTCATAGGGCGTCAGTGCAACCGCTGTGACAACCCCTTTGCAGAAGTCACCGTGAGAGGCTGTGAAGGTACCTCCTGTCCAGGCTGCAGCTGCAGGATCAGAGCTGCTGGCAGCAGGCAGATGGGGGGACACAGTGGCGGACATACAGCTGCATCCTGGGGCGCATGTGAACCCAGCAGGATGGATCCAGCAGGGGCAATGGGACCTGCAGCAGCCTAAGCATGCACCCCTCCTCTTAATTCTGCACCAGTATGACTCACGGGGACTGGGGAGAAGCAAAAAAACCTTTTATCTCTTTAATTTTCTTCAAATGGAAATACAGCAAGCTGGGGTGGAGTGAGTGGGGAGCAAAACATGCAGAGAGCAATAACAGTAATGCCAGTTTTTCTTTAAACCTGAGTTCGTCTGCCAGTGCAGCATTTTATTGCTGAGCTGCAGATGAACAGGTAGGTGAGAGTCCTTGCACCTTCTGCCCACAGAGGCTGTGCCGTGCACCTCGTGCACTCTGCCTTTCTTCCCTGTCTTGCCCATCTTGCCTTTCCTCTCACCCACCCACCCTCCTCCTGTGATCAGCACAAAGCTGCTGTAGCAGCCATCTCACCACAATGTGTGGGTGAAATGAAGGAGAAATGTTTTCCCACAATAAAGGAGCAAGCAGAGATAGGCAGAGCCAAAATCCAGAGTCCCATAATCATCCTGAGCTCTCCTCTGCCTGTACGTGTCTGCCCACTCTGTTGGATAAGGAGCAGCTGCTGAGTTACAGCTTGAAAGGCGCTGCAGAGAACAGGTGTCCTGAAAGGGCTTAGGAATTACAGGAAAGTCCTTTAGACAGGTTGAAATATCTTCTTGTTGGGAGTTTTGTCTTGTCAGGAAAATTGCATCATTTCTTTTTCTGCTTTCAGTGATTTATAATGGCTGTCCCAAAGCTTTTGAGGCTGGAATTTGGTGGCCACAGACCAAGTTTGGCCAGCCAGCTGCTGTGCCATGTCCTAAAGGCTCAGTGGGTAAGTTCCTTGGGTAAATCATTAACTACTTTATCTACATGCTTGTTTAAAGGGGAGGGGGCAAAAAAAAAAAAAGAGAAAAGAAATGTGTGCATAGGGAATGGCATTGATTCATTAGGTCTAGAGATTTTAGTATAGCTCATGCACATCATGACCAGGAAAGTTTAGCTAGCTGAAACCAAAGAACTGTTAAAATACATTTGGAATAGTAGCAATAAATAAAAAGTGCAGCAGATAAACACATACAAAGAGCAGAAAAAACTCTATTTTCAAAAAAGCACAGTCTAGTGTTCTATTTTCTGTTTATCCAGCAATTCTTACACATGTAACTTTTGGCTTCTAGTGATTTGTAAATGCTCTTTAGTGATACAGCTCCTCTGGGCAAAGATTAAATGAGGAAAATCATATATGTGATGACTGCTTTACTAGTGTTGCAGGCTACTAAAGCTAAGAGCTTCAAGAGAACTCGTGTTTTTCCACTCAGCATTTCTTCTCTAACCCATAAGTGAGACAGCTGAAAAACACCTTTTATAAAGCATGTGAGCTGTGTTGTTTTATACAACAGGCAAATGACAACTTCCTTTTTTATATGTGTGCCTGGAAATATGTATCAGATATTTGAAAACAGAGTTCACAATCTTTTCCAAAGGCTGTTCTGTGGGAGATAGAACCTCTCTCTGGGTTCTGGGCCTTGTAACGTTCTGCTGTGAGTACTTCTTAGGCTCAGTGAGTTTTAAATAGTTATGTGACTGCCCCAAATATTACTGGAGAGAGGCCACTGCCTGCAAGCGTACAGAAGATTTGTGGTCAACCAAGCTATGTTCTGAACATTTTAGGAGATGGAATTGATTTTTTTTAAAATGAAGAATATTTACATTATTAAACAGTATAAAGTTCAATTAAAATAAGTTATCTGCACTGTTCTTGTGGTTGACCCTAGTGTCTCTTCTAGAAAATCATCCAGTAGGCAAGGCTATAGGAATTTACAGTAATTGCACATTTTAAGTAAATTTTATAGAACATTCAAAAAAGTAAGCTTTATAATGATGAGTATTCAGATTAACAATCTGAGACTTAATTGTATTTGCCTAATCATGTAATACAAATAATATAATTAGATACAGTAAAATTAATTATAATTCTTATTTAGATATCAGTAATTAAATGCCTTAGACACATGAAGTATGTTATGTGCAAATTGACTAGCACAAATGTAAATTTGAATATCATAGAATCATAGAATTTGTAACTTGCAATTCACTGTGAAGGATCCACAGCCAAGGACCACATTTTAAAATTATTTGTTAAACAGTACAAAATATAATAAGCTAAATTAAATATTAAGCTGCTCACAGTCCATTTACAGGTGGCAAAAAGGCAATTATGCCTGTTGGCTGAAGTGTTTAGCGCATGCAGCATGCAGGAGTGCTGGCATTTGTGGCCATGAAGACAGCATTTGTCCAGAAGGTCTTCCTGTATAGGCTGTTGCACAGAAATCTGAGGAGGGATTGGTTTTCAGGAATACTTAGGAAGTGCCGAATCTTTCTCATATTTGGTATAAATAAATGAATTGTATGTATGGCCAAACTTCACGAACGAACATTTGGGCAGGGCTGTCCCCACATGGGTGTGCCCTTCCAGCCTGCACAGTGGATTTTTTAGGTGAGGCACAGCATGCGCAGAACTCGCCCCACCGTTTAAGTCCTAAGGTCCATCTGCCCTGGCCAGCAAGCTTGGACAGTGACAGTGAAGTCCTGGGGACTGTCTACAGCACCACCGGGGCTGGCCCTGCTGAGCATCCGAGATCTGACGGGATCGGATGGCAGGGTGGCATTGAACTGCCAGAGGACGGTCCCTACTGAGACTCAAACTCATTACCTTAGGATTTGGAGTCTGGAGTGCTCTCCATTACACCACAGGACCTCCCTAAATAAATAAATTTATTTCAGAACATTAGGGCAGTGAGTCTGGGAGTGGTTGGGCAGAACTTGAGGCTCACCAGACTTTTCTCTGAAGCCTTGGGAAAGTGATTAGTGAAGATCAGTAGTCTTTAACTTTTCTCTGACAGGAATCCCCAGTTTGAAAATTTAAATATGTGTGTAACTCTATGAAACTTGAAAATGTAGGAAATCTGAAAGACTAGGATAGTTGAAACCTATGAGTATTTACCCAGCACAATTCAGAACATTATTTTCCATTGTCACGTTGTTTCCTTCAGGAAACGCTGTTCGCCATTGTAACATGGAGAAGGGCTGGCTGCCTCCTGAGCTTTTCAATTGCACCACCAACACTTTCGTGGATCTAAAAATCATGGTAAGCTGTGTTTTCTCAGTTTCTCCTTTATTTTGTAAATGAACACCAGTTTGGACTGCAGTTTGATATCCCTGCACTCGGTCTTCTGACTGAGTCCTTAAACCCCCTTGTTTTCCATCAGGACCCTTGAGCTTTTCTGGCTCTCAGTTACATTTGCCATTGAGTTATGTTGCCAACCCTTTCTCAAGACAAAGAATATTTTGATTAAACAACCCCTATGTGCCAAAAATCCCTAAATTATGATTGTCTTTATAACTAGGAGAAAAAAAAAAGAAAAAAATATACATTATTGGGGTTTTTCTTCCTTCTTATCTCTGATTCAGAATGAGAAGTTACACCACAATGAGACCAAGCTGGATGGAGACAAAACCATAAGGATTGTGAGAGCACTGCAGAATGCCACCAAATACACACACAGCTTGTATGGCAATGACGTGAGGACAGCTTATCAGATGATGATGCGGGTCCTCCAGTATGAGAGCCAGCAGCAAGGGTTTGACTTGGCAGCCACAAGAGACGTGGAATTCAATGAGGTAAGAGAGATACTGTATACTGTTCTGAGCCCTTAGAGTTTGTCTTAAAAGTTAGATGGCAACAGATAATTAAATCTGTCTTTCACCAAGGTACAGCAATATCATGTAAGTGCTTCATCTGTTTCACAAATTAGCCAGTCTTCTCAATTGAGAATGGAAAATTGGTTATTCCTATGTGTGTGGATGCATATATGTGTGTAATACAAATACAATAGAAAGTTCTCCTCTAATAAATATAATCATAGTAACAGCCAAAAGCAAAATTCCCCATATGAAAAAAATCATCAGGTTAATGTGTTATTTCTGGCTACAATAGTTTTGTGTACTATATCCAATTTTATTATAAAATGTGCCTAATATGATCATGTTCATTTAAATGTGCAGTGAACTAAGTCTGAGCCAGTTACTGACTCGTATTAAACGTTCCCTCAAATTCAGTTTGAAAACACTTGAGTCATGAGCCGGTGCATTTGAAAGACATTCTATGTTATATTGATATTTTAAGGCACATACTAAAATGCATGCCAGAGAGCTGCTGTTAGTCAGAGCATTCACGACAGGCCCAGTTATTACTAAAGATCTGGTAATACCAGTGACCAGGTCACTGTTCACATTACTCCATGAGGACCAGCCAGGTCCGGCAGACTTTGGAGTGGACTTGGAGACCCTGTGCAAGGCCAAGCTGTACCAGGGGAGGACTTAGGAGCAGGAGGAAATGGGGCTAAGAAAATTCCTCAGGGTCTTGGTTAGTACAGTCCACAGAGAGTGGGGAACTTCTGAAATGTTTGACATTTGAAATGCACCAGATTTTGAGAGATTCAGTTTTTCTTTTCCTGTGGGATGTGAAGTGGATGAATTCTCCCATTCAGATCTTGAGAAGGACCTTCATTTTTAGCACGCTTTGTTAAGTAAAAATAAGAGAAATAAGCAAAAAGAAAATGGTTTGGAAACCTGTGTTTTAATTTATTCTCTGCACTTGGCACTGAAATTCATACAGATGATGTTTTCGAGAACTCCCTAAATATTTTAGAATAGGTCAGGAATTTGAAAACTAATGAGTACAGCCCATGAGAAAAAAGAGGTAACATCCTAGGCTGAGGGAGTATAAGGGGAGGAGGAAATAATTTTTTTATAGTCTCAAGTAGAAGCCTGAAAAATAGATAATAGAAAAACATAAATACTGTTCGCAAACATGGGTGAGGCCTGGTACCAAGTACAGTATCTGTACAACACGTGTCTCCTGGATTCTTGGGAACCATGTCATGCTTCTCACCCTGGGTAAAGGTAGTCATACTGGCAGTCTTATTTAGCTCAGATAGCTCGTTTAGCCACAGACAATACTTAGAGGATATAGCTCCTTCTAAATGAAGCCTAAGGATTTGCCTTGGCTATTTTAGAGCCTTGAGGTCATCAATTCCTACCATCATTTACATAAAGTTTACCTTAGTTAGGAATTAGGTTTTGTTACAACACCATAGTTCATATCTACACCAAGATTAAAAAATTCTTAATACCTTTCCCGTTTAAGCCATGTAACACCCTCTTTTGGGATCATTCTTCTTCTATTTAGCCTGAGGGTCCCTTTGCATATTCTTATAAGAAAGGGCAGAAGGGCCAGGTCCTCAGAGAGAACTCCCTTTTTAATACCATTTGTCAGCAAGATAAAAATGGGGAGACAGTAACATGATTCAAATTTTGTTATGTCTTTTCAAATTTCTCTATTCAAGTTAATACTTACTTTCATAATTCTTCACTATATAAGTTGTCTTCATCATCCAGGAAACAACAAAGTAAAAGAAAAAATGAGAAAGTGATATTGTTATCTGTGGCTTTCTTTTGTTTTTCAGCAAAAAACATTATTTTGATTTCTGTGGGGGAGTTCTTCAGTGTACCTAGTAAAGCTCTGCTTTTTGTGTGTTTTATCTCTCTGAAACAAAGAAAACATGGTTAGATTTTCTTTCTGCATTTTCTTGCTAGGTATCCTGTCATTAAGGGGAAAGTAGGTAGTTCTCTTACAACCTGCAGTTTTGGCTTACTTTATTCATAAAATGTTTGGAGGGATTTGCTTTACATAACAAAAAAACCCTCAGGATGAGTAACTGGTGTGCCTATTTTTAGATGGCTGCAGTAGAACATGCCTGCATTAAAATATTTCATTATATGCTCACCTAAGGGAGTAAAGCCAATTATTTTCAATATTCCTCACTTGAAACCCAGCGCTTTGGTTGCTTCATTATTTAGGCTTGTACTTTATTTCTCAGAATATTATCCAAGTGGGTAGTGCTTTACTGGACCGCAGCAACAAGGAGCACTGGGAGCAAATTCAGCGAACAGAGGGTGGCACCGCTCACCTGCTCAGGCACTATGAGGAATATTTCAACAATGTGGCACAGAACATGAAGAAAACCTACTTAAGACCTTTTGTCATTGTTGCCACTAATATGAGTGAGTATCTGTTGAAAACTGCTATTTTGTATTAGTTTTAAAAATGTGCTGAATAGAGGTGCTAGTTATTTGTTTTAGTAGCACCCACTGAGAAAAATCATTGCACGCATTTCAAGTCCATTGAGCCTTGATCCATATCTCTCAGTTGCCATGGGGGCCTCCTAGGAGATGTCTGATCTGTTTTCCCTCTGGGTCATATTCCCTCCATGCTCCATGTGGCATTTTGTTGCAGTCACAGTAGTGTAGAGATAATGGGAAGGACAAAGTTCGTAAGTAAAGGTAATGCCTTTTGAGACCAGCTAGTATAGTTGAATATAATAAATCACATTTTTGAAAGAATCATACCACCACCTGAAGAATTACTGCAGGACAAAATAAGCAACCCACCTGTTGATCATAGTGCATATTACTGATATGATTAGGATAGGAATGGACTGCACAGGGAGGTGATGGAGTCACCGTCCCTGGAGGTGTTCAAGAAATGACTGGACATGGCACTTAGTGCTATGGTCTAGTTGACAGTGTGATAATCAGTCAAAGGTTAGACTCAATGCTCTTAGAGGTCTTTTCCAGTGTAAATGATTCTCTGATTTTCACATGCCTTCCTAGCCTGGAACCTATCCAGAAGATCATCCTCTATAGAAATTCCTGTACTGACAGTTATTTTCTCAGAACACCATGCAGGCCTTCAGCCACTCTCCCAGTCTTGCAAACCCCATAATCAGAGCGAAATCCTTGGGATCCAAAATATCCAGAATGGGTCTAAACTAAGAAGGAAACACCAGGCTTACCAAGATGCCTTCTGCACTTACCACAGGGAATGTCTCCTCTGACAAGCAAATAGGAGTTCCTGCACTCGCAGGACTGTGACTTATTTCATAGATGTCCCTGCTGTACTTGTGCGAGTGAAGCACAGCAACCACTGCCTGGTCAGCCTCTTTTCTCATTTTCTCCCCTGCCCCCTTAATTTCATTTTCTTCCCAGGTACCAACAATCTGAGCTGATCAGGTGTTAGTGCTAGTTCTGCTCCGAGCAGGAGGTGAGGTAAAGCTGGGTGACCTTCAGAGATCCCTCACAAACAGCATTGGTCTCTGTTTTTTCTTTCAGAGGTGCCTTAAACTATAATCAGCCTGAACTCATATTTAACTTTTCAAGCTGCTGCCTTTATTTCAGACCTGAAGAAGGGCTTGTGTGCCCAAAAGTTTGTCTTATTTTTTCCAACTACACCCCTTACCTACAGACCTTGTCCTGAGAATGCTTTATATCCACAATCACATAAAACCAAAGGCATGAGACAGTCAAGCTACAAAGGTTGTAACATCTTGCATCAACTCCGGGTGGGGCAGATTATTACTGAACTAAGCCAAACTGAAACACTTTGATTTTTGCATAATAAACCAAAACGGAAATACTTCATTTTGATTCAAGACTATGAGAATTAAACTATTTTATCTTCACACTCAGAAAAAAGTATGCTCAGCATTTTAACCTACCTGACTGAGATGAAAACAAACCCCAGAATTTCTTGCAGGCTATAAATCATGATTTTTTTTCGATCAGTTCTTTCTGTGTAAAAAGGTATGAGCTTGAGAGGGGTCAGGCAACTCTGGCCTGAAAAGGGTCTGTTTTCTTTTGAACAGTTTTTCCAGGTGAACATGGTGTTAATAGAGTTTCCTAATGGCTCACCTGGGAGTTATTTAGAGACTGGGAAAGGAATGGGAACTTGCAGATATTAACTTGGATATTTCTTTATACAGAAACTTGCAGTGGATCACAGCTTTTGGTGTAGGGTTACCCACAGGACTTCCAGCTTTTCACTTTTATTCGAACATGTAAATTGGCACTCAGTGACTTCTCTTAAATGGGAAAGTTAAAGCCAACTCAGCTGCTTTTAAATATTTTGGCAGTTAGACAACAGGCAGAGATGATGAGGTGAGTTAGGGAGAAATTGCTGGTGTGAAGGAAAGAGAACTGGTGGCCTAAGGAGCAGTCCCAGGTAAAATCCAGGGTATTTGCTTAGCTGACTTCATAATTTAACAGATGTAGAAGAAGTATTTTTTCAAAGCAGCAGATTTAGTCTTCCCATTAAGAAGCAAGTCTAAAATTGGAACATTCAGCACACGCTGGAGCAAGCCAGCAGCACATGGAGAAGCTCTGTGAAGCAGGAGCATTCACTGAACAGCAGCCAGGGAAAGGCCTTTGTGAAACCACAGTCAGCTGCTGCTGGAGAAGTATGAGCAAACTGATCTACCTTGAGGCAGATATTAGGAAAAATTTCTTCACTCAAAAGGTGGTCAGGCATTGAAACAGGCTGCCCAGGTAATTCACCATCCCTGGAGGTATTTAAAAGACATGTAGATGTGGCTCTTTGGGACATGTTTAATACTGGACTTGGCAGTGCTAGGCTAACAGTTGGTCTCCATGATCGTAGAGGTCTTTTCCAACATAAACAATTCTATGATTCTTTATTTCCAGTGCTTGCAATAGGGTTTTTCTAGTATGAGATACTGTTTTGTGAATTGCTTTCTACTGCAAAATAAATCTATAATTTGATAAATGTAATATAATGTTGACACATAAGCTTTTATTTGTCATGTAATTGAAAGAAATTATATTTTACTTTATATTTAGGGGTTTAAATTTCTTATCTGCATTGTGCAGATATTTTAACCTTCTGATCATGTTTCATTGTATTGCAGTATCATATTTGAAAGCATTGAAGTTAATTTTATGGGAAACTTTTTTTTCCCCCCAGTCATTGCTGTTGACATCTTTGACAAGTCTAATTTCACGGGAGCTAGAATACCACGATTTCATGAGATTAAAGAAGATTATCCAAAAGATCTGGAGTCATCTGTTGTCTTCCCTGATACTTTGTTCAGACCTTCAGACAGGAAAGGTAAAACTCTTCTGCTGCCCTTCAAAGAGCAATTATAACCAGCTCTGAAGGAGCATGATTGATCCTTGCAAAAAGCAGAGTGGTACTGGGGTGACAGTGGAGCGACTGTCTGCACAAGCAAACATTAGTTAGGGATGGAGCAGCTGTGCATACTTGTGAGGCATTTTGCTTGCCGGCAGCGATGGGAGCATGGGGGGCTGCATAACTGGCTGTACCTGTCTGTCAGGTCTTGCTTGCAGCCCCTCCAACAGCCCTGTCAAAGCAGGAGAAATGCTCTGCCTCTGTTCCCACCAGGAGAGGATGGGGCAGCTGCCCAGAGCCTGCAGTCCCACAGCTGCTTTCATCCAGTCACTGCAGAGATGGAGGGAGGTGGTGTGAGAGACAGAGAATGCAAATCTGGGAATAGAGATGCGTTATCCAAACTAGACAGCAAAGAAAAAGTCTTGAGCTGAGTGATAAGGGGAAATACATGAGGAAGTACCTGCTTCTCAGTGTCTCTGAAGTACCTCAAGTTTGCTGAGAAGCACCTCAAGTTTCCTTGGGTAAGGGAAGAGAGAGGGTAACTCAAAGTACAATATACGTACCATGTCTGAATATCCTCTGGACAGGGAAATAGCAACACTTGTGAAAATAATACGTAATAAGCTTATACAACTTTATGACTTTTGCTGAGAAAACAGGGCATATGTTTGTATAACTAGTATCTTTTCTGCAAAAATAAAAGGGGAAAGTGAATTTTAAGAGGTACTGTCAAAACTGAAAGCTCATTATATGACAGAATTAGCAAGGAGAAATCCTATGTGACTAGTTGGTATATTCATAATGCTAGTTCTGCCAAATGTAAAGTACCTGCCATTTAATAGCATGCATATTGTTTTAATGTTCTCCTTAAGTTATGCATGGGATATTTATATACTCATGGCTCTTTTAACATCAAAATTGCTTATTTTCTAGCTAGACTAAATAGTTTTTCATGGCTCAATGATGATTAGATTATCAGGTACATAGCTATGAAATGTGCTAAAATTTTATTAAAAATATCAAATATAACATTAGGAGCATGCTGAGTGCTTTAAGACTAGAGTTACAGCAACAGTAATGTTTCTGTGTCTTTGCAAAGCAACATTACCCATTTAAATAGTAGCTCTGAAGCTGCGTGCAAGGAATTTAATATTTCTGTTAATTCCATAGCAGTGCCTACAATGAAGCCTTCAAATCAAAAAATATCCTCTAAGTTGAACATTGGTGCATTCAGCCATGAAAGTGCTTTTGCAAAGAGAAAGAAGAGACATCCAGATGACTCAACACATCATACTGTTGCCATGGTCATTATATACCGATCCCTGGGGCACCTTCTGCCTGAGAACTATGATCCTGACCGAAGGAGCTTGAGGTAAACTTCAGAGTGTTTTGTGAATTGTGCAGATCCCTTCTTCTACTTCCTCTGAATGTGTGAGGGAGACAGAGCTGCTGTTATACTGACTAGATGTCATCAGCACTGCAATTGTCACAGCGGTACTGTCACTTGTCCTCCTCTGGCACACTGTGGAAGAATAACCATGTCAGAAGTGCCAGCAGCTTTTGGTCTGTGTGGAAGGCTGATGGTGCATCTCCTGTGCGTTCTGAGTGGAAGCAGTGGAAACCTTTTCTTTGCAGAACCTAGTGAGTCAGTGCTTTGCATTTTCACGTTTAGATCACTGTGCAATTTTTCTCCTTATGCAGGTTGCCAAATCGCCCAATTATTAACACACCTGTAGTGAGCACAGCCGTTCACAGTGACGGGGAGTTTCCTCCCAACCTTGTGGAAAAGCCCATCATAGTGGAGTACACCATGCTGGAAACAGAGGAGAGAACAAAGCCTGTCTGTGTCTTCTGGAATCATTCCATCACGTATGTGTCCTATTTTCTTTAAGGCTGTGACTGACAACTGTCTCAGTAGCACAGAAGCCCTGCCCAGGAAGATAATTCTGGAGGAAACCCCCTTTTTGGTCTGTTTATTCAACTGGCAACTGATTTCTGGTGAAATAGAGCCATGTGTTTCCCACCAGCCTGAGAAAAATGAAAATAATTATCCTCAAACAAAGGATTAGCCATGTAATTTATAACAAACACAATGCTGTCATGACTTTCTGCAGGGTTCAGTTTCACCCAGCAATAATAAATCTCACAATTTCCTTGTAGTTGCTCATGCTTTTTGCCCACAAATGTATATCTGGACAGGCATAGTCCAACTCCAGTGTTTGAATTTGTGGCTTGTCTGAGTTCTTTAAATCAGGATCTCCAGGAGATAATTCTACTATTTTATGGACTGAATCTTCTCCTGTTACACTCCAGTGACTATGGACAGAGTATATGGCAAACAGGCACCCACTCTTGATGCCTCAGCTGGGGCCAGTGCAAAAAATTGCAAAATTAAATCTTCATGTTGGTAGAAAGGAGGACCGAGGTTTTGCAGATAAAATTATATAAGTAAAGATTATAAATTTCTGAATCTCAAATTTTTTAATCAAAAGTCAATGCAAAGATAGTGGCACTGATAAGAAGCAACTTTTCATTTCATCAGCTATTGTGGATTTGCTTTCACTGTTTTAGTGAGAAACTGGAGGGAGAGGAAATACTTTCTTTGGAACATCAGTTGATGGGAAACAATTATAATACACAAGCAGAATATAAGGAGAGAGTATTTGACTCTCTAGGAGGGAAGTGTTAGGAAGATTAAATACTCTGAAAATGGCTCATTTAGATCTTTTTTTGAGTAAAGTTGAGGATAAAGACATTTTTCTTGAAAATGAGAAAAATTAGATTAACTGGAATGGTGTATGCTGATGTTTTGTTGGGTTTATGGCGCAGTGGAAACAGCACAGTCCTGTTGGAGATATTTCAAAAGTGTGGATGAAACAAAAGAAAACGTGGTGAGGGATAACCACATGCTCTGCATGTTATGCTTTCACAATATTGTTAATATTACATATATATTGCAATTTCAAACTACAAAGGCAAGTGTACAGTGAGAGGATGATACGGTCTGCCCAGGGCAAAGGGAATAGCTGTTACTGGTTTCCTAGTAATCCAAAAACTCTAGTAAACCTATGGAAAAATCCATTACAAGGCAATATCCTGTGCTGGAAGTAAAAGAGCAAACTAACCTAGGAAATGTGTGCCTTCTAGTCAAAGGCTTCAGGAGATTATGTCGTTGAAAGGATCGAAGAGGCAACAGAAATCTCTTGTGTTTCCAATAATAAACTACTCCATTTGCCTGTGTGTGAAGTAGTATATTTGCTTGTATGCAGATGATTCTGTCGATTATGAGGGAATGGCAAGTCCTTTTTCATAAATTTTTAAATGTTGTATGGGCATGAATAAGTCATTAGCTCCGAAGTGATTCATCTGTTAGTTATTTGCTGGCAGCTTCAATGGCATTGTTGTCTGTGTTACGTCTTCCTACAGCCACAGTTGAAAAGCATGTAATGAAAGAGTTTTTAGAAAGTGAGTACTTTTCAAAAGAAAGTGATATTAAAATTGTGTAACAAATATTTTATTGCTAAATGAAAAAGAGATCTTGTCATATCTAATTAAAATCTCTTTCAGTAACTACAAGACTATTTTTATTTCTCATTAACTTAAAAATGGATTAATTAATATTGATACAAAATAATTTACAAAGTCACTGGAGTTAACCAAAATTGCACAGGGAAGAACTGTTAATAGAAGAGAACTCCTGATATGAAATATTATTTATTAGAAAAGGTCTTAACCTTTCTTGTGTATTTTTCAGAGGAACACTGTAATGATATCACTGCTGAAACATTTTCACGTAAGAGCTCTACAGGCAGTGTCTGGATCTGGGAAAATAGAGATGGCTCAAAAACATGTATCCCTCTGTGGTTTTAGTATTTTTTACCTTTGTTGTGGCCAGTTTTTTTCTGTGCAATCCCTTCCCCAAATTGCTTCTGTGGTCACTGAGCCAAAAGCAAATTTTTACAAGTTTTTTTCGTTTTTAAAGTCAAACCTGACTGTTCTAAAACCACAAAATTTGACCATCAAAGCCAGCTGGGTCATCAGAAACTACTTCAACTGAAGGCTTTTAAGTTGGAGATACTCTTTCAGGCAGGTGATAGCTATAAATATTTCTGTCTTGGTACTTACAGTCCTGTCTGGTTGCATAGCACAAGCTGCCACAGAGAGCAGTAGCAGTAGGAGGCAGGGGAAGATCAGTGGATGGCTCTCAGGAATGCCTTTTTTCCCCACAGGATTGGCGGGACAGGTGCCTGGTCTTCCAGAGGTTGTGAGCTATTTTCCAGAAACCAGAGCCATATCGCTTGCCAGTGCAACCACATAACCAGCTTTGCTGTCCTGATGGACATTTCGAAACGAGAGGTGGGTGACATAAGGCTCATGGGTTTTGAGGGGTTTGGTTTTCAAGGGCTTTGATTCAGAGATTGAGCTTTAAGCGTGACTCAGACCTTTGTCAGCAGATCAGTCCCATGTTGCAGTGTGTCAGGAGTGTGTTTGCCTGTCCCTGACAGCACCTGCCATTGGGTCTGCTGCAAGTAGTTTCTCAGCTGGTCAGTGCATCCTCTGGGTGCTGCCTGTATACGCTCAACATGTTCAGTAAGTAAAGAGGTGATATCATTCACTCCTGCTGGTGCTAAAGTAAATCTGTATGTTGGCTCAATAGTAATGAAGCATTCCAAGTGGTAAATTTGATTGGAGGAAAAGGAAGGAAAAACTCCCAAGAGATCCTGTCAATCTGTCTTTCTACAGAATGGAGAAGTGCTTCCTCTGAAGATCGTCACTTACACAACCGTATCCATCTCGCTGGCAGCTTTGCTGATCACCTTCATTCTGCTGGTCCTGATCCGTACGCTACGTTCCAACTTGCACAGTATCCACAAAAACCTGGTGGCTGCCCTTTTCTTCTCTGAGCTTGTCTTTCTTATTGGAATCAACCAGACTGAAAACCCGGTAAGAGTTACTCTCTGCTTATTGCTAGAGTTGTTGTCAGGCTTTAAATTGCGACTTTTACCTGCTGCCATCTGTTTCACTTTCTTTTCTTTTTCACTTCTGTTTGGATTCAACAGTAATTTGAAAAACTTCAGATTTTTAATCTATTCATGTGTGGTTTATATGATTAATAGCAATGGCAGATGATAGGACTGTATCTTATTTTCAGAGGATCTATAACAGTGCTGTCCCAAGAGCTTATCCCAGGAGCTGAACCCTGAATGCTGTTTTCTTCCTTCCTTTCCATCAATGTGTTTTCTGTCTTGCATTGTCTGTTCAGTAGGAGGCTCTCCACTTTCTCCTACCACAGGTATCTCACAAGCCCAGCTGGCTTTTGGTGTTGACTGGTAAGTTGACAACTTTGTGTTCTGGGCAGGTGCTAATGTGTGTGTTGCACATGCAATGGCACTTCTGGAGAAGCCACTTGCCAATCATGGGACAGCTTGCTACATCCAAGGTTCCATACTAAACTTGTCACTTTGCTTTTTGCCTTCCAGGCACAGTGATTGTTGCCTTCAGCCCATCATATCTGTTGACAAAGCTTAGTGCAGACACAAAAGGAAAGATATGAACGGACTGAGTATGAGTTATACACCACACATGAAGTGTGTATGTTCTGTACTTAGGACCTTGTTGCTATCTCAACCAGGTGGCATTTTGCATAGTATTGCTGCTGATTCTTAGTAACATCCACACCAGAAGTCATGGCTGCCACACAGGCAGGTAGGAGAAAAGCAGGCAAGGGTTCCAGCACTGCACAGTCACTGGTACCAAACAGGCAGTGTGCAGGTGGGAGGTGATATGCAATTAAAAGTCTGTCCTTAACAGATAGGAAAAATATTCAAAATGTTACTGTAGAGATTATCTGAATGCTGTGAAGAAAATTTGTCTTCTAGAAATCCATTACTGTACATGTTTCAGTCTAAATTTTGAGATGAAAACAAAAAAAACCCAACCAACCAACCAAAAGAAATCATGCTGATTCCACATTGTCTAAGCAGCAGAAATGGGAGACTGGCTATCTTCAACGAATATCATCTTCACCATCATGGTAATGGTACCATGACGCCCAATCACCCAGCCTTGCTTGTTCTATATCTTAATCTGAAAGTCTCACTCTGACTTCTAATATCCGTTTGAACTCTAACATACATTTTAGAAAGTATCTGACGTTGACTAATTTCCGCTTCCCGTAACTGAGTGCTGACAAGACCTTTTCCTTGTAAATTTGAGAACTCCCTTATAAAAATTGTCTTGCCAGGAAGCTTCTGTTTAATAGTATTTCTTTTGGAAAATTATATAAAATTAAGCTACTCAAATTCTTCAATCTCTAAGATTCTTGTTACTTTGGTGGGTTTATTTCTGGGCTTCTTCTCCTGCTTTACCTTTTGGAAAATGGTGAATGCCAAACTGGATAAAGCATTGCAGTTGGTTGTGTCACTTCTAGTCCCATATGCAAATATTCCCCAGCACCAGGAGCTCAGATCCTTTATCTGCTGCTATGGGGAGATCTTCTGCAGTGACCTGCCCTCTGGGGTATGGTCTTATGTCATGTGTGAACCCATGCTGTCTTTATTTCTATATATGCAAGTTTGCTTATTAAAATAACTTTGTTCAAAGGAGTTCACCTTGCCAATTGATCCACAGCACTTCATGTAACTTGACCTCTCCCACACCTTGCTGTGCACACAATTCACTACATTTCACTAGCCAGGAGTTTATACTCTTTCAGTTCTCCAACATGAATACTGAGGAGTCAGCAGCCAAACCCACATCCCTACAGAATTTTGCCAGATACTGTGCAGTAAATGATGGCTCCTCATTTCCAGATTTCTTTCATAGTACCATGAAGCACCAAGAAAAGGTTTATAAAAGTAGTAAAACAGTTCATTACATCAATACAACGAATTATAATGGTTGTACTTGGTGAGATTATTCTCTTTTGCTCCTTCTCATTTTCCTGCTTTGGGCCTCTTGGTGTGATCATGTCCTGTACTGTTACCAGGACTCAGTGAAACACCCCAAACTTTTAACCCACTTTCAAAGATCTTTGAAGTCACAGAATGTATTTCATACAGCAGAAAGCTGCTCCTTACATCTTACCTAGTCAATTTGAGAAGGTAGGAGGGCTGTAAACCATGTCTGCTTGAGACAATTATTCATCTGTCTGTACGGAATGAGAGTTGTCTAACGAGTCATGCACTGATGAACATAAAGAGGTAAAGAATGCTGGAGCACAAATAATGCCGTACTGCTTGGCACCCAGCCTGGCTTTTATGGGTTTCTGTAAATTAACAGTCACATTTCTGGGTGAAGTTTTAATCTTTCCCTGGACTATTGATAGAAAGTGATTTATTTTCATTCTTTTTTCTTACCTGAAAAGGGTAATGTTCAGGGCAGCACTCTACTCATATGCAGGTGAGAGTAGGAACAAAAAATGTACTGCTTGCATAGAGGAAAGAAAGATGGTTTATTTGGTGAGCTACATTTTCAATAACACTTGGTTTTATAATACAGCAGTAAGTGAATCCAGAAAGTTGGCAGTCTTTGTATGATTCTTTTGCTCAGCAAAGTCAAACAGAGAAATGTACATTTCTGAGCATTATACCATGAAAAACCACTAAAAGGTCATGTCAGAGTCTGAACGCAGGGTCAATGCTGCATGGGAACAAAAGGTTTCAAAACACAATATAAAATGCTTTTCAACAAAAATTGAATGGTTGCACAGAGTGCTGTTAATTCAAGCTTATCAACAGATCCTTGGCAAAATCCTTTGCTTTGCTTCTGACTAGAGAGGGTTAATTGTGAGATTTCAATTCAGGTGTTGGATACTCGTGGTCATTCCTATTTTCACCCACCAAACTGTTAAGTTGGGAGAGAAAAGTGGTTAGCAGATATTGAAATGCAAGTATTTGAAGGTCAGAGTTTTCAAAGTGGCTATCTGATCACAAAGATGACTTGAGGTAGCAGTTTGCCCATTGTAGCTGTTACTCCTAGTCACACTGAGGACCTAGTCTCTTTGGTTTCAGTAGGTCTTTTATTTTTGCTGTTCTCAGCCTAGCAGAGCTTAGTAGTACACTTTGTGCTGCTGATGTAGGATAAAAAGCAAGTCCAAACCTAGGACTGGAAGCTCCAGGACACTTTGTTCCTAGCTGTAAGACATGAACTACCCAGCCAGCACTATCCTGCTTTCTCTTTCTCTCAACATAGCTTCTGTTCCTGACTTCAGAGCCTCAAGAGGAGAGTAGAGCTGAGTATTTCTGGACTCAGATTGTCCTACAGCTGGGTGTTTAGGGTGTTTTTCTATGGTGAATAGGAAGAGGATTAACTCCCCTGCTCAAGCCAGGTAAAGCCTAGAAGCCAATCTCCCACTTTGTGGTCAAATACCCTGATTTCAGCATTAGGTGAAAGATTGCTCTGCAGGACAAGTGGTGATCTGCTTCTGGCTGTGTCTTTTAGTCCAGTGATAATGGCCAGACATCCTCCTTGCCTTGCTGAAGTACAGACTTGCAAGGTCTTCAGGGTTCATCAGTGGAGAGCAGAGCTCCAAGGACAAAAGAGGTGGCTACTGCCTTACCCCATGGACATATCCATGGTTTTGCTTCTCAATAATTTTTTTAAAAGAGTCCCAGAAAAGGAGATACAGATGGAAGAGATTTTTTTCAGACCTGTGACACAGATAAAAGAGGGGCAAAATAGCCTGCTGATCTTATGTTGGATTATAAGATCTTGTCAAATTTTGCCTATTTGTGACATTTCATTTCACTGATAAGAAATTTCCTCAAAGAAAGGGTGGATTTTTTTACAGATCATCCATTGCTCATATTCAGCATATTCACTTTTCCTTACCTGAAGCTTCATGGATTTCTGTTCCCAGAACTAAAGTTTTCCCAAGAAAGAAGGACTTTCTCAGGGACAGGTCTGAAGGCCTAAGATCTTCTTGCACCTACTCTCCATCCCTGCCAAATACAAGAAGACTTGCTTTGTACTTCTTTACTAATAAAACAAAAAACATAGTCTACTTTAAAACAAAACAGAATTGTACCAAAATAGCATACTTTCTTGGACAGAGATCTTTCTCTCTGGAAAGAATGTAGTATCAGAAAAACCCATAGAATGGCCATGGGAGACACTGAGTAAATGCAGGGCTGAGGGTGTCCATTCTCAGGAGAAATTTATTAACTTAGCAGAGATTGGTTCAGCTAATGCAGTTAAACATGCTGTGGTTGAATTCACTGCAGTGGCATTCTGCAGGTGAGACTCATGCATCAGGCAGGGCAGAGGGTCTGCAGCCTCCAGAGAAGCATCCTCACCTCCTGCTCTGCACCAGGAGAAAGAGCCAGGAGCTCTTCCAGCCCTGTCCCTCCTGCAAGCAGAAAGAATCCAGCCAGAATAGCTCAAATCCTTGCCTTTGCAGCAAATATGCACAGAGAAATCAGCCACAGAATGTGGAGGGCAAGGGCAGGGACTGAAAATGTGTTGGGTTGATATGGTGAAGCTGAACCAACCTCTGAACAGGTGACATTATTTACTTAAAAAAAAAAGCTTCCACAGTATAAATAGCTTTTCTTAAACTCTGAAAAACTTAATTAATGGCAGTATATTTGTTCTGCCAAAATCACTTTATTACACTTGCTGTTAGCTGCACTGGGGAACTGGTGACTCACCAGGTTGTGATTCAGAAGAGCAACTCTAATTTCCCTGCCCTTTCCCTTCTACAGTTTGTGTGTACCGTGATTGCCATCCTCCTGCACTATTTCTACATGAGCACCTTCGCATGGATGTTTGTGGAGCAGCTCCACATCTACCGGATGCTGACTGAAGTGAGGAACATCAACTATGGGCATATGCGATTCTACTACGTTGTTGGCTGGGGCATTCCTGCCATCATAACAGGTACCTCCAACCACCCCAAAACAGCTTCGTCTCCCTGCCATCTTCACTGGCTAGATTCAGGGAAGTTACTTCATCCAAGACAGCTATGGGTGTTTTCCTGAATCAGGGCAACACCAAGTCGTGTCTAGCAGAAGTCAGCCCAAATTTTGCAGATCTATGTGCTAAATGTCTGTTGTCCCAATTGAAAAGATACTGATGGTTATACAGTAACATAAACATATATGCACCCAGATTAAAGCAGGACTTGATAACATTGCTTGGAAATAACAGTAATTTGATTCTAACAACTTTGCCAATAGCTTTCAGAAATTTTCCTTCCCTGTGCTGGTACCTTTGGATATGGACGCATGGTCTCTCAGGAAGGTAGCTGCAGTGGCTTCAGAAGCAATGCTGCCCACAGGACGTTACCATCCTTCACTGGATGTTCCCACTGTCTACCCTCAAACAGCAGTAAATGCTCCTTGAAGGGGATTTCAGCAGTTCTGTTTTATTTGGCCTAAAAACAAGCTGGCAATACTCAAGCAGCCTTTGACATAATTTCAGACACAAGAACTATAACTTCCAGTTGAGGAAAAGTAATGAAAACCTAGAGACAGTAATACTGTAAAACGATCCAGGGTGATCCACAGGAGAGCATCCATCTCCGCCCTCACCATGTCTATTTTTGCCATCAGACATTTCCAGTGCTACCCTAAGCACACGGTGCTGTGTTAATTCAGGCAGACAGCTCCTTGGGAACTGTGCTTCACAGAACAGTTGGAGTGGGGTTTTTTGGTTCAACTATTTCAGCACATATCTGTTGCCATATGGGAAACCAGATCGAAAGCAGACAGTTAACTTTTATCCAATTACTTTTATTTTTATAGATGATGATTATACACCATCAGCAATGGCAAAGGTGTAGATGTCTTTGAGATCAAACAAATAGCTTTCTGTCATAAACACTTGCAAAAATATTATGGAACGAATTAGACTTAAAAATATATATGTGGGGGTTTTTTCTGTGTGATTTAGGAAAGTGTAATACCAAAACACAGCATAGGCTGGTACAGGTTAATTCTCTCTCCAGAGCGCTTTTAAATTTTTCCATATCTCCTTGTGCCTAAATAATTTCTATTTCTATCAGTTTATCCAAAACACAGTAGAAAGCACAGCCGAGAAGGCTCTACCACTCTAGATGTATCCCTGACATTTTAAATAAAAAATTTTCATTGAATTTCTGAAACATTTCAAACCTATGTGACTTTTATCAGGACATACAGGACTACTGCGGTATATTCAGGAACACTGAAGCGTAATCGGGTTTTTGGCAGCATAATTTCTGGTGGAAAAGAAGTATCATTAAATAAGAAAAACTACATCAGAACATGTAACCCTTCAGAAGAATTTTATCAGAAGGGTTTTCTGTTTCAGGTTTAGTTTCTGTCCTGAAATTTAAATTCATTCAGACCTTGTCAACAACAATATTATGCAATCTAAGTATCACAAGCATACCATTTTTACATTTTTTACTTAGATATTGCTCTCTGTGATATGGAACTATTTTACACTTTTAAAACTGTGAGTTATGATTCCAGGTTGTATCCTGTAATTTAATCTCTGAATCTACTGAATTTGCAGTTCTGTTTAAATGAAAAGTCAGATCCCCATTATTGAGAAAGTCAGAGAATTTTTTTGAAATGAAGAATAAAGAAAACTAAACCTTTAGTTTGCCCTTCCAGGCTTATAAATCATCTGAAAAGAAAATTATTTCATCATAAATAGCACAATGTGGGATTTCTTGCCTCTGGATAACTTGTTACTGGACATATTTTAAATAAGCTTCTATATAAATTTTAATTTATAAAGAGTAAAAAGGTTCTGACTTCATAACATGGATCTTAAACATGATTTAAATTGCTTTATGAGAAAAAGATTGTGTATTTTTCTTAATAGTGGAATAGTCTAGATATGTGAAGGAATTTTAGTCTTGGGACATGCAGAGGACTTTTTTGTTTTATTTGAAAAATAAATACTGTTTTCTCTTTATGATAGCTATCCTGATTAAAAAGAAAAAGAAATAACCTACAGTAGCAGTGGCTTTTTGTATATTTTTTTACGTGTTTTGTTTATTTATTTTTGAAATTTCTTATGCTCAAACTGACTTTTATTTCAAAGTAGGACATAGTGTTCCTAGGCCACCTGTGATGGGACCAAGCTACTTGCAGAGGGGAACCTTGACCTCTAGAGGAGGGTAAAACTTAGTAAAATGTATACATAGAGAACACTCCAACGAGGAAGAAATACACTTAATCACAGCATAGAAATGCAAATTGCCATGAATAAAAGTTGGGAGAAAGCTTACAGGCATCAGAAGAG
This sequence comes from Sakesphorus luctuosus, assembly GCA_013396695.1. Taxonomy (NCBI): domain Eukaryota; kingdom Metazoa; phylum Chordata; class Aves; order Passeriformes; family Thamnophilidae; genus Sakesphorus; species Sakesphorus luctuosus. The sequence goes on along the minus strand of VWZD01011162.1, from coordinate 204,923 downwards.
CGTAGATCTGGAATATTCCTCCATGGGGAGCAATAGTGGAACATTTTAAATTTGCTTTAAGCTCGCTTATTTTCAAGTGTAGTTTGATCCATCTTGGAGAGGGATTTTATGACTTCCTTGCCTCAGGAGCAAAGGTCTGGATTTGGCACCCAGCAAGACCCCCCAATTCTGCCCATCTGTGACAGCACACTGGCTGGTTGACATACGTGTGCAGTAACTGCTTTGCCATGAAGACTGCAGTGCTCACGTTAAAACGGGTTCTTACATAGCCCTAAAACCAATATCTCACAAAAACTGACACTTTTCAAATCCTAAGCGAAGCAGTGAGTCAGGAGAGAGGTGAGGCTGACCCACAGTTGCCTGAGTCACACATGGCTGCTAAGCCTACAGGAGGTCAGAAGGGCTGAAACATGTCCCTCTGGCAGCACCTCACCAAACCATGTTCTTGGCACACTCCTGGGATGGATGCTGGTCCCCATAGGACTCTTGGTCATAGGAGACCAGCCACAGTTCCTGCAAACATCAGCAAGGTATCACTCAGCCTGCACACTCAGTCTGCTAAGGACAGCCAGGTGGCAGCATTTAACTGATGTGCCAAAATGTTTTGCTGTATTACATTGCATTGGCTTAGTTCCGCCTTTGAGTAAAGGGTTATTTCACATGTTATTGACTGCTGTAAAAGTTGAACCGTGTACCTGAAGACTGCAATTTGCCCCATTGGTTTAATGGAGAACTGTAGGGTAGGATTTTGAGAGCGAAATATATTGTTATTTGCCAATTACTCTTAGAGCCAGAGTCAAACTGTAGTTTAAAGTCCCATTAATGGAGAAATCCAGTCCTGGGAAACAGACTGTATCTGTAGGATTACATCTGTATAAAATACTTTATGGTCCTTTAATCATTTATGGCTAATTTTTTCTGGATGGCAACTGCTGAAGGGGGTGGTGGAAGGGCCAATAAGAGCAGGGAGGGAAAGTAGTCCTGTCTCATTCCACATTTCAATGCAAACAGATCCAGTATCCACTGCTTTGCCAAATAGCCAGTTCAGTTTTCATAGACGATAGGCCTATACCAGATGTGAATATTGGCTGTGGGCCAGCTTTTAGCAGCAAGAGTGAAACCTCTCCCTTTTTCAGTGTCTTCTCATCAAAGCCACAGAGCTTCAATTGAAAAAAAGACGATTATTAATGCTCACACGTCCTCCTTGCAGAGAACTGCACTACCATCGGTCTTGGCTGCTTCTGGAGTCAGGACATACGCCCAGCGCAATAGGTACCCCCAGTGCCCAGACAACATGCTGCAGCCACTTGCCATATGTCACTGGCCACAAGCCTCATAGGGATCAGTTTCACTGTCTTGAAGACCTCTGCAGACAGGGTACACCTGTCCCAAAGAGGGGAAAGGATCTTTGCACAGGCGTTAGCAGGGCTCATTAAAAGAGCTGTAAACTGGATTTGAAGGGAGAAAGGGATAAAACTAGGCTCACTAAAGCTAAGCCTGAGGGCAGCACACCAGTGTTTGAGGGCTGGTGTGCTAGCGAGGTCCTTCTGTTTGCCACCTCAGTGGCAGTAGGGGATGGAGTTCTCTGCGTCAGGAAAGACGCAAGTGTTATTGATGTGTTAGAAACCATGGGGACTGTCATGTGTGTTAGGACATGTTTTGACTGCCTAGAACTTGATGTTGGTGATGAAAGAGTTGAGTGTTTCTGGGTAAGAAAAGTGGAAACAACAACAAGGCAGATGTCACGGTGTAAATCTGTTATAAAGCATCCAGCCAGTATGAAGAGGCAAAGGAAGTAATCTATAAGTAGCTGGGAGAAGTCTCACCATCACTAGTCCTTGTTCATGTGGGAAATGTCAATGTAACAGATGTCTGCTGGAAGTACAATGCAGCAGAGGAAAAAGTTCAGGAAGTTGCTGGAGTGTGTGGAAGAGAACCTTCCAATGCAGCTCATGAGCGAGCCAACCAGAGAAGAATCCCTGGTGGACCTGTGAACATAGAAGGACTGGTGGGTGATGTGATGGTTGGAGTCCATTGTGAGCACAGCAATCACAAAATGATAAAGTTTTCAATTCTCATAGAAGTATGGAGGGAATTCAGCAGAACTTCCACCTTGGACTTCTAGAGGACCAACTTTGGCCTGTTTAGGAGCCTGACTCCCAGGGTCCCTTGAGAACCAGTTGTGAAGGACAGAGGAGTCCAGGAAGGCTGGCCAGCCCTCAAGCAGGAAATAGTAAGGGCACAGAAGCAGGCCATCCCCATGTGGTGAAAGACAAGCTAGTGAGGAAGGCCAGCCAGGCCGAACAGAGAGCTTTCCGGGGACTCGGGGAAAAAAAGGAGGAGGGACAGGCAACTCAGGAGGACTACAAGGATGTTGTGATCATTCTCCTGTACTTGGCACTGGTGAGGCCGCACCTTAAATCTTGTGTTCAGTTCTGAGCCTCTCACTCAAAGAAAGACATTGAGGTGCTGGAGCGAGTCCAGAGGAGGCCAATGGAACTGGTGAAGGGTCTGGAGCAGCTGAGGGAGCTGTGGTTGTTTAGGCTGGGGAAAAGGAAACTCAGGGCAGACCTTATCTTAAAGGTCTTTTCCACCCTAAACAATTCTATGAAGGTCAAGGGCAGCAATCACAGTCCATATTGCCATATGGGTGAGGTGTAGGTCACCAAATCAGGCAGCCCTGTAAATCAGCAGGTGAAGGTTGGACTCAGAGACAATCTTATTTTGAAAAATAAAACAATAAAAGGTGTGGTTTTAACTCAGTTGCCTTGGGGCATTAGCAAACTCCATTTCAAACAGTGCTGAAAACAAGCTTAGGTACCTGAGACGGCAGTTCAAAATGAATCCCACTTGAGCTCAAGCAGTTAACTCCCGTGAGTTCCCAGGTTCCTTTGTCTCTGGTGTTATTTTAGTGACAGCAAGCTCACAGCAGTTAAGAATGCACTTTTTTTCTCATAACATAGACGTCTACTCAGTTATGATTCATGTCATTCTGCTGCATAGGCTTATTGAAATTCCTCAACATGTCATTCACCCTCAAGGCTCACACCGTGTGAGTATGGCTATAAAACTGTGCTGAAACAGAATTAATTTGGGACTTGCATTTGTTACCATTTTTCTGCAGCTGAACTTTGTTCTAGTAGGCAAAACTCACAGTATCATTTGATATGGAGTGAGCAGCATAAAAGTTTTAATTTACAAAAGTTTTATTTCAGTATTTGCCTTGATTTTGCCATCCCAGACTGTCCCGTTGAACAAATTTTGCCATGATAATTTTATTTATTTGAAAATATGCTTGGTTATAGACAGTACCTTTCTGATGTACTTTTTCTCCATTTTGTGACTCAGGGCTTGCTGTTGGTCTGGATCCACAAGGTTATGGGAACCCTGATTTCTGCTGGTTGTCTGTTCATGACACCCTGATCTGGAGTTTTGCTGGGCCCATCATAATGGTTGTCATTGTAAGTAGGATGAAGTTGGCATCCAGAGCTGTCTCTTCTTTACTGCTACCTTTTCTTTTATGTTTTGCCAAACAGTAGTCATAATGCAAAACAACTGTGTTCTTTGCATTTGAAGCAGATGTACTGAAGCTTCTGTCTATTGCTTAAACAGATAAGATGTGAGCTAAGCTCCTGGAAATCAGAGGGTTGCTTGCCAGTACAACAATTGCTTGTGGAGCAATGGCTGTATGGCCAGAAACCTATTTATTTTTTCCCATTTGCTTAGTTCCATGTTAGAAGGGTTGGTCTGCTGGCTTATTAAATGTATCAACAAAATGAGCTGTAAGAAGTCACTTCATCCAGAAGTCCTACAGGAATGTTAAATATTTTCAATTTCAGGAATTAAAAAGAATGGACTGGTGTTTGTCATCTCCCTTGAAACTTCTCCCTTGAAGTAACACAAGAATATATATATCCATGGTTTGACTCTTCTCTTGAATGTCAAATTCAGTTCTGGTTTACTCATCTCAAAAAAATATGAAGTAGACCTGTAAGCAGTGTAGGTGAGGGTCCCAACTCATCAGAGACATGGGACAGCCCCCACTGGAGGGCAAACTAAATGGACTAGGAGCTTAAGCTTAGAAAAGAGAAAGCTGCAGAGCAGGGGAGGAAGGAGGAGCCTGTAACAGTGTATTGATCTGGAAAAAAATGGACCAAACCATTCAAGATTTTTTCCAATAGAAGCAATAGCAGAAGGTGACAGATTCAGAACAAACAGGACAAGCAGCATTGTTTCTCCACAGCACATTAAGTTATTAACTCCTAGAAACAGGACAATGGTGGTGGTAAAGCCCTGAACAGTTTTGGAAAGTGAATGATGACATAAATTCTCAGCACTGATATTCACTATGACTGATTAAGTACAAGTGCACCACCAACCTAGTACATCCCAGGTGTGGAAATCAGTGGATGCTGGAGGATTTTTCAGAGGAATTCTCACTGTTTGGTTTCTCTGTTAGAAAATACTCTTAAATTCTGGTTTGATCCAACTGAAATAAGATGTTAGGCTGAGTTGACTCTGGTCTGGACAAAGACAGCATTTCTAGATGTTTTATCTTTCACTCAAACATCTTTGCATAGGGCTGTCTTACTGAATTTCATCCAGGTCGAGTCCCAGGATGTCCTTGATTATGCTGCTTTGAAACAAGGTGAATCCTGGAATTTAGAGACCTGTAAGTTGAAGGAAAAATATTCTTGGCATCACAAACCATTTTAGGATAAAAATTGCATTGTCATTGAAAATAGAGGTCTAACAAATGTATGAAAAGAATGCATGCTATTATGTTATATCATCATCTATGGTCATTCAAGACTCCATGTTAATTCAATTTTCCTTTCAGATAAACACTGTCATCTTTATACTAGCAATGAAAGCATCATGCAGACGAAGGCAACGTTCATTTGAAAAAACTGGAGTTGTGTAAGTCTGAGTTCAAAAACCTGTAGAAAAAGTTCTGGCCAGAAATAAAGCAGGGACAAAATTGCCTAAAACCAAGTTTTGGAGTGGGAAATAAACAAGGTTTTTGGAGGAGACAGTGTTGGTAGAGGCAACTGGAGCTGCTTCACCAGCACCTACCCCTGGGATTCCCTTGGAGCCCTGTAAAACCTACACCATGCTGCTTTGCCCACCAAGAGTAGGCAGAAGAAGGGAGGAGAAGGGAAAGATCTGGTCTTCAGATGGTATCATTACAGTCCTTCAGATCTTTCTTCATACTCCCTGTTACACTCTCACTTCACCTCCGCCCATGGCATGCCCAGGTAGACACAATTCATCGTCTCCCTGTGCTTGCCCATGGCTCAGAAAGGTCTCCCCTCTCAAATATCTGAGTTACCATCTATGTCATGTCAGAGACTCCCTGAAGTTCCCATGCTAAGGGCCAGCCTCCCTGCATCCCCCTCCCCCACAGGATGAGCAGAAAGCCTCACAAACTGCAACCTGCTGCCTTCCTGAGCCACTTTGGCAGCCTGTGCCCATTAATGTCTGTTTTGCCCAAAGCTCAGAATTTACCTGTGAACTCAAATGTGATTAGCTAGTAGCAAGACAGCCCCTCCCCTTTTTTTTTTCCAAATAGGTAGCTGTATGAGATTCCAAAAGACTCCTTCTAGTCCTTTTTTCAGCCCTGGCTATAGGATGCTGTGTAGACATTGGCATGCGCGCAGTGTCCCTGGAGCTGTAGGCTTTGTGGTTCTCTGAACTCTAACCCTATCACTTAGAGTAAACCTAATGAACACTAGAATCTGTGAGGGAATTCCCCAGCAACATGGGTGGCCCAGTTAATAAAACTGGAAGGAGCAATATTGGTGTAGTGCCATGCTCTTCTTGGCATGCCTGTTTTGGTCCCAGTGTCCCTATAGCTGTAGGCTTAGTGGTTCTCTGAACTCTAACCTCAACAGCAGCTCGGAGCTGAGAATGAGGACCAAATCTCCCTAAACCAATGGAGTATAATTGTTACTTAATGGCAACACTTTTACTCATAAAATAAAACTTTTGCCACTAGAAATCTATCTGTCTTTTGAAATGTGGGAATCATGTTTTTAAGCAAACAAATATTCCCCTAAGTGCCCTTGATCTAAAACCTTGGGCAGTAATGTTGAGAAGGAATGTCAGAGTGAACTTGACAAACAGAAATGAGATGGACATGGCCATTTACTGCCCAGATCTCTTCCTCAAGGTCAAGAATGCTGAACAGCATGGGCTTTGCAAACAATCTGGTTTGTTTGAAGAAAACCTTGGAAACAAACTTGGAAAAAATCACCTTTTTTAACTGAATATTCTAATTAGTGGAATAGTGCCATGAGAGAGTTGGGAACTGGGAGCTAGTGAACATTCCCCTAATTTTCCCAAAGGGCCTTTCCAGTTGCCGAGTCGTTGGGCACAAAGCACCATCCATGGGCAGAAGTTGGGCTGTTCTCTTGTATCCCAACATGCTGCAAATGTCCATCTGTGTTTGCTTTACAGCTCTGTGCTGCGAACAGCATTCCTGCTCCTGCTCCTTATCAGTGCCACGTGGCTTTTGGGGCTAATGGCAGTCAACAGCGACGTCATGACATTTCACTATCTCTTTGCCATTTTCAGTTGCCTACAGGTAAGCTGGAAGTTATCTTGTTTGTGGCAGACCTTCATGAGTGCACTGCAGCACACAGGCCTCCAGAAATCTGCTCAGCATGAGCCAACTTAAGAAAAACAGAAATCTCAAGTACAATTTTTGCTCTCTGTTCTCAAAAAGAGGGTTCTTTTCACTAAAACTATAACTCTGAATAATTGCATCTCTCACTTTTGTCATTCTAAAGGTAAGTGCACTACTATAGTAACCTGTGACAGATAAATAACAGTAAGCAATTATACCTCTGTCTTTCTAGAGGAAAAAGTCTTTGTTATTGTCTTCTGTGTGCTCATTGTTAACAGTTGCTCTTTTGCTACTGCAAACAAGAGACTGTTTTATTTCACCCAGAGTAGATGACTGCAAGATCAAGGCTTTCACAAATTAAGCTACTATTAAAAGAAATTAGTCAAATGATTTTCACATCCAGCTCCTTGTATTAAGGTTTTACTGCATTGCCTGTCCTAGTTTACACATTTGTTGAATAAAAATGCAGAAAATGTTTATTTGTAGGAGACCTGGCATGGAAATAGTCATGAAGCTTCCTGTTGGTCACAATTTGAATGTGATCAAGGATGGCAGTAACTGCCCAAGCAAGTGCCTGCAGTATTAAAACAGCTACTGCTAGCAGGACATTCTTGTCAGCTGCAGCACAACAGCCACAGGTTGCATCCAAAGAGATAGAGAAATCAGATGGGTCTCCTTTGGAGATGACTGTTGATGCCCTGGAAGCACAGCAGATACACCAGTCTGGAGCAAGGTTGTTTTGCCACTCCAGCTGGTGAGCTCTGAAATAAATGGACCTTTTCAGGCTGTAAAACCAGGCATCCACAAGTCTAAAATAAAACTAAAATAAAAATTAACCTCATGAGAAGGAGGAAAGTCAGCAGCTGGAATTCTCCAAACTGGCCTAGAGAGGCACAGGGGTATGTGGCATTTCACATAATTGTCTTCTTTGAACTTGTCTTTTAAAGAGTCATGTATGTGAATTTTATTAATGAATAATCCTGAAGTGCTAGTGCCAGCTAAGATCACATTTGATCGAATGTTTAGAAAGTGAGCTTGAAGTTTAAAGTTACTCTAAGTCAATTGCCTTGGCTGAAATCATGAAATTCAGGCTTCTTGTGATGTTGGTACAGCTGCAACTTCATGAGTGATTGGCTTTTCTATATTGCATCTCCAACCAAAGTTGATAACAATTTGGCAGCTGCATTAATTCCCTCAGAGCAAATACATCTGAAGGCACACACGTACATGGCCCCTGCTCCCAGTGAAAGCTGTTCATGTGGGTTCCTGGCAGCCAACAACTGCACAGCTCTGGGGATTGTAGTGATCTTCCCACAGGGAGCTACTCCTTAACCAAGGAACTTAGGCAGCAAAAGTCGGGACCTCTCTGCCACCAGTGTCTCTTCAAGGCTCACAAGGCTTTCTGAAGTTCTCTTAGCCACAGTATTAAGGACACCTTTCACAGAAGTTCCTCATTTTCAGAGGTTTTCACTAAAGGCTGTGATCTTTTTCATGAGCTGCTGTTGATTTTGTCTCATCATCTGTATAACATCTCCAAAATCTAAAGTTCACATTCCCTGCAATGTCTTCCAGTGGGACACTGAGGTTCCCATTGGATATTTTGAGAAGGAAGTTTCTTCCCAAATCAAGCTTTGCTCTGTAAATCCTGGAGAAACACATCTTTGTGTATACTTTACAAGGCTTTTTATGCACATTTGAACTTTGAAGCAAATTATGAAGAAGTCCTGGGAAGCTGTAGTGGGTTGACCTTGGCAGGTCACTAAGTACCCACTCAGATGCTCTATCACTCCTCTTGCCAGCCAGAAAAGGAGAGAGAGATTTAGATGGAAAAAATGACTCATGGGTTGAGATAAAGCAGTTTACTAAAGCAAAAGCAAAAGCTTGTGCACACAAAAGCAAAGTGGAAAATAACGAGCTTTATTCTCCACTTTCCATCAGCACTGATGTCCAGCCACTTCCTGAGAAGCAGAGCTTCAGCACGTGTAATGGTTTCTTAGCAGGCAGACACTGGAAATAATGAATGCCCCCTTTCCTGCTCCTTTCCTTAGCTTTTATATCTGAGCTGATGCCATATTGGTATGGAATATCCCTTTGGTTAGTTCGGGTCAGCTGGCCCACTTGTGTCCCCTCCCAGAATCTTGCCATCAGTTGGTGAAGGAATGTTACAATGCTGATGCTGTTCTCAGCAATAGCCAAAAAACTGGTGTGTTATCAACACCCTTCTAGCTACCTAAGCAAAGCACAGCACTTTGAGGGCTGCTAGGAGGAAATGAGCTCCATCTCAGCCAGACACAATACCAGGATCAATCAATGCCATTTCAGTCAAAGGCAGAAAATAGTTACTGCTTTTGAAATACAGAATTATGGATTATGAACTAGAATTCAAGGATTATTTCTAAACAGCTGTTCTCTAATATCTGTATTTGTAGTTTGGTAGTAATGAATCATTTAGACTTATTCTTTCTCTCTCTAAAATTATCCAGGGACTGTTCATTTTCTTCTTCCACTGTGTATTTAACAAAGAAGTCAGAAAGCACTTGAAGAACAGCTTAACTGGAAAGAAACCTCTTCCAGATGACTCCACTGCAACAAGAGCTACATTATTAACAGTAAGGAAAAACAACCATCCTCTTGCTGGTAGAAGTTACCTAAAATAAACTTATAGGGGGCAGTTGAACTGTATGATTGCTTTGAGTGACTTGTGCAAAGACTACTGATGTCCTCTCAAAAGTTTTGATTACTATTTTAATTAAAACTTTCAAGAGAAAACAATTCATTTCCTCAGCATCAAAAACCATTTGGTTCCTTTGAAACTTCATACATTTGTGGATAATATGAGCTTCTGGAGGGATCATTTACTATTGCTTTATGTCTTTTTTTTTTCCTTCAGCGATCTCTGAACTGTAACAACACTTATATAGAAGAGCCAAATATGTATCGCACAACTATTGGGGAATCCACTGTCTCCCTAGAAAGCACCGTCAGGTCAGCCAAGAGCCACAATAGCTACCTTGCTTATATTCTCAGGTAATCAGGTGGCAGGTGCATGGCTTCCAGGTGCTTGCCTTTCCCTTTTCATTGCTCTTGTGGAAACCAGAAATGTGGTTCAAATGCTACTTGGTTTATGTCTTAACTGTGCCTCTTTTATGTGACTGTTGTTTTCTTTCATGTATTTTCTGTTGCATGCATCTTCAGTGCAGAGCTCCAACAGCTCAGTAATGGTTATGTTAACTATGTGGGCTGTGCTGCTTGCCTGTTAAAATTCAAACATGTCTCAAGCAGTGCAGTTTAGCTCATTAACTTCGGGCTTTTTTAGAGTGTGATTCATGTGGCCAAAGGCAGACAGCTACAGTAGGATGACATCTGTCTTGCTGTAAAGTGACCACATGGGCAGTCAGGCACAGGCTGGCTAGCATCCACTGGAGCTGTCTGCATTTGACCAGAAGAATCTCATCTGCATGTCTGCCATGTTGTTAAGAACAGTAAAGTTGACCGAGAAAGTTGTCCTATTTTTCTTCTCAAAGGGATGAGACTGCTCATAAACTCAGTGGATCCTCAAGTCAAGCAAGGGCTGGTCAGACTGAAGCAGATTCCTCCATTTTTCATAGGAATCCATCAAAATCCAATGGTAAGAATTATTTCTAAATGCTTTGACCCATTTGTATACCTTCTCCTTCTCAGCACTTTCTTCAAAGTCTTCTGTAACAGGAAGAATAGTTAATTGACTTGGATGTCTCTCATTCTCATTATGGTCTTGGCATGACAAGCTATGCAATGGCTGCCTTACAAGGGAATCCTTAAGTGGAAATATCATAGATGTGCTTCTTGTGATGGTTCAGTTTTCATCTGATAGCTGTCATAGCTGTTGACAGTTTATGGCATCCACTTTCTTTCTCACAAATTACATACCATTGCTCTTGATTTTTAGTTGGAGAACTTCTAATGTTTGAGATCTTGAGGCAATATTCTCCTTTACTGCTCTGTGGTTTGTAAAAGAAAATGTGAAGTGCCTCTTGTCTGATTTTCTTTCATTTTGGTCTTGACATTAAATTTTGTTGCCTTGTAGCAGTTTTTAAGTTAAGAGTATTTCAGATTCTTGATATTTCTAGATATCTTGGTTTGTCTATGTGTTGTGTTGATTGAGATCTTACTGAGTTACTGTTCTGCATATTGAATAGGGAAAAATGTGTCCCCACTCTGTTCTGCACCTCCTGTACACGTAAAAGGTCCTGCCCCCAAGCTGAGCCAAGTGGTTGTGCTTCCCATAATTACTTAGGTGGATGCCGCAGTCCTTCTGAATAAATCCTGTATACACTTACAGATATAAGAGCTCATCCCTGGCATGGCCTGAAACAGATGCTTGCCTTTTCTTTCTCCTTGTGCATTTATCACAAAGATTTGTTCAAGTCCTGTTCACACGTTCATCACTGTTTCCCCTTTCTGCATTTGTAGAGCATGATTCAGACTCTGACAGCGAACTGTCCCTCGATGAACACAGCAGTTCTTATGCCTCCTCCCATTCATCTGACAGTGAGGAAGATGGACTTGAGACGGAGAAAAAGTGGAATGCATCTACTTCCAAAAATAATGAACGTGGTCCACTCCACAGCACACCCAAAGGTATTCCCAGTGCGAAGGGAGAACAGTGGTGCTATAAAATTGCTTTAGATTAGATGTGACAATTGGCCAGAGTACTGTATGACTGTATCTCTACTGCTGTGCCTTGCTTCTGCAGAAATCCTTGTTGTTTCCAGCTTAGAGACCTTCCTTCTTCCCAAAGGCTTGTTCACAGGGGTGACTGAGTACTGAATGCTGAGTGCCCTCAGGCTGAGTGGGCTTTGCAGGCAGGTCCCCACAGCACTTGGACATGACACTATCAAGCCAGCAAAATCTCATATGAAGAAGAAGAGGAGAAAGCAGCTGCTTGTTTTGAGGGCAGGGGAAGGAAATACCCGACTCTCCTGTGTGTATCCAGTGTGTTGGGGAGGTCCTGGACCTAAAGAGTTGGAGATTAGTGGAGATCATGTGGCAGGATGCAGGCATTTCTAAGCATAGCTGATCCTGTCCTAATGACAAGCAGCTTTCAATGACAAACATCCAGGCTGTCTAAGGCTCTGCACCAGCACAAGGTGCCTTGGATGCCCCCAGCCTTCAGAAACCAGCCTTCCCAGGGAGAGATCTCTGACCCTGGAGAGCTGAGAGGGCAAGTTTGCCTCACACTTGTCCATAATGGAGCCAGCAACCTTACTCTGGGGGAGGGTTTGGGCACCCTGACATCTTACAGGTGTGTTTTTAGAGGTTTAATGCACTCTGAGGGCAGTGCAGTCCAGCAAGGACCATCTGAAGGATTACTCTGGTTTGTCACACAGCTTCTCTCAGCTACAGGGAACAGGACTGGTCAGACAGCAGTTTGAAAGAACATAACAAAAGTGTTTTTCGAGCTAGTGTTTTTTTGCATTGCAGTTGATACTCTTCCCAATCATGTGAAACCCTATTGGCCCACAGAGTGTGTAACAGCCAGTGACGGCGAAGACCCCAGCGGGAAGCAAAAACTCAAAGTAGAGACCAAGGTCAACGTAGAGCTTCACAGGGAAAACCAGGTGAACCACAGCAATGAAGCACCACAGGACAAGGAGAACGAAGGGCAGCAGAAGGAGAACAGACCTCTGTCCCACCAGAATAACCAGCAGCCGGAGCAGAGGAAAGGTAGTGCAGCCAACCTAGCCTCACAGTCAGACTGGGAGACTGGGGGGTTAATGAGCATTAATTAGTTCATAAGGTAGCTCTGTCAGGGAAGAACAGTTTCCAAATGTGTCCAGTCTGTGTAACCAGATGTGCTATGGGAAGCTAATGGGTAGTTGCTGAAGTCTAATCTTTTGGTTGTGAAATAAAGTGACAAACTAGAAGTCTTAGTAAGAAATACAGAATGTCATTTCTTGTTTGTGCTCAGCTCAATAAATTAAATGACTGATACATTTAAAAATTTTCATTATTCCCTCTTTTCTGTAACAGGCATCTTAAAAAATAAAGTTACCTACCCTCCCCCACTGGTGGATAAGAATATGAAGAATCGTTTGCGGGAAAAGCTGTCGGATTACAATCAGACCACAATCTCATCCAGGACTACTTCCCTGGGGACAGCTGATGGGGTCCGCTCTCCTTCAGACTCGGGGGTGACAGTAAAAAATGCTCGGAGGGAGCAGTCTAGAGACCAGCTCAATGGTATGGCCATGAACCTCCACGTGGGAACAGGACATGCTGACACCTCAGACTCAGAGTAAGTGCCACATCCGGATGCCCTGGCCAACCACCCATACTGTGATCTCTCCTTGTGCCTTCCAACCTCAAACTTCCACATGAGCAAAAATTTCATCTGGTAACTGGACCAGAGTCCTTCACCAGTAATTCCCTTGATGATTTGTCCATACCATGTCACCAGGCCGTGGTGTTTCACTGATGAGAAGGCCAAAACAGGTATCACAGGCAAGGTGCCATGACAGACACGTGCTACTGGTCACCCTGGCATGCTCTGAATTGGCAAGCTGGTGTGTTACTGGCACACTGTGGACAAGAGCAGCCTAGCTCTGCCTTGTTAGCTTGCCATGGGAGTTTGGCAGGGAAAGGCAATAGGCTGGGGAGAGCTTGGGGTGAGTGTCCATCTGGGCAGAGGGAAGCCATTGCTGGAGCAGGAGATCCAGAGTCTGGAGAGAAGGTCAAACTACTGATCCTAAATTACCAGGTGTGTGATTCCCACCTGCTGCATCATAATCAGTGTGTGAATTGGCCATTGTAAACTAAATCAATTATTGACAAAAGGCTGAGCAAGTTCCCACCCAAAGGGAATTGTCAGGAGCCTCATTACTCATCATAATTCTTGCATTTATAATTAAGACAATGGCCATATGTAAAATCTGTGCAAGCCTTTTATGCATATAGTTTCATTTTTTTATTGATACAAATAATCGTCTCATTTTTTCACCAAACCAAGAGAAAATTTCTCACCCAGCTTTAACTCTTGCACTGTCCCACTGTGCTTTAGACACCCATGTTGTCTGTCTGCACAGACCATTCCTAGCTCACTATAAAAGCATATCTTTGGATTACTGGGAACTGGCTGATGAAATAGATCCTGGCTAGCTGGGAAACAGAGATGCCTTTAACAAGGCATAACTACTTGCTACTACCAGGTAACACAGTCATTCCTGGAGAATAATCAGCCAGTTTGTACAAAGCAACTGTGTTATATCCTCACCTTTTGCATAATGGAAAACTCTGCTGTTGGCAGCAGATCACATGAGTTTGTCTGAAACACTAGGTTCCTAACAGCTTGTCAGAGTTATGTGTGAACCTTGCATCCTCACCAAAGTGTTAGCCAAACACGAGCCCTCTGTAAAACTTCCTCCAAAGCCTATTTCTCTTGTTTACTACCTGGAATGGTTTCTCCCAGCTGGTTTTCCCCTGCAGGGCAGCATCCCCCTTGCAAACACTGGATTGGCAAGGCATGGAGCATGAGCCCTGACTAAAAAGGATTAGGTGTTTTGGGGTGGGGTGGTTTGTCTGTGCCTGTTTAACCCTAAGCCTGCATGGTTACTTCTTCTCACTAACAGAGGCAGTAATGAAACTTCAATTTGAACCATCAGGAAACTATGATCACCTCTGCATGGCTCTGGACTCCTCACCGCAGAGTCACCACCTGCCCGCCCCAGATTTCATCAGAGTGGCCACATGGTGAGGAGGATGAGGTGGGCATTGATTCCCACATGGTTTCATGTTATAGCAGACTCCTGATGGCTCACACTGGAGACACAGTGCCCGGATGCACTTGCAATGAGGTCACTGTGTGGTACGTGTCTCACGGCATGGACCCATGCCGAAAACACATGGAAATGGCCACAGGGATGCACTGTGATGGACCGATACCTGTTCACAGTGCAGACAGTGCTGCAGGGGTTGCTTATTACAGTGGAGAACCAAGGCAAAACATGTTATTATCATAATGGACCTAAAATAAGTCAATCCATCAGCCTGAAGACAAGCACTAGATGTCTCCTGTGGATTTTTGACAGCTGCAGTGTGAACCCTTCAGCTTGCTGGGCTCTGGGGAGGATTATCCCAACAAGTGTCCTTTGGTTTCTATGCCAGCATCTCTGTCCACCCTCCTACGGACACATTGTCTTAAGAAAAAAAATCTTTTATATATATATAAAAAGTGTAGATACTTTTATATATTTTGTATGGTGTTGCTAAAGAAAAAGTTCCTTTGTATATTTTACATTTATACTGATCTTCTTAATTTGATAATAGGAAATCAATTAAAAAGAGGGTTTGATATTTTTTATATGAACATTGCACAATTTTACTTGAATTTGGCATTTGATAAAGTAACTGAGGTTTGCATGGAAGCCACCTTCAGACATAATGCAGTTTTCAAAGTAACACAGTAAAGATTTCATCGAAATCCATTACTGTAATTTATAAGTTTTGTTGATGGATTTTGGACACTTTAAGGCTACAGTATTTTTTTTTCATAACCTCTTCTAAAACCCACAAAATTTTGTTTTTTCATTTTTTGGTGTTTTGATCCCTTCTCTGAAGTGCATTGAAATGTTCACGAACTGAACTTCAGGACTAAAAATAAGTCATGTCTTTGTATAATATTTCAACACAGTCCTTGTCTAGAAGAAGTCAAATTAGTATTTCCCTTACCAAGAACAAGAAAATAAGTGGTGTGATTGTATGGTAGGTTTTGGCTTTGGTCTGGCTCTGCAACAAACCAGTGCTCCACATGTCCTAAGAGGGCCCTCCTCCCAGGAGGAAGGTTTTGCCTCAGTTGCTGTATTTTATTTTATTTTAATTTTTTTCCCACTGGATTCAGCACATTGCTAATCAAAGCAGGAATACGAGTCTTTAAAGATTTCCAGATTTCACTGCCCAGCTCTTTGACAAAGCTCTGGCCACCTTCGTGTTTCAAAAAGCACATGGAAAGCTTAAGGTTTCATGTTTCCCACAAAATGTGCTGGTTTCACAAGTGTAGGAAAGTTAAGTGACCTGTCTGCCTTTTTCACCTTCCTGCAATGTATACAAGGAAAAGAAAAACAAGATATGAAAAAGTTTGCATCCAATAGTGTGGGGTAGAGCTCAGCCAGTGGCTCCCCATGGTGGGAATATGTGACTCCAAGGATGACAATGGTGTGGCTGTGACCTGCTCTCTGCTGACAAGGCTTTCAGGAGCTCCCTGCTTGCCGTAACAGCCCTTTTGGGAAAATACTGGCTATTGTTTGTGCAAATGGCTGTGAAAGGGAAAAAACAAAATCAGGCTAAATAAAACACAGGAGTTCAGAAAAAGATGAAAAACTACATACAGTAATTTTGATTTCATTATATTCCTATGCACCTTCAAAAGTATCAAGGAGGCCTTCGGAAGGGGAGAGGAAGGAAGGATGCTGTTCCTTTAAAAATTATGCAACATACTGTGTGACATGTTCTGACAGAAAAGAGTTTTGAATGTTTTAAGGGTCTGGCACTTGGCTGTGTGCTCAGGCACTGTGTGTAACCCATGCTACTTGTTTTTACATCTGTGTATGTATATTTTGTCCCAGTGAGATGTAGGTAGTTTTTATTTTGATCAGAATTGTTGCAGTAAATGAGGGTCAGTTGTATTAATGACAAAAAAATTAAAACCTATTTTTATGACTTTTTAAAAGCTTTATGGCAGATTAGACACTGGAGGTTGTTGGTTTTGTTTCGGTTTGTTTTGTTTGTTTTTTTTTAACAAATGTATATTTATTAATGTGCAGAACACTGGAATTGCAGCACAGATGAAAGGAGAATTTACAATAAATTAAGAATTTTTTTTGAACTTTTATTCTTCCTTTGGTGGTTTATTTTAAGAACAGTGCAGATGCTGAGGGTCCAAGTGTCATTTCTCAGGGTTTGGAAAGTAGCAGGAGCAGGGAACATATGGACACCCATTGCTCTCACTGAGGAAGCAGAGGCTGCAAAGCATCAGTGAGCCAACACACATACACACCCCTTCCAGCACCGTGCCCTGTGCCCTGTGCTGGCACAGGGTCCTGCTACATGCATTGCATTTCAGTCCAAACCTGCAGCATTTTTCAGACATGGGAAATGGGCCGTTGAAGAGAAATGCCCTCTGCTAATCCAGAGCAAAGCAGATCACCAGGAAAACACTGGGTTTAGGAAAGGAGGTTGGAGAGCAGCAGGAGGGGGTGGGCAGCCAGCCCAGCCCAAGGACAGCTGCAGTGACGGGGCCTGTTCGGACTCCCTTGCCTACATTCTTGGCTCTCCCAAGCCAACTGAGGCCAAGCTGTGGTCTTGCTCACTCAATGCCTTTCAGGCTGTTGTGCAAGTCTTCATTCATGCATCTCCCAAGGCACAGCAGTGCCCTGCACATCTGCCAGTTTTCTGGAAATAAAAGTATTTTCAGTACTAACTGGCCAGTGTGAAGTCAGGTGGAGAGAGGCTGGCTAGTGTCGTGATTCAGGGGCAAAATCAAAGACAGGATCTTCAGCTGGCAACAGCTCTGCTAAAACTTGCCACTACACAAACTCAAGTAATTAGCCCAAAGGGAAACAGTTTTAAATTTTATTGTACCAAGTGCATTTTTTGGCAGAACACTAATACTTGAGTTTTTTCTCAAGAATTAGCTCACTTTTCCATGGAAAACCAGAAATAAGCCTCAGGCTTTCACATAATCAGGATAGTTAAGGGACAGACCAGCCTGTGATCCTGTCACCAGTAGCGACCCAGAGCAGATGTTTAGGAAAAGAGGATTATCAGCCATGCGTTACATGGCAAGTTGGCCCCAGCAGGATCCACAGCCCCCAGCACACTGCAGCTCAGGGCTCCCCAGAGGGAGGGGTGGTACTTGTCTCCAGGAACATGTTTTTCCCTTCATATGTCTGTCATGTAAACTTTGAGTACACAGTGGGTTGCCTGATTCAGTCACAAGCAGCAAGGAAAGTTTTTCCTCATCTTCAACTTTGTTTCTGTCCCCTACAATGGACAACTTTACTGCTTGCAGCAGGAGAGGTAGTGAGCAATCATTTCTCAGTCACCTTCTACAGGTCAAAGAGGGAGACAGGCTCTGTCCTAGAGCACTTGGGTTATCTCTTTCCCCCTAAACAACTTGGATCCTTGTAACTGCTCCTTGCACATAAACACTGCTGTACCTTTTACCCTTCTTTCTTGCCCTTCATCAACGCATTACCAGGTCGAATATAGCCTTTCTGGCAGTGGTAGAGAAGAAACCAGAGCAGCCCACAGAATGCAAGCAGTAGGCCTACCAACACCCCCCAAAAAAGGAAATAATTAAAAAAATATCCATTTCATTGACTTTTCCTGCTCTAATCTTTACAGTGACATTTGGTCTAAGCAAACTGTAAAACAAATCCTCCAGAAGACATGGACCAGTGGCAGCAGCATGGCATGGTGAGACTGCAATAACATAAGCAGTCATATAACCCAACCCCTCCAACAACTCAAGTTCAAATATACTTCAGATTTGCCTAAAACAGTCTTAAAAATCCTAAGGGATAATTCCAGTACCTCTGCCAATAGCCTGTAATAGCACTTCCTAGGGTGATGAGTTAGTTTGTTCGTGTCCGTGTCATGCTCGGGCACACAGCTTGCTCAGCTGCAGACAATGCTCCTGCCGAGGTATAAGAGGATCACAGAAAGCTGATCCCCAGCAGTCTTGCTGAGATGTTATTGTTAACCACACCAACACCACTTGCAATGCCAGGACCAGTCTGGGATGCATTTGGCCCCTGCAGCCTCTTCTGCAGAGGTTTTGTACTGCTTTCATGCTCCTGTTTGTACGTATACAACTCAATTCTCATCCCTAAAAGAAGCAATTTGTATTGGACTCATTTTCTATTTTAGTCTCTTGAATTTTGGATCCATCCTCCAGTTTCTCATACTCATTTTGGATTTCAGTTCTGCCTATGAAAATGCCTGGAGGCAGCATCTGCAGCCTTTACAAACTATCCTTTATTTCATCATTCAAACCATGACTGAAAACACCAAATGAAACTAAGCCCAAGGGGGATTTTGTAACACTTCCCTTCTTGCCAAGCAAGTTTTGCACCTACCTCATATCGATTAATGCCAGCCCACACTGACTGCATTTTGCAGAGGAGAATAGGGTGTGGGGCAGTATCAAACCATTTACTGAAGACATGTCCCATCTGCTGCTGCTGCTCCTTTATCCACCGTGCCAGGCACTGTATTAAAGAAAATAAGATTAATCTGAAGTGTGTGTGGCAAAAAAGACCATGTTAATTGATTATTGTCTTCTAAATACTTCAAAGCATTTGTAAGTGCCCCCAGGAGACCCCTGGACCTCTGTACTGAACTGGTGTGGCCCCTTCTGTCTAGGTCAGACATCTGCTGCTGCCACCCCTCTGCTCAAAACACTCCTTCAAACTCAAATTTTACGTACTCTAAGCATATTGTCTTTATTTAAAGGAGGCATGGACTGATTTCTTTCTGGACTGTGCTTCTTGGTGGTGCTATGGGACCCCAGCCTCTGTACTGGGTCAGGAGATGCCACAGAGGTGGAGCAGAGCTGAGACATCCCTTAGGGAGAGAACTGCTTAAGGTCAGAGGTGCCCTGCCTCTCTGGCAGCTGCTGTGTCCCAGGGCTATCCTTGACCAAAATGTGGGACTGCCCCTGCCCAGCATGGCCTAAGGCTTCTGAAGCCCACCCTGACCTCCGCAAAGCCATCATTTTACATCAAATCCACTTGTGAAATAGAAATTAAATCAAAGCTCCAGCTTTCCAGATGCTGCCACTCTCTTTCATTAAAACAGTTGCAGTGCCTCCAGTTGAGTGCTTTCCAGGATTAGTTCCTTATAGATTGTATTCACCCCCTGCCTCCCTCCTCCAAATATAACAGTTTGCAAGAACACCAACCCCTTGGGTTAATGTGTAGGAAAACCTCTTGCTTTTGGTCATTTGATGGAAGTTCTTTGGAAGTTCATCTTGAATGACCTTATTTGCATGTTAAGCCTGTATCACATTTCCCAAGGGAAGTTGTGTCTGTGTTTTTGTTGTATGTTCATCTGCTCAAGGAGACAAGTGAGCATGTGAAGTCCTGTTCATGTCTAAACAAGGCAAGTGGAGCAGAGGGTCCCTGTGAATGATCCATTATATGGAGTCCCTTCAGGTTAGGAACATCCCACTGAATCCCATACAGAACAGCAGCACCTGTGGTTGGGAGCCAGCAAAGTGAACAAGGTTCGAGGTGAAGCAGTAAATTAGATGTTGACTTTGAGAAAAATCAGTACCTTTTATTACATGTTTCAATTTTCTGGATAAAACAAATGCAAAAGCCTGGAACAGTTAACTTCTTCACTTCCAGCTGCACAGGTTTCACAGATGAAAAGGATCAGGGAAAGCCCTGTTGGCTCAGGATCCGGGTATAGGGTTAGGGGCTTTAGGGGTTCGGGTTCATACTGCTGGCACAAAATGGCCAAATGAATGGGAGCGAGCAGGTGGCCAGGAGGGACGGAGCTGCTGCACCATCAAAGAACTGACACACAGCTTTCTCCACTGAGTTGTCCTAGGAAAAACATATTCCTGGCTGATCTCCTATAGGTTATGCCAAGCACAAACCAAAAGCATCTTGTGTGTTTTCTTTCTTGCTCACTCAAGTGACAGGGCAGCTTCCTGAGTAGCTGTCTGCACTATGCATCACTTCCCTGTGGGCAGCTCTGTGGCAGAGCCAGTGCCATTGCAAACGAGGTGACCCTAAAGGGCTTTCTGACAAAGCTGGTTCCTCTTGCTGGAGCAGACCAGCTGCAAAGCACTCCTGTTACTTGCAGAGTGTTTAGCTTGCCTCTGCAGGTGATACAGATACACACCATGCATCCCTTGGGATTTGCTGCAAGCTCCATCTGAGTTAAACCTGCCTCTTAGGAGGTCTAACACAGCAGGCTCAAGGAGAGGAGCTTTGCCCCTGCTGGGCTGGCTTTTAAAGACAGGTGCTCAGTACAGCAGGATTAGCTACAGGGATGAGTTACAGCCAATGGTCATTGCAATTAATGGTTAGATAGTGGTGGCAAGCAGCACACAAGCAGAGCTACCTGCTCCAACTCTCAAGATCAGCCTATTGTCCTTAGAGGGTATTTACAGATTCCTCCTAATCTATCAGTGATGCTCAGCCTCCAGTTACAGAAAGAAGGTAACTTGCAGGGAGCCACCTTAAAAGTTATCAATCTGAAATCTCCTCTCAGTAGCAAATTGCCCTGCTTGCTCTGGAGTGCAAGTACCACTGTTGTGTTGCAGTGGAGGAGGCACACCAGATGAGGACAGTCTCTGCTCCATGAAATGGCCATGTATCTTACATAGGCTGGCTAGTAATCAGTTCACAGAGATTCTTCTTCTCTATCTCCTTCACCCTAAAAGCTGGGTGCAAAACCAACTCAGTATAATCTATACCATAAAACACCTTTTTTAATATTTAAAGCCAGTGTACACTATTCCGATTCATTTCTATTGGTATTACTATATCAATAAGTACTAATACATAAAGTGATCTTCAGTTTAAAAGCCACAACTGAAAACTTTCAAACTTGTAATAGATTGATCACACAGTTTTACTACATAGAGCCAATTTGCTAACAGCCATGGAGCTGGTTGCTGTGACATGACCTATGGAGTCCTTCATGTACCCTTAGAGAGGAGGGATAAATAAAAATGTGTGAACACCAGAAAGCCCCACTTTAAGTAACTAGATTAAAATAAAAACTACCTTTAATCCAGCACCAATCTGAAATCCACCAGATGCCACATGGCTAGTTATTTTATTCTTGTATACCAGCCCTTTTTATGTTTATAATCCATCCTTCTCTGTTGCTTATAGTTTCATACAAATTCTCATCCAGTGTAATAAGGCCATACCAAACTATCTGAGTTTGCTTTGCCACCAGGCAGGAGCTGCAGCAGGGCTGGGACACAGCCTTTGAGATTAAGAGACTGCTAAAGAAAGCTGTGCTACTACTTATCCTTGTTTTTAGATGCAAATTTCACTGAAGTCCTTCAAATAAGAGAAGTTCCATCACTGGTTCTTGCTCAGTTTCTCCTCCTCTGTTGCAGTGAGCAGTAGGCACAGCCTAGGATTTTCCTGCTGTGCTGGTGTTCATCAGCCCTGGAGAACACAGCAGACTGTGAGCCAAGAGAGAGAATCTCTACAGCACCTGCCACAGGGGAAATGGGCATCTTCCCTGCTCTCAAGGACATGGGTGAACCTCCTGCCTCTGTTCTGACCAAATTTCACTGAAAACACAAGAGAACTGGATGCACAGAGGGATGAAACAGCTGGCTCCCATGAAGTCAGTGCTACATACCTCAGAATCTCTTCCCTACCTAGAGGCTTTCTTAGAGAAAAGGAAGAATTCACCATTTGTCTAGGACACCAACTTGCAATTTCTTGAGACAATCAGCCAGAACTGCTGGGTAAGAGCTGCTACCAGCACTGTTTACAGACTGCATCCAGCTCATGGCAACCCCAGAGACAGAAACCCAGGACACCTGCAAGAATGTAAAGTAGCACAGGAATTTCTGTCATGACCCTCAACAGCACTTCTGGAGAAATCCAGGACAGAGCAGTCTTTTCTCTTAATGAACTTTCTTACTGGAAGTAGGTCTCCTGTTGCTTTTCCCCACAGGGACTGATGTGCTGTAATTACAAGACTGGTATTTTCCTGGGACCATCCTCAAAAGATGATGCTATTGAATGGGAATGGTGCCACTGAATTATCAAAGCCCAGAGTGTGGCAACACCATGGAAAATTTCATTTCTCCAGGCAGGGTCTGTTTAAGGGGTATTTTGCCATGTATTTAATTGTTTCTAGGACCTTGAAACTTCCAGTGTGAGTTGGAGGCTCTTTTGTATTAATTACTCTATATGCTGCAAAAATGCTTAGAATGAAGAGTCCATTAGCTTTTTGAATTTTCAAGTTTCTCTAGCTGATATTTTACCTTTAGTAAAATGCAAGACATTTTAGAGAAGAAAAACATCCCAAAGATTCAGCAAACCAAACCCAAAAGTTAGTGTTCATCAGAACCCTCACACATTCAAGTAGGTGTAATAATCCGGTGATGGTTCTCAAAAGAAAAATTAAATCTCCCTTTTACCTCCAGCCATTCAAGAGCCAGATGAAGTTTCAGAGTGACTAAGAAAGCTAATGACCAGCACAGCCCAGTGCAGGAGATGGAGGGCAGGCAGGACCTGAACGGTATCAGTGTAAAAAGTGTGTGTTTTCCCTGCTGCTGGTGCTGTCACTGGCCTGACCAGTACCGTGGTTGCTACTGTGGTCTGTTTGGAGTTTGGCTCTTAAAAGGTGATGCTCCCCAGCCAGCTCATCAGTGTGCTGAAATGACTGGAAAACCTTATCTGTGCCATGAGCAAACCCGCAGAGGGGCAATTCTACCAATGTATTGACTCAGCAAAAATTTGAAAAAAGGGGAAAAGTCAGAATTATGGATGTGTTAACTGCCCTTCCTATGGCCACCATCTCCCAACATTGTTGTCCATTGTTGTGGGTGAGGGATGAACGTGATGTCCTGCTGCCTCCTGGTGCTGAAGCTGGAAATGGCACATCACTTCCCTGCATCATCAGTGCGTGCCACATTCGTGTGATTACTGCATTTATCATAGATAATTTCATTTTGTTCATTTCATTAAAACATGTAAATACACATAAAGGCAGAGGAAGTGCTTGCAAAACTCTATTCATAAACTGTGCATGGTTGCCGTATGTTCCTCATCAGTGGGACATCCTCTTCACCTACTGTCACCATCGTCTCCCAACTGTGCATGCTACAACAGTGCTCATAACACAACCATTTTCCAGTCCCCAAGGCCAGGAACTACTTCCCACCCATTTTTCTCCCTTTCTTATATAGAATATGCAAGAATTTGCCTTGCCATTTGCTTACCTGTTTGGTTTTGGGTTGTTTTTAGCCTTGGTAGTAGTCAGGGCTATTGGCCTTTCTTTGAATGAGAAATTAAAGAATCAGGATTTGTTAAGGAAATCAGCATCTAAGGCATTCCATGAAATCTTCAGTTGCAACCTGACTTTCTCTGATCCATGTGTAACCTTACTGGCAGATCAGTTGGCTCCAGCTCCTCAGCCCACACACAATGTTTTCACTGTAGCCTCACTCCACATCAACTGTTCACATAGGCCCCTTCCCTTGAACATCATCTTGCCTTCAGAAACTTCCTCCTGGCTTCCAGTTCACCAGACCTCTGGAGGTGCTCTTTAGTATTGGGACCAGCAGGCAGGAGATGGAAGGACTTCATCTTGCTAGAAAAAGAAAAAATCACCGAAACAGTGGTTAGGCATTGCAGTAAGCTGTCCAGGAAGGTGTCTAGATGTGGCACTTGAGGATATGGTTTAGGGGGGATTATGGTGGTGCTGGGCTGACAGTTGGACTAGATGATCTTGAAGGTCTCTTCCAACCTTGATGGTTCCCTGATTCTGTGACCTCTGGTGGCAGTTCCCACCGAGACTGGCTCACAGCTGTGGTGACACCTCAGCCTTTTCTTTTCTTTGGACAGTACCAGAAATGTGACTGACAAGGGAATAAACGTGCTTATGGAGAGCAGACAGGAGACCCACTTTGCTGTACACCCTCCATATCGTGTGCTCCATCTTCTGAAGGGGATCCAGCTGGCAGAAGGCATGGCTGTAGAGCAGTCAGAGCTGCATGCTCCCATGGCCTGACCCAAGGCTGTTTGGTGGCACTGAGATCCCCCTGCAGCTCATTCTGCCATCCCTGGCTGCAGAACCCAATACCATCCTGTATAAAGAAGGGACTCTCTCGGTGGACCTTCCTGTGCTGAAGTCTACAAGCTGAAAGGGGTTTTTTTTGACAAGGACAGCTTTGAAAATTGTGATTTGGGAATAAAGTCAAAAAGGGAAGTTGTATGATCCTGAAATCCAGGCAGACAAGGCTGCACTGTGACCCTTCACCCCAGTCCCATCTCATTGAATTAGAGGGCAAGTCTTCACTGGGAGCCACACACAGTCATCTCCCAGCTTCCAGGGAGAGCTCAGACTTATCCGTAGGGGCTGAATTGAAATATATGCATACACAGAAGTAGAAATTTAAATGTTGCATTCAAAAATTGGGGTTTTTTTGCTTGTAAGTATGCTGAAAAGATAAATCTATTCTAAAAAGGAGGAGGTGGCAGGGGGAAAGCTTTATAAAAACAACATCATCTTTGTTCCCTGTGGTTTGCAGCTGAAGGGAGATAGCACATGAACACTTGATTTTGAAATGGGAGGGTGAAAGTTCTCTCAGTCCTAAAAGCCAATGCAAAGACTAAGGACCAATCCTTTTACTGCTGGACTGTAAATATTGTGCTGCCTTAGTGTCAGTGGGACCCTTCACCATGCCTGTGCAACATCTCAACACTCCAGAGATCCTATTCAGGTGACAACAGAACAGAACAGAGGACAGTCCTGTACTCCTTGTGTGAGGACAGCACTGTCCTCCAGCTCTACAGCACCAGCTGGGGTAGGAACACTGCCAAGAAGGAGCAAAACTAGGAGTGCAATCAAGTTTTACACAAGCACCTCTGGAATAAAAGTGCACTTGCAATTTTTCAACTATTATACATTCAGCAACACAGGTTTCAAACATATTCACAGAGCACAACAGAGATTTCAGTTCAGTCCCAGCCTTAGCTGACACAAGTTGTGGTTTTTCACTTACATGATCCTAATCTTGTTATCATGTTCTCTACTTTGGAAGGGAAAAATACTTTTCTAAGTAGTTATTCACATGAGTCTTTGAAACCAAATATTTCAAGACCTGAAGAGTTTAATGACCACTTGAAAGTGAACTCACCTGTTTGCAATTTGTTGCCCAAAGTGGGAGAAAAATTACAAAAAAGTGAAAAGCCAATGAATTTCAAAAAGCATGTTGAAGCTAATCTTCTGCAATAGATTAAAAAAAAAAAGAAAATTCACCTGCCAGTCAGACAGCTCTTATGCAGTTCAAGCCTAACCTTGGCCAAATTCCAGCCTTGGCAAAGGCTGTGTGAGCGATGGTGTCAGTGATGATCCTTTGTAGGAAGCATGGCTGCCTGACCCCAACACCAACCTCTGCTCTCACCTCTCTCTTTTTTTACCTCCCCGTTCCCAAGTTCTTACAGCTGTGCTGCTGTGCATTTTTGCAACCATTTTGGGTCAGGCCAGGGCAGGCTGCAAGCCCTGGGGCAGGCTGGAGCATGGGATTTGGGCACTGCTCTCAACACTACTGCACAGTGGTTGGGCAGAACTGATGTGACAGAAACCACCCCCCCCCTCCCATTACAAATGCAGTGAGAAATGGTGATGGTGCTGCTCATCCTACAGGTAACAGCCAGCTCCAGCAGGAGAAACGTAGAAATGTGCCTCTGTAGGCTCTTCTGTCAGATGCCCCTGAGAAACTGTGTCTCCATGCAGGACAGAGTGAAATTCTCATGGCCAAAGCTCAGTATGAGAGAAGCAAGGATCTCATGCAAAAGTCAGTGGTTGAGACTCTTATCCAGGAGAAGCACAGGGCATGGAAAGAGAAATGTTCCACCCCCTCTGAACAGTACAAGCTACTTGACAATACCGGTTTAAACATGTAAGTGTCTTGTTGCTGGATGTGTGCAACCTGTTGTGAGACATCCCACACAAGAAGCTATTTGCAATTTGAATTTCACAAATGCCCACTATTTTCCAGCTCCCAGTAGTATGGTGAGGTTCACTATGAGCAATAGCAGCAATCATTTCATCATGTCAAAGGTCTTTGCTTATCACCATGGCAAGAAGCTGAGCTGCACAGAAGCTGAGAGGCAGCCTCCACCCTTCTCAGACAATGAGTCTGTACTAACCAAACACTGTCCATACTCACCTCTTCCTCAGATGAAGATTCTTCAGCAGAACCACGAGGTTCAGCTCTGATGATAAAAATCAAAGACTCTCAGCCTTAAAAGTGAATGGACACCATTGCTAGAGAGATTTCCACTGAAGAGTAGCATGTTAGCTTATGAATTTTTTGTATTAGTCATTCTGGATTGCTGCTGTA
The DNA here is from genome assembly GCA_013396695.1 of Sakesphorus luctuosus. Lineage (NCBI taxonomy): Eukaryota > Metazoa > Chordata > Aves > Passeriformes > Thamnophilidae > Sakesphorus > Sakesphorus luctuosus. Next base: position 178,200 of record VWZD01011162.1, on the reverse strand, counting down.
TCCTATGTTAAGGGCACTTAACTAAAAGAGGGAAGCAGAGCATATGTTAAAAAACCTCCATCCAGCAGGAGCTCTAGCAGATGTCAATTGTATCCTATGCCAGCTACAAGCAGGACATGGCTAACCTCTCCTGCTGTGAGGGACTGCCTCAGTGGCTCTCAGCAAACCTGGGATGTTGTTGCCAGAACTCCTAAATTCACCATAATGTTAAAAGCACTTAAAATTACTGGACTGACTGTGCCTTAGCCAAGCGAGTGTCCTGAATCCACTGGGCATAGGATGCACCAGGCATTGTACCAGCAATTCAACAGCAAAGCGTTCCCAGGGATAATACACTGAGAAAACCTGTCCTCAGAATGGGATTTATAAAAAGTGAGCCCACCTGACAGAGGTAAAAAGAAAACAGAAAAAAAAGAGCCAAGGAAGAATGACAAAAGTCCTTTTCTCTTCGAAGGTTATGAAAACATATTCAGGCTGCAGGGAACACATTCAGCTGCTTAAAAGTGAGGTGCCTTCTCAGCATCGTCATAGCAAGCGGCACTTTACCAGGATTACAGCAGAGCTCAAACCACTCAGCAGCTCCACCCATCACTGAAGCAATGCTCACATCCAGAAAAACACAAGTAACTACTGAGCCTATAGGGCAGGATGAACATTTTCTTGAAAAAAAAAACCCGTAGCAAATTTATCAAAATTATTGTGTGTGTGTGTGGATCTCTTATTGTCTGAGGTTATTGATGAGTGCACCCTTAAGGAGCAGAGAACCTCCTGTAGAATGTGTGATACTTTGTAACCAGTAGAATGTTTCCATGTATGCCAGGTGAACTGACTAACCAATAGTGTGCTGACATATTGTATACAGGAGTAGATAAAAGGTGAAGCTGTAACAAAAGTTGTAAAGTGTAAGCCTTCTGATGTTGCTGTGCCTGATCTCTTTTGACTGTCATTAACACCCCCCTTACCCTTACAAATGGTGACCCCAACAACCAGGAAGACAGAAAACTGGAAGAAGCCTTGTTTGCAGGCCCCGCTCCTCATGCAGCCACCCTGGTACCTGCTGGAGAGACAATACAGAAAGACATGGACAATTCAGGAAGTCTCTTCCTGACAGATATGGAGGGGCTGATGAGGGAGATTGCAGCACCTGTCATACAAGAAGGTGAGAGAGCTGAGGTTGTTCGGACTTGAGGAGAGAAGGCTCAGGAGAACTTGCCACTCCAGGTTGTGGAGTCTCCATTCCTGGGGATATTAAAAGTCTTACAACACAGCCCTGAATAACCTGCTGCAGCTGCCCCTGCTTGGAGCAGTGGAGTGGAAGATGATTCCAGAGGACCCTGCCAAACTCTGCAATTTTGTGAATTTTATAAGCAAATTTTGAAGACACAGAAATGGCTACATCCATTTTCATGTCCTCACAGTTGAACCTACCTCTATCAGAGCAGATTGTGTGATGACATAATGTAATAAAAACCACACTAGTCTAACACAGAATTTATGAAGGTTTTAATTGGGATATTTACAGCAAAACTCAGATGAGGACAACATGGAGCACTAACTCCTTAAGTAATTAATTCTACATTTTGCAATGTAACCTCATAAAACCACATAAAAAGTCATGACCAGGACCCATAACAACTAACCTAATACAAATTAGGAGTTGATATGAAGCATCAATTGTCTTTACAGTTAACCTGCTCGTGGACAGACACTCTAAAAACAGACTTTGAATTGATTTTGGCACCAGTGAAAAAGAATGGTTTTCCCCTCTCAAGCAGATTTACTGTAATGTCAAGTAAGATTTTAACAGTCTAGGGGTTTTCTACAGGGCTCCTTGAACTGCGTTTAACTTCGCCAGACCAGCAGGTAGACATTGAAGAGTCTTCTCCCCCTTTTACTTTTCTTAGCAGAGGAAATGGAAGGAATTCTTAGAAGATATCAAGAAAACTGAAAAGGATGTACATATAATCCAGGCCTTCAGATCTGCTAAAAAGATCTATTTATACTACAGCTTTCCTACTGCCTGGAGTGGATGTAAATCTGAAAATTCTACGCCCACTTGGAAAGTCCTGCTCCTGCAGAGCTGTAATTTAGGGACAGTTACCTTCTACTACCATGTTAAATGACAGGAATTCATTTTTGTTGACTTGCTGTAATAATGTTTTATTATAAGCTTAGAGTGTCCTTAATATGCACCCAATCCTTATAAAAACTTACCACTCCATTTTGAGACATGGCAAGATCCAATAATTATTATCAGGTCTGTATCAAGCTCGATACACAATAAGGAAATCCCCATGAATTTGCATTTTTCTCAAACACAACAATGCATTCTTTCCTCCAGGAGACAAACCAAACAGCCTCAGCTGTAGCAGCAGTCAGTTATGTGAAAGCATTTAACATTCAAGCCTGTTTTTAAGTCCCTAAGATTTGTACTTCTTTCTGTAAATATCTGAAACCACTTCTTAATACAGTGTAAGAATCCACAGCTTTTTTTATAAAACTATAAAATGCAAAATAAATACCTGTTACTTGGAGTTCATTCAAAGTCCTGAATTTGAACACCATTCACTCCTTTTCCTCAGTTCAAAGCACAAACACACATTTAGTGTAAAACAACATAAATACTTTACTAGGGAGAGGTACCTTTATGTAAGGGGGAAAAAAGCATTTCAGTTATGCATAAGGTATTTGTAATTTCAGATATGATTTTTGTATTAAAATTCTTGTACATGTACCTACTATTACAGTTAACAATTTAAGACATCCCTTGATACATATTAGCATAAATAGCACCACACAGTCCAGCAAAATTGCACTGGACTGGTTTTAGTCCCGTTCAGCACTAACAGTCAAGAGCTGGGACTCTACAGTCAACTGACCTTAAGAATATATAGATCAACAAAAGCTGCATTTATCACAGGTTTTATTATTCTCAGGCAGCAAATTCTCCAAATGCTTCAATAAACAATCCCATGTGTTACGTTGCTGGTTCTATTTTGTCAATCTCTTCCTTCTTCGTACTCTCCCCTTGGGTTTTGCCCTGTTGCAAGGTATACACTGATGGGCCCATCCTCAGGATCTTCCCACTGCCCAGGCACTCATCACCTTTGTAGAACACGGCAAACTAGGAGACAAACACCACAGGCAGAGTCTTTTTAGCAGTTGCAAACTGCATGGTGGGCAACCACAGGCTGTGCAAGACCTGCTGCATAGTAAGCACATTCTCATATATTTCTTCTGACTAAATCTTAAAAAACCCCCCAAACCCCCCAACACCAATAATTTAAATAATAAATTAATTACTCCAGCTAATAAAAAAGCTACTCTGTTTTACTAGCCAGATCAGCTAAAACACAAAAACAGGAAAGAAAACTACTTCTAATAACTCACCTGCCCAGGTGTGATAGCTCTTGCTGGCTTCACTAGCGTTACCCACACGCTGCCATCTTGGTTTAGAGTCAGGACACAAGGCACTAGAAAATGACCAAACACCTGACAGTTAATTCTTATGTTCAAAATAAAAAAACCTTCATAACTAGGCTAAACAGATCTAAGTCAAGATACTACTCCACAGAATTATTCTGTAAGACACTGCAGAAACAGAGGCAAGCCAAAACAATTCAACTATTTCTGCAAAACTACACTAACACAGTAGCAGAGTTTCATAAACTGAGTAAAACAAAAAATAAAACTAGATTTGATTACCCAGTGCCATCTGGTGCCGAAACCTGAAATGACATTCCATCATTTTCTCTCTAACGAGCTCTGCTGGAGGTTCCTCTGCTATCCAGTGCACTCTGTTTGTCCGCAGCAGGTCTCTGTACAGAGCAGGGTGGTCTCTGGATGGTGCCTTAAAATAGGTTTATTTAATGCTGATGGTTTTGCCAGAGAGCATATAACTTGTAAAGCATGAAATACAGAGGAAGCATCAAACCGTATCAAAATGAAGGAAAAATCAGTAAGAAAGCAAGCATTTATTAGCACTTCAAGTAGGCTAAAGCAAGCCTGAATTATTGTCAGTCTTCTACATCTCAAAACCATGTCACTCTGAGTCACCTGATATGATTAGCCATTAACACACCAATTATCTGGAGTATTACATATATTCTGCCTCAGTTTTCAAAATGATAAAACTGTATTACTGGCTCCTAATTCTTTTACTAGAAAAACAAAGCAGCAATACATCATATGTGAAGATAATACACATTTTATAAACCCTACCATATTATGATAAAACCCTCATACTTTTGAGTAGAAAATGAGAGCTCAGTAGACTGACTAATTCCCTTTGGACAAGATGGTTCACGTTGGCTGATGCTACATTAGCTGGTTCCTGTTTCCCCAAGAGGAAAGCCAAGAATTGTGCCCAGGTTAGGATCAGATTCCATACAGCAGCAGCCACAAAATGCTTGCATTAGTCATTTGCAACACCAGTGTTTAACTCACCACATAGACATCTCTAGTGCTGACATCTTTGTCCACAACAAACCAAGCCTCCTGGAGGCCTGCCAGCCTAGCCCTCTGGCCTATTGTGTAGAGGAACCAACCTAAGGAAAGATGAAAATGGAAAGCTGCTAGAAACTTTTATTTCAGAAAAATACACTAAAATAATTTCCCCAAAACTTTACCACTAAACAAAGAATAACAACAAACCAAGCTGTCTTAGAGAAGCAGGCCAATTACAAACTCAACTAACATTTACTTGAAAGTCTTCATCTGCACCTGAAGCACGTGATTTCACACTAATCCATTTCAACTGTGGTATTCTTAGGTATTGTAGTAGAAAAACATTTATTTGAGCTTCAATTTTGGGTTTTACTTCCATCCAGTCTTGCTAAGTTCCCTTTATTTTTTAGACCAGTGCAACATCCTACTACCATAAATTACTTGGGAGAGAAACTCCATTCTGGCAGCTCAAACTGATGACAGCGTAGGAAGGACACTTAGGAGAAAAGGCAAAGTTAAGCTGCTTGTGTTTTGATGTCCCCTGCTGTGTATCACTGAGGTGCATGGTGCATTATTTCTGCAAAGTTAAAGTACTAAAGAATCTGAAAGTCAAGCACTGTCATTTCAAAAAAATTAAATGAACAGTGGTCTCTTGGTATTAAAATAACAACCCCTCAGTATCAACAGAGTAACCCAAATAATTTACTTTCTAGCAACATGGAACAATTAATCAAGAATCAGTAGTAGTTCAAATCTCTACTATAAGGCAAGTTTTCCACAATTTAACAAACTGGGAAAATCTTCTAGACTTCTATAGTATTTCACCAAATTTGTCCCTCCAAATATGAGCAGTACCATTCCATTCACCTAAAAGCAACACATTAAGGCAGGTTAGCCAATTACCTTTGTGTGTTCCCATCACCTGTTTATCTTCAATGGAAACAAAGTTACCTGGTTGAGGTTCCAAATACTACAAAAGCAGAAAAGACAAGTCACAAGATGGACCAAGAAAACCTCATTTCAGGTATATTTCAGACTCCATCACTACATTCTGTTGAAGCTAAAAAATAGCATCTCAAGAAGCAAAATCTTCCCAGGCAGTTTACAGACTCTTCCTTGATGCTGCTGTAGAGAGAGAAGCAGGAAGAGCAGTCCCCATCAGCACTAATTCTAAGCTTCACTCCCCCATCCTCACGTATGCCAGGGGACATCAGGATTCAGCCATTTATCCCACTCACATCCCAACCATTTCTCAGAGCCTGGCAGCCACAGAAGTGCACTCCCTTTGCCACATGCAGTGAGTGACTGCTGGTGGAGAGGCAAGGTATCTCCTACAGGCTGTTGGTGTGAGCTTCTGCCTAGCCCTGGGACTTCAAAAGGGAGATGGGACATCGCTACTCACTGTGGGCCACAAACTGCTGGAGGTTTTTCATAAAAATTGAACACTAGAACTAAACAAAGACTGTCACAAATTTAGTGTTGCTCACCTCAAGAAGGAAATTTTCAAAGTTTCTTTCACCAATGAAACAGACTCCCATACTCTGAAAAGGAAATGTGGAATTGAATCCATAAAAGCAGAGAAAAACATTTGAAATAATTTCTGTGTATATCAAAAACAGAAGTCTCGTTCATATTAAAGTATAAAAAAAACAGAATGATACAGTAATGGTCTATCTCTTGAAAAAAATATTCAAAAACAAATAGGCTTTCCTTTTCCTTTCAGTTACTGCCTACATCCCTCAAATACTCATTTACAGAGGATGAATATAAACACGAAAACAACCAAGACAGCATTAGCAGAACAACTATGGCCTACATTCCATTTTTTAAGATCAGTTCAAGAAGTGTTAGTTCTCAGAGAAACATGGGTTTTTTTCTTAAAGAGTACCTGGAAAAACAGTAGGATCCAATTTCTAAAGACATACTGAAAAACAATTACAGTGAGGAAGTCTTTAAAAGATATGGAGAACAGAGACCAAAGGCTTCTCCACTGCTGTGACAGAGGATGCTTTCCTTCAAGCTCACAGCATCCTACATATTCACCTTCACCTTAGTTCTTCTAAGATACAATAGTAGACAAAATATCTGTAAGCCAAAATACACAACTAACCACAAGCTCATGAAAGTACTTCTAGGGAAGTAGATAGCTATGAAAAATGCTTCCCAACCTATTCTATTATGGTGCTCAGATTAAAGTTCAGAAAGTTCAGGAAAGTTTGTTTTAGAGAGAAATACAAATCAAAAGACTTTAAGTGTTACCATGCCTCTTTTTTCTTTAGCACATGATGAAGGTCATGTTCTGCTGCTATCTTCTTTACAAAACTTTTTGTTAAATCCCCTAAAGGGAAAATGGTTTTCCTCAAAGCATCCTGTGAGATCTGACTTAGAAAGAAGGTCTGGTCCTTAAAGAGGTCAGCCCCTTGAAGGAGTTTCACAGCTGCGAAGTGAAACACATAAAGCATCTCAACATAATTACCACTAATAGTTTAACTTCCGTTAGTATTTGTTTGACAATAAACATTTTAGTTTTATTATTTCCAAATACATGTATTTTACAGGTTTTTCAAAATCTAATTGAAAATGTTTGGGTATTTTTTTCACCACTGAAAAGATCTAGAAAGATTCTGACTTTGTACTGTGTAGAATCTTAAAAAGTCTTACACTGCCTCAACCATTGCAACAGTGCATGTGTCACTGGTAAGGACATCAACAATACAAAAAATGAAGACAACTTTCACATTTTATGTAAATGAGAGAATGAAGATTCAAATACCTTAAAGTATACTGTTCTTCAAAAAGACACTGTTTTGCCCTGAAATTCAAAAAGACAGTGTTTTGCCCTGAAATCTCCCTGCTATAAATCAATGATTTGAACAATCAGCAGAGTTATTTCCAATGCTCAGAGATGAGAGTTTGACTTTCTTCTTTAAAATAGATGCAATCTTCTGATTGCCCTGATAAAATTAAATTGGTGCAGTTTTTCAGTCATGTTCTGTCCACTCTCTTTAAAAGCTTAATAGCTCTGCTGTTGTACAAACATTACTTACGTGTTTCACAATTCCAACGAACACAAACTACAGGCCAATAGTTCAGTAACAACTAATAATACAAATCTCAGTAACAAGGCAAAGAAGCCTGTTTAGAACACCATAAAATATTACAAGTGTGAATCACAGTCTGTCACACGTACAGACTATCGGTTCTGCTGGCGCCATTTCAACTTTCCAGAAATAAAATTAAAAAAACAAAAACAAAAAAACAAAGCCCTTCAAGTCTAGAACAAACAAATGAAAGTGGGGAACCTGTAATGCAAAAACATCACCAAGGCAGCTTTGCATAGTAGTAGTTTGCAAGTTTCTTTCCCTTTGGGTAATAGCAGCTTTTCCCTACACATCAGCATTTATCCAGCTCTTAAAACAGAATCTGTAATACCTGGTAAGTCAGGGTAATTTTCAATAATGTAAATACCCTGTTCTGCACAATCAACCTTCTACAAAGGATGGGGTTTAACTAGCAATCATTGTGTGTAAGGTAACAAACGTCCCTGGTTCTGTGACACCTAACACAGTTTAAATATCTCAGTTGAAACATGAAATGAAGACACAACTTACTATTTCTAACTTCAAAACGGTTTCTGAAAAGCTTCTGTGGTCTTTTAATATGTTTCTGTTGAAACACTTCCTCGTCCTCTAATGAAGTCCTAGCATAATGCCCAGTAGCAATTGCATCTGCTCCTATCAAGGAAAAAAAAAAGCCAAACAAAACACAAAGGCATGTATTTGAAATTCACAGCTCAAAACAGGATTGCAAATATCCAGTAAGAAAAGCAGAAAGACATGAAAAAAGAAAACCCATAGAGGAGTCTTACATTGACAATAATCGTACTCCTGCTATTTAAATAATGTAAACTATTCACCAGCATGCCAGTACTTGTGCTTTTGTGCTTTAAGGACCACCTAAGAACATACCACTTCATGGTCAGGTCAGTGCATGTCCCCGAATTAAATCTGTTCCTACGGATGAGCAACCCAATCTAGTGGAAGATGTCCTTGCTCAGGGCAGGGGAATTGGACTCCATGTACTTTAAAGGTCACTTCCAACCTGAACATTCTATGATTCTATTTGTAAAAGCAAACTTAAAAAAAACAATTACTTTGCAACTATTGAAGTACTGCCACAGAAATATGTCAGTTAGCCAAGCACAAAACCTCATGTTTTTCCCCATCTTTTAAAGAGTTTGTATCCTTCAAGCACTTCCAGGGAACACACTGACACACTTGAAAATGCCTTACCAAGGTTATCCATGGCATAATGCAGAAAGTAGTTGAATTTGATGTGCTTGTTACACACAATATCAGGATTAGGCGTCCTTCCCAATTCATACTCTTTTAACAGGTCACTGTAAAATAAAGATTCAAAGTCTATCAACACCATTAACATGCACAATACTGTCTGAGACTGGACAATTTGTTTAAACATGAGAAGCTGAGTCCCAGTCATATTAAGCATTTTATGTTAGAAATAAAATACCCACTCGATTTTAACCTGTAAAAAACCAACGCTTTGAAGATTTTCTCCAACATGCACTGAGAATAGGGTCAAATGACCACTTACAATTTTGTAACCCTGCTTTACTAAATTAATACTCCCTACAGTGGCAGCCCACTGTATGTATCCTACTCATCTCTTATGAAATACTTACTTTTGGAATTAAACAACCCTATATAATTCTTCAAAGGGCAATATGGTGGAGTACTCGACCTGCAGTAATGTCACCATAAGCAATCAGTCATGGGGCTTAATTTTATATACTTTTTCCTATCCTTTTTCTTTCTTTCTAGAAATCCAAAGTTTCTCAAATTTATGTTGTAGTTTTACACTGTTGCATAACTAAAGTACTTTGTGTTATTTGCTTGAAAACATTGAAATAATAACTAATGAACTTAAATGAGCATACAGACATGCCCTGAGATATCAAAAAGCCTAATCACTGCATTATTTTGCTTGTCCTCAGTAGCCGCTGAAGTCAAAAGGAACTGAGGGCACAGGCTGGATTTAAAAAAACAAGAGCAATCCCAGTATTTGGTTATGCTTTTCACCATCAAGCAACATGTCCTTTATTTTGTCTAACTCCTTTTTTAGAAGCTCTAAATTCAACAACTCATACTAATAATTCCATCACCTGGGTTTAACCAGAGCTGCCTCCCTCTGGTTGGCTCAGTACCATATTCTTATGGTACACTGGAAGTTTTATAAAGGGCTCAACATAAAGCCAGGTTGACATCAGTTCAGAGCTTCTAGTAAAGCACAGAACCAGAGAAAAGGCAATGAAGGATGCCTGCTGGATCTCTCTCTGACATAAAGATCTGAAACAGACTTTGCACAAACCGTGGAAAAGACAAGACCTGTCATAGTTCTCATGATAAAAGGTGTTTTATGATGAATAGTCCTTTAATGAGAGATCAAAGGAGGAGTAAATTTAAGTTCGGTGATGACATTAAAGAAAGGATTCCAAATAAACCAAGACACTTGCAACAGAATGTTTGGAAACACTGTATTAATAAATGATAGTAAGCAAAAGGAAAGCTGAACTTCTGTGAACTTTGGTTCATTTACAGATACCCTGCATGCCTCAAGAAGTTTGGTAACACTTACTCATTCTCTCATACTGAAAGGGAAAAATGGAGTGAACTTTCCCAAAACAGGGCTGTTCTGCTATTTTCTTCAGACTTTAAAAAGCTTGGTGCTCATTTTTATATAACTTCAAAATGCAGTAGAAGTACCGTGACCAGGTTATTCCTCAGTTTTTCCTAAGGTAACACCAGCACTACTTGAAGGGGGATGACGAAGCTCAGGAAAGTACTTCTATGTATTTATGTTCAGTGCATAAAGACAAATTATGCTGTTATACCAAAGCATCCCTTCTTATCCTTCTTCCTAAGAAAAACTCTCGGCTTTTCCCATGCTGAACTTCTCTTAAGTGCCACAAATTCACAGAAAATCTGAGCACTATCTGTAGAGAACAGTTTCCAATTTGAACAAGAAGCAAGGCTAGCTCATGATCATTTTGTGGCAAACACACATTATATAAAATGCACTGCATATATTACACACACAGACAATAACAAATGATATCACCCCACCAAATTTTTTTTTCAAGTTGCAATAAGGTTGAGCCAGTACATGGGCAGCTGAAGAAAAGACCTGCAACAAACCAATTGCTACACACTCACAACTAGGGAGAAATCTCCTATTAATTTACAAAATACCATCTTGAAACTAAGATATAAATTCTGACCTTAAATACAGATCAGAGTGAATATAATTCCTCCAATATTTAACAGGTTCTAGGACTTTTTCTTAGCACTGATAATACTACAATACATTACCATTGTTCATTATTTGTCCATTCTTGGTTTTTAGCGTAAGGCAGTACCACACCAAAATACTGAAAAAGGCTATCTGCTGTAAATGTTTCTACCTGAACACTTCATTCCAGTACTCCTTCACGTAGGAAACCTGGTGAAACGGGATATCGAGCTTCTGACAAACGCGGTAAGCATCCTCGCAATCTCTATCAATGGTGCAAGCTCCCTGTTCATCCAGAGGGTCCCAGTTTTTCATAAACACGCCTGTCACCTGGTAGCCTATGAAAGGAAGGTAATAATCACTTAGAAACCGAAATTCTTACAGCCTGGGCCAAAATCCCGGTGTTTTTGAAGACTTTCTTGAGTAACCGCTTCCTTCAGAGGATGCGAGTAGCCCCGTACTTAACAACATCCTGCTCAGCTTTACAGTACAGTTACTGTGTGGCTGGTTCTTTCCTGTAGCTAACAGCTAACTTAACACCAAGCCCTTCCGGCAACCTAACATGACGATGTCTCACATCGCCGAACTTCTCCCATGCCCTCCTTTACCGCCCCCTCCCCGTGGTGGAGCCGTTCCCCGTGCCCGAGCCCGCGAGTGAGCGTGGGTGGAGCTCCGGCCGGGCCCAGCTGCGGGGTCGGGCCCAGAGAGGGCACTGCCCGGCGCCCCCATACCCCCGCGGCCGCAGCCCCGCACCTCGGCGGCGCAGCAGCAGCGCGGCCACGGCGCTGTCCACGCCGCCGGACACGGCGCAGGCCACACGGCGCCCTGCGGCAGCCAGCATGGCCCCGCGCCGCTCCCCAGCCCGGTATGGCCCCGCACGGCCCGGCGCGGAGCCGCGCCTGCGCCGGGCGGGGCCTGCCCTGCGTGCTCCGCGCCCTTGGCACCGCTCCCGCCGGGAGCGCGCCCGCTCCGCCCGGGCACAGGGACTGGCGCAAGGTGCCCCCGCCGGGAGCGCGCCCGCCCCGCACGGGCACAGGGCCCGGGGAAAGGTGTCCCCGCCGGGAGCGCGCCCGCCCCGCACGGGTACAGGTGCCCCCGCCGGGAGCGCGCCCGCCCCGCAAGGGGACAAGGCCCGGGGGGACACCGGGAGAGCTCTCTGGCCCACAGCCCACCCAGCCGTCAAACGCACACCTGCGCCAAAACCTCGCCCACTGCCCGTGAGCCACAGGATCCAGCAGAGTGAACCAGAAAAAGGAAGACTCAGAAGAAAACATTCCATCTCCCTGTGCTTGTTTCGTGCCCATTATCACTGAAGAAGCCGAGGTTTAGGGCAGCTAGATAGTGATGCCTAAAGATTTTAGTGTATATTTTGTCGATTTTTGCGATTATATAGGTTACATGGATTCTCCCAGGTTGTTCACATCTTAGGTGAGTTACTAAAGCTCTTTCTCACAGATGTGTGAGCTTTCTCATATCCTGCCAAGGCCACGCTGTTTGTGAGAAAGCACCTGTAGATAGCGTGAAGACAAAACACAAGGCGACCTGGAGGTTCTGGAACTTCTCCAAGGGGCAGTTCTGAAGATCCCTATGGGTGGGGCACAGAAGGAAAGAGAGTCATGGTTGGTTATAGGTGTCTCATAAGTTAACAGCTGGAGAAGTTACAAAAGCTGTGACATCCCTGGGCACGGGGGTGCTTGTCTGTGTGCATGTGTGGGTGCAGACCTCAAGTGTGCACCTTGAAAGCTTTCAATAAAGGTATACCATCTATCTTTCTCCATTAGTATTGTTCCTGAGTGTCTGTTTCCATAGGCAACAAATAGAACCACGCTTTGAGCAGCTTATGCTGTTTGAGCAACTGACCTGTTGGGAGTCTGGAATTTGGCTGTGATGTGAAGACACATCAAGCTGTCACCTCAGTGTCTGAACTCCTGTGAAGAGTTGGGCTAGCCAGGAGAGGTGGGGAATGCCAGAAGTACCCAGCCCCCCAGGTGACTGCTGCTACCCAAGTTGCAACAGGCAGAGGACTCATGGCTCTTTGTAAATCGTTTTACAGGCACACTCAAAACCATACCTACAAAGAATGCTTGATTCTCCTGCCAGTCCTTGAACTGTAGGACACAGACCCATTTACCTCTTTCAAAAAATAAATCACAAATACATCACTTACTTTAAAAAATAGTTTGTTGTTTTTTTTCTCTTCTCGCTCTGATTCAGTTTAGGAATATGCAGCTAAACTGATTTCACCCCTCCATTTAAAGACTAGTTGAATACCCTGGTTCAAGCATTGCTTTTAACTGCACAGCACTGCCTCAAATGTTCTAGTTGAAAAAACCCTCTTACTTATTGCAGAAGGAAAGCAGAAACAACTAAAGCAAGAATACAAATCTCATATTTTTATGGTTCCTACTTGGCAGGAGCAGGTTAACATGGTTGTTTCCTCTAAAAATCTTCAACATTGCACCAAAGGCCTTCATTCAGAATGGAGTCTGACACGGCTGTAGCCACTGAACAGGCAGAGGTGCCCAGAGGGAGGCAAGTGCCTTCAGACAAAGCCAAGGCAGTCACCTTTTACAGCATCAAAATGTTTGGCAAAGTCCTCTGAACACCTCTTCCTACTTAAACACTTTGTCTCCAACTTTCTCCATTTCTTGAATTATGCCAACTGAAAATCCATTTCCATCTCTTGACCAACTTTAATGTATTAAGCTAGCATATACACAGCAGAAGGCTCTAGTCTCTAAGACAGGCTTAATCACTTCAACATTTATGAGGTACTACTGTGTGCATTCCCATTATTTACCTCCCTGTATTAAATTCTCCAGATGGGGCAAATTCAGGTAAGAAAGCATTTTATTATTCTTTTCAGAGTGAGAAAGTTTATGTCCTACGTTCAAATATTAAAACTAAACCATCTGGCAGTAACATGCTGTTAATTTCTCCTTTGCATCCCTGAAATTTAGTTGGTGCTGTTGATTTATTCCACTGGCATTCAGCAATAAAATGTTTGTTACCAAACTTGCTACACCATCATGAAGTCCACTAGGCTTTACCGACATATTAACATTTGTTAGTGAAACACTACAATTAGTCTAATCAAAGTCTGTAATAAAAGGTTGCTATGTTGTACAACAGTTTGGTAAACAACTCATTTATTTTAGATTAAAACTTAATTGTACACAGGGGATAAGGAATCAAAGAACAATTGCTAGGAAATGAAGAGACAGGTTTCATTTTCAGACTGACTATATATCATGACTGCTAAAATTCTATTGTGTTAATGCAGTTAATCAGACAATCTATAGCCATCTTCAAAAAACTGTATGAAGGAAGACTGACACCTAAATACTTTTAAGATCACAGTTGCCAAGAATTCTTCATTTCGGTTCAAGTTCAGAACTTGAGTAGAGGGGAATCCAAATTTTCTTTGTTTACATCAGGACTCAGAGTGATAAGAGGTGAACTCAAATCAATTAGCTGAAAGAAAAACAATAAAATTTAGATATTGTAGTTGTTGGACATAGTTACTAGCAGCTATAAGCTCTGTTAACAGTCTTCTTGAGTACTTTTTTTGTTTGGGTTCCTATTAGTATCTGGAAGACAAAATACAAGCACCACATTCAAGCTTTTATGTTCAGGTATTTAAAAATAAGTTCATTCCTAGGCAAGCACAAGATTCTCACAAGGTGGTTATTGCCCATATTCGCCTTAAAAACCTGAAAGGCTTTTCTAAGTGTCACTGCTACACATACTCAAGTGACACTGCCATCCAAGGCAGGGCAGAGCACTTCACAACTCCCCTGAACGTGCCCCCACCCAGAAGTCAGACTTCTGCAAGCCTCCTCTTTGACATACTCTGAAGGACTTAATACTAAATTGATCCCAACAACATCTATTGTCAAAGGATGCATCCACCATTAGCCTGACAATATCTAAAGGCATCTACTTTCAAACCACTAACATATGAAAAACGCTTGCCCAGAAATGCCTGTAAAATTTAGGATAGATTCCAGTACACATCTTCCAGCTAAGGTGGGGATTAGAAGAGGAGCGAAACAGTAGAGACAACCTTTCTTTTTTGATTAAAATGAGCTGCTGCCAAGAACAGAACATGTGCAAAAAGAGAAACAAGAGTAAACATGCACACTCTCCTGAAGAAAACGTTCACTTTCTGCTTCAGAACAGTTTAATTCTGTAACTGCTTTAATTTCTTTCTCCATTCCTCTCCTTTTCCTATTTGTAGATTGCTCACTGACCTCTAGTTTAGAACACATTGTTTGAATTTAAACATTACATTCTCTTCAATTAAGAGCACCTTACTATGTATACCATGTTGAACATATTGAACTAATATTGAATACTTCCTACAGTATTGTGGAGCTGTTCTGCAGACAAGGGTATGTAGCCAGTTGACATTTTTCTGCCAACATATTTGCACCAGATTTGAATAAAACTTACCTTTATCTGCCCAGAGAATACAGGTGTTGGAGGAATAATCTTAGTCACTTCAGGAGTATTGGAAAGGTCAATCAGTGGTCTACTTTCACATTCAAAAGTGTGCGGGAGAGATTTGTCTACTCCAATGTCTACCAGTAAGGCCTTTAAAGGAAAAATAATTCAGGTTTTCCCCTCTATTCACCATGCTTCTTTCCTAAGCACTAAGGCAGTCAACTTAGCTTATACAGATGTAAAAATCACAGGACAGTCTTAATTTACAGCTTGGGTGTTTTCCATGCAGGATTGTTTGCACACCGTGGAAAAACCTCAGCTCTTGCTCTGCCGGTGGTGGGGAAAATGCAATGAGACAAGAAAAAGAGGTCCTTGGAGCATAAGGGAATTTTTCACTTAAAATCAGTCAACTCAGATTTAAAACAGAAGATTAATATTTAAATGACTTAACTACAATTACTGTGTAATCTTATTCTGTGGAGCTTCACACTTTAGTTATTCTTTCATCCAGTTTAACTACCCCACACATGTGCTAAGCAATTCTCTAACAGATACTTTATGTTACCAAATAAGCTAACCAGGAACATATCGATGCAATAACATCAAGTAATTAATCTACAGATTATTCTACATCTGAGTATTTGTAAAGCAATAGCCAATTTGAGAGGTTAATATTTCAGAACTACCAGTTCAGTCCTTTCTCATTAATGCCTGTTGAGTGCCAGTTTTCAACATGAAGCCAAGTACATTCCTGAGACAGGGGAAGTGTTCACTGGAATAATTAGTTGACACTTAACTAAGTTTACTGCTACATGGGCTTTGGGGTTTAATCCTAACTCATTGTATGCAGATTTGAATTCCTGTTAGGTGATTGATTACATCTACAGCAGTGTTTTGGGCTGTTGGGGTTTTTAATCCATAAAATGGCTTTATCACTGCAACAGGAACTGCCCTGTGGCACTGCTTTTCTAATTAAACCCCAAGGATTTCACAGCACTTTTTCCAAAGTGGAAATTTAATATAAAATCTAAGTATTTGACTGTGCAGCTTTGAGATAGGAACAAGCACAGTAGAAACACAGAACATATGTTCAGTGCTAAAAATAGGCACTGGAGGGTGCACACAGTAACAGCAAATCCATTTTAACTTCATGTGTACTGAAGTGTTTTTTCTACTTGAAAATAGTCCTTAAAGTAATTTGGTTTCAAGCAGTTAAGTTAGTTTTGTAGAAAAATATATTGTCATTTACCTCAGGTTGTTTCTCTTCAGCCAACTGATTTTGTATTACATCCTCTTTTACTTCGCTTCCTACTACTTCTGTAGCAGTTTTTTCTGGTGAGAAGTTAAGTGCAAGAGGTAGCACAGGTGGAGGCAATACATCATCTTCTGAAGAAGGTATCTGCATCTTACTCTCTTGTTTCTGTTTAGAACTAGGGAGAAGAACATCAGCAATAGTTGTGTTCTTTAATCAGCATGAACTACTTAATACAGACAAGCCAATGCCCTAATCTCATTTTCTCCGTTTTTACCCCACGTTTTAATGACCAAAAAGATTTCCATATTTCAACCAAAAGAATACTAGTTACCTGAAAAATACTAAATATTTCATGCTGCAATAAATGTATAGCCTAGACATGCAAAAGAAAAAGTTAATGACTTCAGGATGATGAAGAATTTAATCTTGATTGACAAATACGTGCAGCCTAAACTTCACACATGCAGGCATTGATACTGCATATCACTGAGTAACCCCTTTCAGTCCCTGCTGAAAGGAAGTACTGACACCAGCTGGAGAACCAGAGGCTGCAATCTGATGAGTGTGATAATGTAGATAATTTTTTTCTTGAGAAAAAAGACTAAGTAACATGACACACAGTTTTCTAGCATGAATCATCCCTGCTTTCACAGTTCCTCTCCACCAAGCACAAAACAAGCCTGCATATATATATATATATACACACACACACACATATGGCCCTTGTCAGAAGATGCTGGGCTGATTATATGACGGCAACATTGCTTTCAAACAAAGCAAACATAATTAACAAAAACATAAGTAAGCCTGCTCAGAAGCTAAAGTTCAGTCAACTAAATCCTTGGCTTTTTGCTTTAAAAAAAATGTAATTTTACAGACCATTGGCAACAGTATAAAACAACAGTTAAAAGTAATGTGCATTTTAATCAGCTACTTACCTTCATCAGAAGGAAATAGCAAAATAACACCAATACCAAATCTGCTTTCAGTAAGAGCATCAAATGCAAGTCTTAAGTTGTTCCCTAGCTCAAAAAATACAAATAACCTCCTATGAAGATCATAATTCTTTAATATTAGATATTGACTCACCTCAGTAAGACTTACAGCATTTTACTAGTCACAAGGTATAAATTTTTGTTAGTCCTATACAGCATCTCTGCTCAAATGTTTCATTGTAAATTTAATAGATATCTTTGAAACTCAAAACTCATCATTAAAATTAATTTAGAGGCAGTTTGCCTAAAAGACTTATTTGATCTATGAAGGTTTCTGAATTACCCAGCTGTTAGAGTCTTTTTGGTAGAAAAGCTGGAACTTCGGTGAAGAGATGCAGCATGTGAAGAAAACGCCATTCTTGGTACACTCTTAGGGGTCACTGCTGGGATTCCTGAGATCCGACGAACAGGCGTAGGTAAGCCAGATGGCTTCAGACTGGCAGGAGTCATGGAGAAAGGCCTCTCAGGAAAACAGAAGGTCTGAAAGACCTTATCTTCCGAGGCTTTCATAGGAGTGCTGACTGCCATGGCACTAGAAAAGGAATATGCATTAGCCAAAACCTTCTAGAAACAGTTTGAATAAAACTATTCCTCCAAACAATAGAAATCCATTTCCCTTTGGACAGTAAGGGAACAGCAATCAACTCAAAGTTGATAATCTCAGCATACTAAGGGATTGACTGCATAGAAGAATTCTTTTATGAATGACTTAGTCTATTTAGCACTGAAAAGAAAATTCTCTTCTGAATAGGGTGGGAGAGGTTGTTTGGTTTAGTTGTGGGTTTTGCTTTGTTTTAAATTAGTTTCAATAGGCATTAACACATCTAACCTGGAGGGTCTCATGGATTGACAATGAAATTAAAACTTTTAAATTCTGTTGCAACACCCAACCATGTCACATTCTAAGAACTGTATCTCAGTGAATGTAACTTCCTACCTTCCAGGTGTGCCACAAAATGTTAATCCAAGAGATGATGTTGCTTTTGGTGCCAACTTGTTTGGTGTTGCATCTAAAGAGAAAAGTTTTGTTAACTACTAGCAGATTCATATTTATTTCTTTTGTAACAGATATCTTTCAGTTAAAATACTAATTCCTTCCAAAAGGTGGACAGAAGTGTAATGGAATAAACCAAGGATTCAAGATAGCATTTGTTTTTCATAACCAAGCTAGAAGAGAAGTCATATTAAGTATGTGCTTACCTTGAGTCTTCACAGGAACCTTAGTTTGACTTGTAGAAACAGACAAAACTCTAGTCTTGGGCTTTGGACACAGACTTGCTTTTGTTGTACTTCCATCTTTATTCTGCTGACACAGCTGCTGCACGCTGGGAACAGAGCTCGGTCTCTGAATTTCACTGCCTGCAGCCTCAGATGATGTTGCAGAAGATGAAGATTTAGCCAAGGTTACAGCACTAGATATTTTGGGAGTACTAGCTGATCTCACTTGTTTCCTGGCTTTCTCAGTATTGGCAGCCTGCAGAGATGACACTGTAGTAGGTCTGACAAGGGCCAGCCTGCTTGTACTAGAGCCACTCACACAAACTTTTGATGACACACTTGATTTTCCTGAAATAGAAAATGAAGTTGTACTTCTGAATCATCACTGATCCCCAAGTTTTTGACTAAGCAGAATAATTACACTCAAGAAAGAAAAATAGCATTTTACAGCATTTAAATTTATGTTCAAACAACTCAAGGTTATGGAGAACACAAACAACTAGTGAAAACTTACTCCCTAAATTCTCCAGCAATTTTATTTTGTAGTCTCCTCGACAAATTCCTGAATTACTGCAATCAAGTGAAAGAATATTCACAGAATGCCAATACAGCTTGCACATTCAAGTTACACTTCCAGCATTTTCTCCCAGCACAGCTGACTCTGTTCCCTTATGCAGCCTTTTGAGAAGGTAGTAGTTCAAGTTACACTCATTAATATCACAGACTAAACTGCTTCACAAGTGTTTTTCACAGCTTTCTGCACATTTCTTACTTTGAGTCCGCAGGTTACTTTCCTTAATAAGATGAATCTTAACTAGACAGTTATATTGCATAAAATAGTTCTTACTAAGCTTTTAGTAATAGACTGCTATTCTCCCAGAAGCAAAGTACAAAAGAAAAATTTGCTGTAACATGGTAGCTTGATAGATGTACAAGAACTGTGGTGATTCCACCTGTCAGTACTGTTAGGAGACTATTTGCCTGATCCTTTGAGGCTTAGTGAAAGGGTCAAATCAGTGGCCTCATTATAGTATAAGTCTCTTGCCTGTATTCAGTTGTCTCCCCAAAAGTGCTTTTTCCAATCTGCTTGAGTAAAGTTCATCCTTTTATTAGGCCTACAGAAACTTGGAACAAGACCTTCCACCTTTCTTCCACATTTCAGTTGTTTTGATTTTGTTAGTTTTTCCTTTAATTACAGTTAAACAAGCTTAGAGCATTCAAAAACTCACATTCTTGGCTATAATGGAGAATATTATGTACAAAAGGAACAGATTCTTGAGGCATTGCTTCCTTTCTAGCTGTGTCAGACCCTCACATGTAGGCATCAGGCTTACAACAATATAGTTTTTACAAATTATAGATGTCTAACATTTATCTTCAGTCTACAGGGATTTACTGGGCTAGCCTAGAAAATGTTATTCTCCATTCAGAACATTTCTTACTGCTCATATGTATGGGACACTACTAAAACATTTCCAAACCCACATGCTTAGCTACTTCAAAATTGATTTGTGGCACAAATCTGTACTAAGAATGATTACCTTTTTTTACTATGGGAGAAATGGGTAAACTTGAATTCAGACTTGAGTTCACACCAGAAAGTGATGACGAAGATGATGATGAAGTCATCTTTCTTGTAAGACCACTGGCAACACCAGGAAGTTTCAGAGATGTCATCTTCCTTAAGCCAGGCTGAATCAAAGAACATAGCTTATTTAAAAGCAAAAAAAACCCCTATTATTTAGCACAGTATTTTGCCATTATTTGTCTTGGTATTATGAATTTTTAATTGTGAATTTTAGAGGAGCTCCTTGCTCAGATTACAGTTTAAAAAGTGAATTTTCTTAGAAACAGATCATTGTATCTGGATTACTACACATAGACCTGGAACATCAGATCTATTTTTATTCCCTATAAAAACTGAGTATGGACTTAAAGGGATTAAAGAATAAAAGGAGTCACCCCAGGCAGCAGTATACTCTGGGCAGCAACCAGCTGGGAAGCAGCTTGGCAGACAAGGCCCTTGGCGCTGCTGGTGGACAAGCTGAGCATGAGCCAGCAATGCACCCTTGCAGCAAAGAATGCTGACAATATCCTGGGCTGCATGACGGAGGAGCATTGGCAGCAGGTGAAGGGAGGTGATCCTGCCCTTTGCTTAGCACTGGGAAGTCCACGCCTGAACACCTGTGTCCAGTTCCAGGCTCTCCAATATGACAGTGATTTGGAGCTACCGGAAAGAGTCCAAAAAAAGGACCACTAAGATGATTAAAGGACTGGAGCATCTCCCATCTGAGGAAGGCTGAGAGCTGGGACTGCTCAGCCTGGAGAAGGCTCAACGTGAAATCTCCTCCATATATACAAATATTTGCAAGGACAGTGTCCAGTGGTGCCCAATGACAGGACTAGAGGCAATGGGCAGAGTGAAACAGAGAAGGTTCTACCTCTGATCATCAAGAAACACTGGGGGTTTTTTTACTGCCAAGCACTGGCACAGGCTGCCCTGAGGGGCTGCCAAGACTCCATCCTTGGAAATATTGAAAAGCTGTCAGGCTACGGGCCTAAGCAAATAACTCCAGGTAGTCTTGCTTGAGCAGGGTGGGTCAGATCAGATGACCTCAAGAGGTCCCTTCCTTCCAAACCCAATCACTTTGTGATGCAGTGACGTGGTATGCAGCATTAAAATAGGCATCAAAGCTTCAAAACAACTACCAGCTGTAGGTATACTACCTTCATACAAGTTATGCCAACCTTTTCGTATGGTATAGTTAACTACACACATCAAAAACTTTGTTTCTTACAGAAAACTGCTGATCACTTACCTGCAGCCTTAAAAATAAAGGCAATGCTTGTTAATCCAACACAGCTACCACTGCTCTCAAGTACATTCATTGTGTTACAGACTTAGAGCACACATTCAAGAGAGGCAATTATAAAACAGATCACTTTTCCTTAAAACCATTTTACACACAGTATAGATTTAAATTACATTAATAAGTAAACTAATTTTTCTTTGTATCAGAATGTCATCATAGAAGTTATTTTCCTATTATGAATGCTTGTCATTACCTTACTTGGTACAGGAAGGGCTTTTGTGTCTTGGGCTGAGGAACTGCCACTGAATGAAGACTCGAAGGCATCTGAAGCAATACTCGATTTATCAGAAATCAGATCTTCAGATGATCCCTTGCTGTTCACATCTCTTCTTGTGGAAATACTAGTACCTTTTCCTGGTTTGAGCTGCAAATTTCAATGCAACATTTTAAAAGGTACTAGTGTTTCTAGAAACCACACACGTTGCTTTTGTTAATAAATCAAGACAACGAGGCTTGAAGAAGCCTCTGAACCCAGTGAAGTCCTTAGTCTCTGGACTAATAGTTTGGAACTAGTCTCGTGAGTGTATGTGCTAAGTACCAGAACATGCTTGCACCCAGATATTGGACATCAACCTAAGGACAGTTCTGTAACAATTTATCAGCACAAATCTCATATAATCATGTTTATCCACATCCTGTTCCATACTGTAACAGCTGTTCCTTACAGCTATATTAGACACTCTGTTTAATGTTCCTCTGCTTTACTCTGGCTTCCAAGAGATGAGACATTACAATGCATCATGCAAACTGTCTGTTCAGACAGTGGGGTACAACTGAGCCAGTTAAAGAATTAAGATTGTCCCTTTTCTTACAGCACCCAAAAATCAAGAAGAGGTTTATACCACAAAGGATCAA
This sequence comes from Sakesphorus luctuosus, assembly GCA_013396695.1. NCBI lineage: Eukaryota > Metazoa > Chordata > Aves > Passeriformes > Thamnophilidae > Sakesphorus > Sakesphorus luctuosus. Next base: position 155,803 of record VWZD01011162.1, on the reverse strand, counting down.
AGGGTCCCCTAATTTCCATAAGTGATGGTTCTTAAGAAGCAAATATCACATTTTCAGTAAAATCTGCAGTACATACTAGAACCTAAGATATAATGGCTAGAGCGGTAAAATCCAGAAAGTACTCTAGGTAGAGAGTGGGATTTGTGCACACAAGGTCACTGACACAGCTGTTTTCTTGCTGTTTTAGAATACATTTGCAGTTGGTCACACAGCCACATGCTAAATATAATACCATTAATCAGTGCTTTTCATGATTGAGACAAGTTGTGGACAGAACTAGACCTAAAAGATTTTCCTGTTTCTTGTTTCTATGTCCTATCTAAATAATTTTGAGGTTTTTCCTCCCCCGCCTCACCTCCATTGACAAGGGTTAACAGCAAATGAAGCCATTTTTACATATTAAGTGTAAAATGACTTACATAGAAAGTGTAACAGTGTAGTAATTCTACCAGGAACAAAACAGTGTTAGAAGCCAGTTAGAAGAGAAGCCAAGAATTACAGTATTCACAAAAACAGAGCAAAACAGAAAATAAATTTGGCTGGAGATGCTCTACACTGTCACAATAAACAAACTAGTCAGCTACTATACCACAGTATGTGGCCTAATTTTTCTGTTTTTCATACTTGATGTTTCCTGGCTAAGGATCTTACGAGGGAGGGAAGCAAAAGATTAAAATTCACTCTTAAAAATAAAAGATTGTAAACAGCTTAAAAATTCCTGTAAAACATATAAAGGTCACATTTAAAGAAAACATTGTTCAGAAGCTGACTTTACCTTTTCCATAGTCAACAAATTGCTTCTTCCAAGAGCAGATGAAGGTTTTGCCACTGGCAGTTTATGAGTTGCCTTTGTATTTGTTTCCTTAGATTTCTGTTCTTGTGTCAGAGGCAAATTGGCCATTTTTGTAGGAGACAAACAAACTTTAACAGGGCTTCTGTGTGGAGGAGTGGGAAGAGTATGTGTTTTGTCATCTGACAAAAGTTTATCCGATGCTTTCTGAAAACAAGGTGGCAGCAGATATGCTGGGCTATCCTGCACACTGTACGTCTCCCGCTTAACAGCCCTGGGACTTGTTTCTATGTTTTTGTTTCTTAGTATTTTCAACTTTGACTTTGAGTCCTCCACAAATGTTTCTATAATCTTATTTTCCTGTTCTCTTGATTGGTTTACTTTAGTCTCTTCATTCTTTCTTCCAGTCTCTATTTGCTGTGCCAACAAATGAGCTTCTTTGAAAATTTCCACAAATTTCTCTTCTTGAAGTGGGCTCCACATGAATTTATCATCAAAAGCAGACACACTCATTTTTGCTTCCATACTGGCAACAATACATCTTTCTTTGTGTCCCACAGGTCCAATGAAAACCTCATCCTCATTTCCACTACAAGGAAAAATAATTTAGCCTGGCATCTTACATGTGTCCATTTTGAGGGGTCTACAGGCAAAGGTACCATTACTTACCTTGTTGAAGAGAGTGAAAGGTCAAAATCAAACTTTTCATCACTCAAAAGAGGAACATCTGAAACTATAACAAGGATTTTGTCACAGTGGGGACTTCCAATAAAAATAGTTGCATTATGCTTTGTAATTTGGTAAAGTTGATGGCAGATAAAAAAAATGTTTTAGCTACCAAGTTTAAATATTTAAAAGAAAAAACCCCATATTTTAAGTCCAGGAAATTTAAAGTACTGTTGTGAATATCACAGACTCAATTAGACTGAAAAAGACCTGAGATCGAGTGGTGTGACGAATCACCACCGTATCAACTAGACCATGGCTCTGAGTGCCACATCCAGTCTTTCCTTAAACACCTCCAGGAACAGTGATTTCACCACTCCTTGGGCAGCCCATTCCAATGTCTAACCAACGTTTCTGTGAAGAAATTCTTCCTAATATTCAACCTAAACCTCTCCTGCCACAGCTGGAGACTATGTTCTCTGGTCCTATTACTGGTTGTTGTGGGGAAGAGCCTGCCCCCCACCTGGCTCCAGCCTCATGTGGCGCCATAAGAGCCACAGAGAGTGCCAAATTCACCCTGAGCCTCCTCTTCTCCAGGCTATACCACTCCATTCTCTCTATTGATTCCCTTACAAGTTTCCAGAACCTGAATGCAGTTTCCCCATTTTCTACATATTTACTTCCCCCAGGATTTCACAGCTGGGTCACACAGAAGTGGACATGTGGCTCTCTGTTCTCTCACAGGCCCCTTTAGCCCTCGCACACAGCCACATGCCCAATCCTTCTCCCCAGGCCGAGTCCCCTCACACTCAGTGTCCCCCCACCTCCCATCCCACAGCCCCACATGGGATGCATGCCCAAAACCCCTGACAGGCCATCCCATGCACCCCTGATGGCGCTTCCCACTGCTGTCCCCTCAGGGAAGGATTCAGGCACAGCCCTGGCTCCAGCAAGCACCTCCACCTGCACCAGTGGCTGCCACTCCCCATGTGCCCCCACGGCAGAATATGATCATCACTGTGAGATGCCCAAGTATCTCAGCTCAGTGTTAATTTCTAAGCATCCATAACAGGAACATAGAACGTAGCTCATCAGCAGCTTCCAATCAAGAGAAGTGAGAATATATTATCTAGAACTACATGACAATGCAGTTGTCCCCCATCAGTCAGTTCTTTCTTGGTTCAGGCCATCACAGAACAGTAACAGAAGCCAGTGAGAAAGATTAGCTTTCTTGTTAGTTATTATATACACTAAATATTGATTGAATCAGCAGCAGACAGATAAGGAAAAGGGAGTAGCTCAGATTAGATATACAGAAGAAAGGCTGACAAGCTTTAGGACCCAGGCTCCACAAGCTCCTCAGGAGGCTTCTGAGACTGGCAACAGCAGCCCATCCAAGGAAATGAGTATACAGAACATGATACAAAGCAGATACAGGATGGCTACTGATATAATAAAGTATACAGCAAGTAGTGAATATCCCAATGTGTTCTCCACCTACCATTGCTCATGCAAATATACGGGTTTTCTTCAGTCACGCAACTTGCACAACGTGCCGACATTTCTTTTTCTTCCTCCATAGTGTCTGAAAAATACAGAATTAGCCATGGTTACAAAAACAAAACAAAACAAAACCAACAGGGTCCCGGATTTTGCTGATACTGCCAAATTAGCAAGGGGGTAAACAGGACCTTTGAAAACTGTCATATTTAGGGACTGCCACAGAATAAAGTTGGAAGGGATCATTGGAGATCATCCAGTCCAAACCCCTGCCAAGGTAGGGTGACCTAGAGCAGGTTATACAGGGACGCGTCCAAGCGGGTTTGCAATGTCTCCAGAGAGGGAGACTCCACGACCTTCCTGGGCAGCCTGTTCCACTGCTCTGCCACTCCTGACGCAAAGAAATTCCCCCTCACGTTCAGGTGAAACCTCTTGTGCCTCATCTTATGGCCATTGCTCCTCGCCGTGTCGCTGGGCACCACCAANCTTCATTCTTTCTTCCAGTCTCTATTTGCTGTGCCAACAAATGAGCTTCTTTGAAAATTTCCACAAATTTCTCTTCTTGAAGTGGGCTCCACATGAATTTATCATCAAAAGCAGACACACTCATTTTTGCTTCCATACTGGCAACAATACATCTTTCTTTGTGTCCCACAGGTCCAATGAAAACCTCATCCTCATTTCCACTACAAGGAAAAATAATTTAGCCTGGCATCTTACATGTGTCCATTTTGAGGGGTCTACAGGCAAAGGTACCATTACTTACCTTGTTGAAGAGAGTGAAAGGTCAAAATCAAACTTTTCATCACTCAAAAGAGGAACATCTGAAACTATAACAAGGATTTTGTCACAGTGGGGACTTCCAATAAAAATAGTTGCATTATGCTTTGTAATTTGGTAAAGTTGATGGCAGATAAAAAAAATGTTTTAGCTACCAAGTTTAAATATTTAAAAGAAAAAACCCCATATTTTAAGTCCAGGAAATTTAAAGTACTGTTGTGAATATCACAGACTCAATTAGACTGAAAAAGACCTGAGATCGAGTGGTGTGACGAATCACCACCGTATCAACTAGACCATGGCTCTGAGTGCCACATCCAGTCTTTCCTTAAACACCTCCAGGAACAGTGATTTCACCACTCCTTGGGCAGCCCATTCCAATGTCTAACCAACGTTTCTGTGAAGAAATTCTTCCTAATATTCAACCTAAACCTCTCCTGCCACAGCTGGAGACTATGTTCTCTGGTCCTATTACTGGTTGTTGTGGGGAAGAGCCTGCCCCCCACCTGGCTCCAGCCTCATGTGGGGCCATAAGAGCCACAGAGAGTGCCAAATTCACCCTGAGCCTCCTCTTCTCCAGGCTATACCACTCCCTTCTCTCTATTGATTCCCTNTGCACCCCTGATGGCGCTTCCCACTGCTGTCCCCTCAGGGAAGGATTCAGGCACAGCCCTGGCTCCAGCAAGCACCTCCACCTGCACCAGTGGCTGCCACTCCCCATGTGCCCCCACGGCAGAATATGATCATCACTGTGAGATGCCCAAGTATCTCAGCTCAGTGTTAATTTCTAAGCATCCATAACAGGAACATAGAACGTAGCTCATCAGCAGCTTCCAATCAAGAGAAGTGAGAATATATTATCTAGAACTACATGACAATGCAGTTGTCCCCCATCAGTCAGTTCTTTCTTGGTTCAGGCCATCACAGAACAGTAACAGAAGCCAGTGAGAAAGATTAGCTTTCTTGTTAGTTATTATATACACTAAATATTGATTGAATCAGCAGCAGACAGATAAGGAAAAGGGAGTAGCTCAGATTAGATATACAGAAGAAAGGCTGACAAGCTTTAGGACCCAGGCTCCACAAGCTCCTCAGGAGGCTTCTGAGACTGGCAACAGCAGCCCATCCAAGGAAATGAGTATACAGAACATGATACAAAGCAGATACAGGATGGCTACTGATATAATAAAGTATACAGCAAGTAGTGAATATCCCAATGTGTTCTCCACCTACCATTGCTCATGCAAATATACGGGTTTTCTTCAGTCACGCAACTTGCACAACGTGCCGACATTTCTTTTTCTTCCTCCATAGTGTCTGAAAAATACAGAATTAGCCATGGTTACAAAAACAAAACAAAACAAAACCAACAGGGTCCCGGATTTTGCTGATACTGCCAAATTAGCAAGGGGGTAAACAGGACCTTTGAAAACTGTCATATTTAGGGACTGCCACAGAATAAAGTTGGAAGGGATCATTGGAGATCATCCAGTCCAAACCCCTGCCAAGGTAGGGTGACCTAGAGCAGGTTATACAGGGACGCGTCCAAGCGGGTTTGCAATGTCTCCAGAGAGGGAGACTCCACGACCTTCCTGGGCAGCCTGTTCCACTGCTCTGCCACTCCTGACGCAAAGAAATTCCCCCTCACGTTCAGGTGAAACCTCTTGTGCCTCATCTTATGGCCATTGCTCCTCGCCGTGTCGCTGGGCACCACCAAAAAGGTACTTATGGGATCCCACACAGCTCGCAGCCTCGCCGACCTCCCACCGCCTCACCTGAGGCGAGCTCGCACGGGCCTCGCCTTCCCCGACCGCAACGGCGCCGCTGCCGCCGGACCTCGGGGAAAGGCCTCTGGACACGACACTACGCCAGCGCGCACCCAGAGGCGCCGGGAAGCGCCGGGAAGCGCCGGCGCTGAGGCCACTGCCGTGTCCCCCCGCCCCACTCACCCACTCGCCCAGCGCTGGCCCGTGGCCGCCGCCGCGCACCCGCCCCGGCGTTTGAAATCGCGCCCCGCTCACGTGACACGTCCCGCGCGTCTTCATTGGCAGGTTCGAAGGATTCACGAGCCCTCCCGGGGCATTCTGGGGCTTGTAGTTTGCAGGGCCTACCTCGTGGCCCGGCCCGGCCCGGCCCGGCCCAGCCCAGCCCAGCCCAGCCCAGCCCAGCCGCCCCGCTCGGCCCCTCCGCCTCCTCAGCGCGGGGTCCCGCCGCGCCATAGAATCATAGAATCGATTGGGTTGGAAAAGACCTCCGAGATCATCAAGTCCAACCCTTGGTCCAGCTCCAGTCCATTCACTAGATCATGGCACTTTTTATACCCTCTCCTGGCTGGAAAGATCTCTGCCCCTGTTCCCAAGCCAGTACTAAGGGACTCACAGTCTAGCCCGATCCACCTCCATGCCTAAGACTCCCAACCCCTTCCAAAGGCACGAAAAACCATTGGAAACTAACTATCCCACCCCCCATTCTCCTACAGTTTCTTTAGTTTCAGCAAACCCCTAATTCTAGCAGTAGGAAACACCACTGTCTGCATTTATTTGCACATTTAATGCTGCACAGTGCTTATGGTTTTCTAATGCACACATGGCCTCAGAAATAGTGTTCTAGTGATGTATTCTAAGTGTTTGCTGATGACTGAATCACTGGCCTGAAACTTATCACCTGAATAAGAATAGTTTATAATAACCTGCAGGTTTTAATATGGATAAAATATTCTGTAACCCTTTCTTCACTTGGCCACCTGTATTTTTTTATCTTTCATGGAGCTGTGCAGGATTGATACGTAACTTGAGTATATATAGCAAGTATCCTATGTTTTGGCTAATAGGCATAATAAGTGGCTTAGTCAAATAGGCTACTGGACTGAGTATGAACATGCTCACCTCCCACCTCCTGTCCCTCCTGGATGCCAATGGTCAGTCACACAGGGAACTGTCATGCTTAATCGCTTGTAAAAAAAGGCCAAACCTCATTATTATAGTCTCTGTCTTCCAGCTTTTCATTCCAGGATTTCCTACATGTTCTCTTTGGTATTTTCCTCACTGGTCCTTGAATTGCTATTTTGATGTCACAATTTCAATCCTACGTTTTTACTGTTCTTCTCTTGCATTGCTTTAGCCTGTAGCATGTCCACTAATATCTCAACAACAATTCTTTTTTCAGTAAGTTGAGCAGGGGCTATGGCTGTGTTAATAACAACTGGGCTGTGCACATTATAAACGACAATTTTCCAGAAAGAAAATTATGATAGAAGAATAAAAGTTTGGAAATTTCAAGAGTGCATTATATGATCACAAATCAACACATACATCTAAGATAAGGTTTGCACATATCTCCCTTTGCTTAGCTCAGTCAAAAAGTGAAGGCATCAGTAACCAACATGAAACTAATGGGGAAAGGGGCAAATAGGCTGTAAGTGCAACAGATCTTAGGACTGAAGAAATGCAACAAGAAACTAAATACATGCAGGAAAAACTCAGTGCACAGCTTTGATTGTGGCATCTACCACTCTGTATATGTAATTTAAGAAAACAGAATCCAAAACTTGTAACTGCCTATATTCTCAGGATCAGGTCTGAAAAAGCTAAAACTGATGCAGGTCAGTAATTCTTCACTAATGTCTGAATTTCTTCCTCCAAGTCATTGTAATATTTCTATTTTTCTATATTTAATATATTACTAATAATGAAGAATGAGTCTATGTCCACTGGCTCTAGTGCCACAGTTTTATTCGCATGGGTAAACAATCTCAGTCTTAATTTTCTGGAGTGTAAAGTGATTTCCCAAGACATATTTGAAAATTGCTAATTGTTCTCATTAAAATAAAAGAACTAGTTTTATTCATATAAAAACATAAATGCTATGTGAAACAAAGGCAAAGGCCTCTAGAAATGCACCAGAATTACATTTCCGATTTGTCTTCATAGCAATTCCATGTGACAATAAGCTGAAAGTAACAGATACATGAGAAATGTGGTTATTTTAAATTTTTTTTGCAGCTTAAAGATGATTGGGAAAGAAGGGATTTGGTCTGCCTTTCTAAACTGCAGATTTAAATGTGTTTGTTCACAGCCCCTACAAATAATTACAGGACCATTGGATTTAAAACCACCATTAACCCAGCTGATCATGAAACAGTCAACTATTGGGAGCATTGGCACAGCATCTTGTTAATTGATGGCTCCAGGTGGTCAGGGAATAATAAGATGTTTATGACTTTGTTACTAACCCTAAATGGCAAAATGTTTTCTTTTGTGCTAATACATTGTTTATTGACTGCTTATTGGATGTGATTATAAAAGTTATAAAGTTATAAAAGTCAAGTTTCTTACAGAAGGTACCTACTTTTCCATAAAAATGTTTGATTATTAGAGCAAATGGAAGTGATGGTGGCTTGAAATTTCACATAAACCAAATTGCAGTCGTAGAAAAGAACTAAGTTTTACCCCAAAATAGCCTGTGATCTAATAGAAAATTATTCTAAGTTACAGCTCATCCTGCATTTTCAGCAGCAGCATCCTCCATCTGTGCCTTACTTGTGGTGTCATGAATTTGGCAACACTTCAGCAGTGAGCTACTGTTTATAAGAAGAGATCCCAGCAGCTAAAAGAAGCCAGTCATTGGGATTACTCATTACTTGCCTCGTGAACTGCTCAAGGGAATTTCTTGAAGAACTATGTCAAAATCAGGTTTAAAAAACAATTATTTCAGAGCTTTCATTGACACATAATAAGCACTCCCAGATTATCGTTGGTCAAGTTGCTGGGCTTGGAAGGAAGATTCTTTTTGTTTGTTCTGAGTGAAATTTTTCCCTTTTGTGCAAGGAAACAAGAGGATAAAAAAGGCTTTTTTCCTCTCTTCAAGAAGAAATCTGACCCAATCAGCAAGATAACATGAATGCTTGCAGGAGGTAAGGCTGCATGTACTGCATTCCCCTCAGGTAGGAATAGAAAATCAAACTACTGGCAGAATATTCCTCTCTTGGTCTTCACATGATGCTTCAGATTATCTTGAACTGTGTTCGTTGATTTCCAGCTGCACAAAACAGACTGTTCTGATACAAACGTTAAATGTCTGTTTCTAATTCTGCAATTACTTTCTGTAAAATCTCAACTGCAGAACTTCTGTTTTATTGATGATTTCCCTTTTGTAGATTGCATTTCCTAGTCTATAATTTTTAACAAATCAGTTTTGGCAGTTCTCTTCCAAGTGTGCATAAGCATGTGATTTGTGGTTTAAAGTTCTTTTTTACTAATAAGGTGTATCTGCACTAACATTTGTGGTAACCCCTACTCTTCTGCATTAATAGCAGCAGGAACATTTATGAACCAGAGCTGTAATACATCTAATATTTCTCAGACCCCTTCCTAAGCTACGTGAAAATCACAAACTAATTGACTTCCTTTTGGCATTCCAGTTCAGATGGAATTGTGAACATTAGGCAATTTTTCTCTTAAAAAAAAAAGGCAGTAGGAATAAGGACTTAGCACTGGGTCTTAGCAGGCAATTTGCAGTAGAGATTACAGTAACTGGAGGTCTGTTGCCATAGGCTAACACTTCTAGTTTCAAATTGTTTGGGAAAGGTGGCAAAGTAATGTCGAATGTTACTGCAGAGAATCCTGCAGATATGCTTTGCATACTCCTGATCGGTATCTTTGGCTAATGAATGCTGCAGAGAGAAGTCCCCTCTGAAAAGCAGAGATAGAAAAACATGTCAGAGTAGGATGGGAAGCTCACACAGCACATGCTGTGCTTATTCCCATGAATGAAAGCTTTGGAAACTGGTAATTTTTTATTTGAATCCTGCCACTTTCATAATATTGCAAAATGAAAGGGTATGCTTTTTCCCATACAATGATCTGTATCAACAGTGAAGAGTAAGCGCACTGTGTGTCCTTTAACAAGACTCTACCCAGTCTCTGCCTGTCAGTGGAAGAGAAATACCACATGGCTGGTAAATGTTTTGCATTTCCAATTATGGAAATTACTTTATTCGCACCATATAGTTTGAAGAGCTCTTTCCCAAATCTAGTCAATGATACAATGCATGCTCTGGCTTTGATTACAAACACTGTTGAACTGTTAATAAAAAAGGAGTAATTTTTAATCTCAGCCTTGCTTTCTGTTATATTAGGATACATTCTCTCCGTGCTCACAGACAGAAATCCAGCGACAACAGAAGTGAGAACTGGCACAGCACCTCTGGGTTCAAGCACCAGCATGGAGATGATCTTGTTACAGTCCATACCCTTTACACAGTGATCATTGTGATCCTTCTAATGGCACTTTGGGGAGCCTGGTCAAGAAAGGATTCATTCTTATAGCAGCAATTTAGCAGCTTTCTTTGTCAAATATTTAAAGAAGTATTTGTGTTGATGATCTATACCGAAGAGGTACAAAAAATGGTCTCCATGTATTTCAATTTACTTGAAACTGCTTAAATGGTTGTTACTTGTGGAAGTGAATCTGTGAAGCAATTTAACAGGCTATGCACAGATCGTGATTTGTGAATGACAGATACGTGTTTGGCCTGTACACATTTATGTTCCGCTCAGCATGTGTATGAAACTTTAAGCACAATATTCTAAAAAGAAGAGTTCAACTTCTGTTTTACCTGTCAATGTCTTGAATGTCCACACCAGCTTTCCATTTTGGAACTTAAACTGTCGAGTCTCTACCTCTGCTAAGATTACCTGTCCCAATCCATGGTAAAACATTCACTACAAGCAGGGAAATAATCTGCCATGTCACAACAACAAAGGGGAAAAAAAAATCAATAAACCCAGTTATCCTGTAGGCAAAGGAAGATCTCAGAACACATGAAATTTGTCTGCATTGCTGAAGAGAGTTTATGTCGGACTTGCATCTGCTTATTTTTAACTTATGGTAATGCCTTTGTAAACTCAGGAATAAAACCATGAAATAAGCTGTATTTGTAACCATCCTTTATCGCAGAACCAGCTGGCTCAGTCTTCAGTCTTATATTCATCTGCAACCATTGCTTGCTTTTCCACAATCCGTTAATATCTCATGGCAGCATGATCCTCTACATACACCAGCCTATCCTTGATGCAGGTATTCCATACTCCTCATTTTTCAGGGAAGAGGAAGTAACCCCACTCGACAACCTGCAAGCTTTCTGTAAGTACAGCCAGTTGGCAGTCTCTGTTAAACTGTGTTAGTCGTATTGTTGTTTACTTCTGATGAACACAAGGTAATGGACTGGCAGTTCTGAGGGGCAGTGACTGTTGGGAACAATAGTCCAAGCCTTAGGAGCTTAAGCTCATCTTAACCCCCAAATTTTATCATTGCCTAAACTAATAAACAGTATCTCCAAAAAACCCCTGCAAGATATTTTGAATACTCACATAGATACACATCTGTAATTACATAGTACCTGTAGACAACACAATTCTTACAAGTATCATGTACCCCATTTTGGTATCGATCCATAATCAGAAGGGGTACATAAACTGAAATGTCTCTGAGAAGACGTCCATGGCACAGCTCCTGGAGTGTTTACAAAGCACAGTGTAGCACTGGAGACACCCGTGTCAGCTCTCAGCCAAGTGGGTGTGGGTGCTAGAATTGCTGTTCCTTCATTGATACTACACTCCACCAGTGCTACCAGTGTTGTCCTACTTGGGCAAACACCCTCGTTCGGGTACCACATCACCAAGCTTTAACATGAGAACAATGCTTTGATGATGCTCCCTGAAGAAGAGCACACAAAGGAATATTAAAAAAGTAGATGATTAGCACATTAAATGCATTGTCATAGACCATAGGGACAACAGTCATAAACCATATAGCATTAACTAAAATTACAAGTGAAGACAAAAAGACAATTCCTTCCTTGTAAAAGTACCTTTTAAATACATGAGAAGGGAAAGGGACTTAGGCATTCTGACAGCAGGATGAAAACCTCCAAGTGATCAGGGCTGTGTGATGGGCAGTGGCCTCAGCATGCTGGAAGCTCACCATCATTAAGGCTTTTGCAGGAGGAAGGAAGTTTTGACAATAGGTCAAAGAGTGGTACTGAAAATGATAAAGAGGTTCCCCTAGCAGAAGAAGGCCCTGAAGGAGGCTTGAAGCTGGTGCTCTGAGAGCACAACACAGGAGGGTAAGCTTAGGCTATAGGAGATTAATGTAAACTGTGAAGGACTTTGGAAGTAAGAGCAGAACAGGTAAAGCATCTCAGGATAACAGAAGAGAGGAAGGCAGTGAACAGAGCTAGGGAGGGTGGCACACTTAATGGCGAGGGGAAATTCAGCCTGCGAACAGGTTACTGACAGCTGAGGTGCATTTTCCCTTTGCTTGAAATTTTGTAAATCAGGTTGGCTACTTGTTCTAACATATATAGCTTTTAGAAGTACACGAGTATCACACACAGAGTCAGAGATGTACAGGCTGCAGCTCATAAACAGCTTCCACATCAGTGAATCTGCATTGCTTGTGCTGCCATGCTCATGACAGTGCCCTTGCAGATGTAGCCACACTCAGGACTCATGCTGATGTGAGTCAGCCAACCCTCTGCTTGTCTCTTTCCCTGCAGAACCTCTGACTGTTTCTTTCACACCACTATAAGGTGTGCCATGTGCCAAACATAAACTCAGGCAACCATAAGACAGGCATGTATATGATCCCATACACATGCTCCAGACTGCGAGTGAAGGCTGCTGGAAAATCCTGGTGTGCTACTGGACACCCTCCCTGATGGGAGGAAAACTATCTCCATCATGACAAGCAGGAAGGTTTTCCTTGAGTATACGTCTGGATTCCTGCCTTATATCCAGGGATATACTTGCTCTGTGATGGACAAGCCAGCAGTTGGACATCAGTCAGATATACTTGGGCTGAAAGCTTTCAACTCGAACAGCAACAGTCTGCTGGCTTTACCATGTATTCCAAAGTCATTGCAAAGGATGGTGTTGTACAGTCTGTTTCTTGTTTGCCTTGTCTCTTCTTCCCCCCTACCTCCCTCCCACAAGAAACTGGTGTATTGCAAACTATTTAAGCAGGAAAGTGAATTCTGCAGTGGACAAGGTTTTAGGCACTGAATTAGAAATACAGACTGCTGGTTTTCCTCAACTTTCATCATATACACAATATGAAAAGGCATCACAGACAAAAAAAACCCTAATTAGAAAAACCACTCCACCTAGAAAAAAAAGAAAAGCTAGAACAACTGACCACACATAATGATTTTTTATTTGTTATATTTATAAATCCTGCAGGAATAATTCTAACTCTGAAGCAGCGGAGATCCAAATAAGGCATTGAAAATATTTCAGCTTCCTCTTTCATCTTGTGATAGAGGTATGAAAATTCAGAGGAGACAGCAGCAGAACATTAAATGTTTTTAAAGACCTACCTTTTTTTCTTAAATTTTTGCTTTGCTGTAAAACAGTCTTGATTTAACAGTAACATCAGAGATCCAAATTTATAAATTTTTAATGTGTTCAGAAAGACAAGTGTTAATTTTGCAGGGTGAACATAATCTATGTTTATTACCAGTTTTTGTAAATAACTTGTTTAACTTGGATAATTCACTTAGGACTAGGGGAAGCCTGTGGTCTTGCAGAGCAGTTTTCACTGCCAACAGACCCAAATCATCTGCCTGACTGAATGGTACTTTGGAGGCGTCAGCTCACAAAACAATTTTCTGTACAACCACCCACGAAAATACCTCGTTTGGGTCTCACAATAAATGACATTTTCCCAAATTAGCTTATGTCAATAGTAACAAACTATTTAATGTTTCTACACCTACAAAATAGACTGACAAGAAGTAGAGACTGGGAACCCAAGTTTAGAATCTGTGTGTCAAAACTTTTATGCAGTGATCATTTTATTACTATTCCCCCTATATTAAACAGACTGGACAGATGTTTTACACATGTTCAAAAAAGGCCATGGTTTAAGAAAACCTGTCTGCCGTTATTTTAAGCTACCAAAAACACTGCAGTTCAGCCAGTAAATCTTATGATATATTCCATGTACCAACTGCACTGTCAGAAAAGGAAAACAAGTCTTTTATTTTCTATGGTCATTCTCACGTGCTGTTACACACTTTTTTAAAAAAGACTCAAGCTCTTCCAAGCTCCATTTTTTACTACTGCCTCACACTTCCCCTTAGAGAGGATGATGCATTTTGTAAAACCATCTTTAAAGCAAGAAGTCAGCACAGCTCAGATGTCATCAAACTACTCATTACTATTCCACTTTCTCTGAAATGCATGGTAATTGCAATGAAGTGTTTTTACACCTTAAAAAGTCCTTTTTCCTTTTAAAAAATTTATTACATTTTCATAAAACATCTTTTGTTGACATTCTGCAAACAACACTATCCAATAAGGTGCCGATTTTTTCTTCTTGTGGAGTAACTTTGTACATCTGCAGGGAAAAAAAAGAGAAACAGAAAAGCTCTATAAGGAAGAAAAAGAATGATCACATACCTTCTAAAAATACATACACATGAAAAGATTTTTCCCTCTCCCCCATTTTTACATTGGAAATTCCTATCTTGTTGTGACTACAAGACAAAATTAGGACTGAGGAACCAAGGAAATTCTGAAACTGCAAGACTAAGGAAATCTAAGAAACTGAATGAGAGCATTACTTTTAGCTCCACATGTTAAATGCTATGAATTGTCTAATTTTATTAATATGTATCCTATTATTACTTTGATGGACACGATCAAGATGATTTAAGTTACTTGAATTTTATCATGTAGAACACATATGCATCAAGATACCTCTCTAGCATATGGTAATCTGTTAACAGCACACATGTCCTAGGACAGCTCTAACAGCTTATCAGCATGTTTTTATTTCAGCTACTCATACTGGCACTATTTATGTGCCTAAGATTATGAAACTGTTCAGCACTGAAATTTTTAATTAAACAGGTATTAGACTGAGAAAACAAGAAGCAAAAGTGCCTGAATGGTAGGCAGCAACCTGGAATTTATATGACAATGTTAATAATTTGAAGACTTAAACTGTGTGATGTTGGGGTGTAACAACTTGAATTTGTTTCAACTAAAAGATTTAAAGAAATAATTAATCAAGATTCACTTAAAACAAGTTTCCAGTTGTGCTAAAGCAACAGAGATCTTTAATTATGTCCACTGATATTTAATCAGACAATTAAATAAACTATTGCTTTTCTCTATGCCAGTCTTCTCTTTGGCTACACACCTTTTTAACTCTGGCAGTGTCTGTTAGCTGAGGGAGTTCATCTAGAGAAATCTGTTGGCCTTCCACCTGTGATGCTATACCTTCCAGATTGACAGTTTTGTCGCTGTCCACAACCAGAACAATGAGTACTGCTGTGTCACTGTCTGAAATGCCAAACTTTTTAAAAGCATCTGAAATCTGAGAAAAGATAAAAATATCAAAATATTATGAGTCACTCTCTCACTGCATATAAGCAGCCTTTTCAGTTACTGGGTCAAACACACTAAGAATATAAATTGACAAATGTTCTACATTAATGGCATTCTGACAAACAGTAACAGCATGTTAGTGTTAATAAAAGTAACAGTAACTTCTATTAGTAGTAGCTAGGTAAACTGTTAAATGAATACATATATTTAGTTTGGCTATGTGGATCTCAGTGAACTTCTCTGACAAAAAAAAAAGAAATTTATTCAGTAAATCTTACATTGTTGTTTGGCGAAAGGCTGAAAATAATTTCTGCGTAGAGAGTTCTAGTCTTCATTTTACCTATCTTGTGTAGATGTACTGCTTTGTTGGCTGCCACAAGAATTTGAAAAGTATCTACAATCTGTAAAAGAACAGAAACAGTTACACAGAAATTTAACATACTGTTTGAAATCTGAAAAAAATCCTGACCACTTAATTTTGATAGCCTAAGTCTGCAGTTGTAGAAGTGAACAAAACAGTATCCTCCTAGTTACTTCAGTAATTCTTGCTCTTCCAAGGTCAATGTAATTATTTCCTGCATGGGATAATACTTGTCATAACAATAAAGAACTAAATTGCCAATACTTTCTCCCCCTTCCCTAACTGTTTTGGTAATTCTAACAAAAAAGGACTAGATTCTGAAACTAGTTTATGGGTTTAAACCAGAAAAGAGGCTCCAAATAGTAGATTTTTGACAGCATGAAGCAATTAGCACTACATTTTACACATGAAGAAGGTTTGAACAGCTCCACCAAGTAGGATGTGAAATGAATCAAGACAACAATTGCTTTGGCCAACCCTGCGCGCTGTTTTACACAGACGAACCCTTACCCGTACGGCACAATAATGAAATCAAAGGAGGGGCATTTGAGCAGAGTGCGGAGGAAATGTAATGCAAAGGAAGTCGTGTGACAGCGACAAGCACAGGTGCTTTATCCTGAGCTCCCACGAGGATTTCCACACAAACAGGACGGCACAAAGGCTCACTCACCATCGCGGGGTTGATCAGTGCTCCTTCAATGGATCCTTCCATGGCTTTCTTCCGCAGAGCAGCTGCATTTTTCACGTGCTGGAAGAGGAGCAGCGCGACACTGCGCTCGGGGAACAGCTCCAGCCGGTGCGTGCGCTCCATGCCGGCTCCCGGGGACACACGGCCCGAACACCGCGCCCTTCCCGGCGGGAACCCCCACGCGTGCGGGACAGCGGCGGCCGCGTCCCCGCACTCCTTCCCTCCTGGCCCGGCCCGGCCCCTGCCCCGGCTCCGCCCGCCCGCCCGCCCGGCCCTCCCCGGAAGGGCGGCCCGTTCCCGGCCGGCGCGGTGGCGGCATGGAGCGCTCCGAGGCCTACGGCTTCTCCGGGGCCATGAGCGGCGCCTTTCTGCTGTCGTGCCTGCTCTTCGCGGCCATCAGCCGCCGCCAGCGCGGGCCCTACATGGACGAGGTGTTCCACGTCCCGCAGGCGCAGGCCTATTGCCAGGGCCGCTTCCTGCAGGTCAGGAGGGGATTCCCCCCGCAGCAGCCGCCCGGGGCCCGGGGTGTCCGAGCGCAGGGATTCACCCGCCGCCCTGGTTTGCCCCTGGGTGGAGCAGCAGCGCACCAGGAATGCTCACAGCGGGTAGAAACTCAGTGTGATAATGCCCGAAGGTCGCTGAGCAGCCGGGCTGGCAGAACGGGCCATGGGTGGGATGGTGTGCCCGAGCCATCGCGCGTCTCTGGCCCCTTTGGGTGGGGCAGCTCCATAACGCTGTGTCTGTCTGTGTGTCTGTCTCTCGGCCTTGCAGTGGGACCCCATGATCACCACCCTGCCCGGCTTGTACCTGCTCTCCGTAGGGGTGGTGAAGCCCGCGGCGTGGCTCCTGGGATGGACCGGGAGCGTGGTGTGCTCCGTGGGAATGCTCAGGTTTATCAATCTCCTCTTCAGTGCTGGGAACTTCTATTTACTGTATTTGCTTCTGCTCAAGATCCATCAAAAGAATAAGGTATGGTCAAAGTAAAATAGTTTTATGCACTCTTAGAAGCAGCTTTGGTGACTTAGTATACTCACTAAACATGTGAGCTGTCCTCAGTTTTATATGACTGTAAGTACAACTGCAAGTTTGGACAGGACGGCACATTCCTGTTCTCTAAATTTTTTTAATTTCTTTTTTTCTCACTTAAGGTACAGTCCTCTTAAAAATTTGCTCTTTTGCATAACTATAAGAAGTCCTATTAAAATAAATGTTACTTAGTATGCATACAGACTTAGTATCCAAAGGTCTGAATGCTCATCTGGTTGGAATTGCTTAAGACTCTTCACAGCACTTCAACTGCAGAATCCTGAGTTAAGCCCTGTGAGCTGTGATTAAACTAAAATCAGTTCTTTAGAACAGTACCAGGCATCATGTCAATATTTAGAAACGGAGAATAATTCAAGTTGCAAAAAACTGGAGAATGACTGAGGGTGGAATGGACCTTAGCAAGTCCACCCTCTTATTATCCCAGAGCAGGCTAGTCCTGAGATCTGATCAATTTGCTCAGGACTGGATCGTGGAAAACTCTCCAGGGAGAATGGGTGACTGCACAACCTCTCTGGGCAATCTGCTCCATGACTGACTGGCCTCACAATGAAAAGATTTTTCTTAAAACCAGTCTGAAGCTCTCATTTCAGTTTATTTCTGTCTTCTCTTGTCCTTGCACCATGTAGCACTTTGAGAGCCTGGCTGTCTACCTGTTGACATCCTGAGAGGTATTGGTAGGCTGCTGTTTGGTCCCCACAAGCCATCTGTTTTCCAGACTGAACAAGGCCTCAGCCTCTCCTCTCAGGGCAGGTGTTTCAGCCTCCAGCTGTCTTGGTGGCCCTCTGCCATTACAGTTTACTAGGACTTTTTTTTTTATCAGAGCACAGAATTGGACATGGTGTTCTAGGTGCAGCCTAACAAATAAAGAGGGATAAATCACTTCTCTTGATCTCCTACTCTACTCATGTTAGTGAAGTCCAGGAGGCTGTTGCTCTTCCTTCGTGCCAGGACATGCTGCCAGCTCATGTTCACCTCGCTATCTATGAAGATCCTCAGCTCCCTTTCCACAGAGCAGCAGCTCTCAGCTGTATCATGAGCAGCCTGTATCATTATGGGGATTTTTCCTTTTTAAGCTGCAGGCATTTGGATTTGTCCTTGTTAAATTTTGTAATATTTTTGTTGCCCCATCCCTCCAGCCTGACTAGGTGAATCTGGATGGCACCTCTGCTCTTTAGCAGATTACCTGGTCCCACCCATATGGTGTCACCTACAGACTTGATGACAGTGTGCTCCTGCTGCCTTCTAGTCATTGATAAAGACCTTAAACAGGACAGGTCCAAGTATAGATCCCGTGATACTCTGGTCGTTACTTTCCTTTGGGTACAGTGTGACCAATTCACCATCCAGCCAGTTTTAACCTGTCTAGCTGTCCACACATCCAGACCATAACAGTTCAACTTGGATACAAGAATGCTGTATATTTAAAGTGCTGGAGAATCCCCCCACTGCAGTAAGTAAATTGCTTCAGTGGTTAATGGCCTATTCAAAATATTTCACTTTAGTAAAGTTATTTAGTGTTTGACTTTTAACCTGAAGAACATTTTTTTTCCAGTTCCCTGATAACTGAAAGACTCCTTTACTATAAAGAAAATTTCTTGTGATGTATTTTCTTATAGGAGCCTCTTCATGCTCAGGCACATAAGACTGTACGGAATTGGATCAGATTTAATAAATTGTTTCCACTTTTGGAACACTTTTAATTTTATACTTGGTAATGGAAATATAAATGTAAGAAAAGGTTTTGTGACAGTAGTCAAAGGATCCAAAAATACAGTGGCATTTTTTGCACTTCTTTGAGCTCAGCCCTGTAAGGTGGTGAGTGACTGTTTCACTGCATGCTACATCATTCAGAAACATCATGCAGCATTTTTTAATGTGATTTCTGTTGTGTCATGTAGTGAGTGGGATAATTGGCAGGAATTTTAACTGCATGGTCTCCTACCTTTTCTAAAGTTTCTTCTCCAAACCATGAATTATAATGAGGGTAAACAATAAAAGCTTCATCAAAGATTAGAAACTTGGAGCTGGCCACTCTGTGGACTGGGTTCAAAAGAGGTAATAGTAGAGGCACAGAATGATGCTGTTTCACAGATGAGCAGAATCTGATGATGAGATTGCAGGGGCATAAAACATTGATTTCATTTCCTTTTGCCCATTAATGCAGCACTTTTATCCTAGGTATGGGAGCCATTACACTCCCACCATGAATTTAATGTCACAAATAATACATGCACACCTGATATTTGAAATAAGTTGGTGTGTTTTTATTGCTGTATTTTTAACTCACCTGCAGTAATGTTCCATACTTTCACTTGGATTTTAACATTATGTAGTCCAACACTGTATTAACATTGCAGGAGGTTGACAGAAATAGAGCATTTATGCCGTAATGGACCCAAAGAGCATAGGAGATGTTTTATTGTTTAACTGGAATTGTGAATAATGATACAAGTATTCGTCTAATTTATTATTTTATTTTATTGGACATTGACTAACCACATTTTTCTGCTTCTTCTCTAGGCTGTGTCTGGCTTCCAGAGAATCTTGTCCGCATTAACTCTTGCAGTGTTTCCCACCCTTTACTTTTTCACATTCCTTTATTATACAGATCCAGGTTCGGTATTTTTTACTCTCTTTGCCTATTTAATGTGCCTTTATGGTAACCACAAAACTTCAGCTCTCCTTGGATTTTGTGGCTTTATGTTTCGTCAGACAAATATTGTGTGGACAGTTTTTTGTGCTGGAAATGTTATTGCAGAGAAGCTAAATGAAGCCTGGAAGACTGAGTTACAGAAAAAGAAAGATGTAAAGATTTCTTCCAAGAAAGGATCATTTTCAGATTTGACCAGAATGTTGCAGTTTCTTATTAAATATCTCATATTGCCTAAAAACTTAGTTACACTTACTGCTTTAACTTGGCCGTACATCGTATTAGTAACTGTCTTCTTTGGTTTTGTCTTCATCAATGGTGGAATAGTTGTTGGTGATAGAAGTAGCCATGAGGCCTGTTTGCACTTTCCTCAGTTATTCTATTTTCTGTCCTTTACTGTTTTTTTTTCATTCCCTCATTTATTGACCCCTACTAAAATCAGGAAGTTCCTTCTGTCGTTGCGAAAGCACCCAGTGCAGTACAGCTTAATCACTGTCATCTCTTTATTCCTGATCTGGAAATTTACCTATGTTCATAAGTATTTACTAGCAGATAACAGACATTATACATTTTATATCTGGAGAAAAGTGTTCCAAAGACATGAGCTTGTAAAATATATATTAGTTCCATTCTATGTATTTGCTGGCTGGACCTTTGCTGATACACTAAAATCAAAATCAATATTCTGGATCTTAATGTATTTTGTATGTTTATTAGCAGTCACAGTTCCTCAAAAATTGCTAGAATTTCGTTACTTTATTTTGCCATTCTTAATATATAGGCTCAATATTCCATTTTCATCTGTATATAGACAACTTCTAGAATTGGCTTTTTATATTGTAGTAAATGCTGTAACTTTTTATCTTTTTCTAAACAGAACATTCCAGTGGGCAAATAGTGATGAAATACAAAGGTTTATGTGGTAACATTTTTTTGATACTTTTATACATGTAGGAAAACACAGTTCTGTTTCAGGACTGGGCTCTGGAAAGAAGCAGTGTGTTTTGCGTCATGTAAGAACTATTTTCCCCTGTTGGACTTGGGGAGTAAGCTCTGTTTATATTCTTGCAACCGAATGCAAGATCTGACAGGTTATAATATGAAGGTATTCCATATATTGACAAATCCAGTGTGAGGGGAAGTGTGAGAACACCTTTCTGTAATTAATGTAAAATGCGGGAGATGTTTACAGTCATTTTTCATTATAATAAAATATTGTATAACATGCTTTTGAATGTATGATGGTATGACAGTTTTACATTTCAGAAATTTCTGTTTAAAAAAGGATTTCAAACTTTTTGTTTATTTATCTGTGTGCATGTTTATTCCTTGGATCAGGCCACTTCCTTCTAAGTTTACTAGCGGTCAAGGTATGAACAGCTACTCAAGTACTATGTTTTCAAAACCTCCTACCTTCCAGTGAATTTTCATTACCTTTTTGTCAGTAAATGCTTACATTAGTTTTGCAAACAGTATGTAGACTCTTAAATCATTAGAGCATTTTGAGCATTTTATTTCAAACTGATATTTAGAAAACACAGTGGAGGCTGTGTGCGTGTACCTCCTTTGGGGGTGTAAGTGTTACTGTACAACAAAAGGTGAATTGCAGTTGATAATGTGACCTATTAGAAGCAGAGTAATTGACATATGTCAGACGTGTGGTTACACAGTGGATTACAGCCCAATGAATACCCTCTTAAATAGTCAGGCTTCTGTGTCCTGTGGTTCTGTGCTCACAGGTTTGTACCAAAATCTGCTCTGAGTGTACTCCCAAAGTGAGCTGTGTGTTTCAAAGATCTCTGATGTGTAATCTTCAAGAAATACTAATGGCATTACTGAATTGTTCTTTTAAATATTTTTTATATTTATACAAATCTAATGGGACTTGGATGTATATATTTTGTTTTAAAAAGGAGAAATACAATGCAGATATATATATGTATGCATGTATATGTATTTGAAAGCGTCTAGTGCCCATTATCATCAGAATAAATGAAAACTGTAATGGTTGCTGTCAGTAAATGACTTTATGAAGACTCAGTAATATTCAGTTGCTGAAATATGTGGCAGGGGAGAGTGGTGTCCAAAATTTCGGGTAACGTGTAGACTCTTCAAATTCATTATTGTTCTGTAATGAAAATATTGCAGCCCCTTCCAACTCAGAATAGTCTGTGATTCAGTCTGTGTGAAATATCCTAATGCCACTGAAGTCACTCTCCAATGGAATTGTTTCTCAAAACGTGGGAGTTATGGACTCAGGTTGGTACTATTACTCTTTTTCAATACACAGATCAGTGTCCTGGCTCCAGTTCTTTCCCTCTGCTAAAAATAATAAATGTGGTGAACTCAGATTCTCCTGTGCAATGTCTGCAACTGTTTCTCCTAAGGAAAACCTAAAACCACTCTTCAGTGTGTAGGTGTGTTTGTATTGAATTCAAGATGTTTGCCAGGTTGCTGTTTGCTTCTTGGCCTCTTGCCAACCTGGTAATTTGTTGCCATTATGTGTACCATAGGGAAAGCCACTTTCAATCATTCCCTATTTGCTTCATCAATTTGAAGGGACAAGAGAAACCCAAAATGGGTTGCTTTTCAAGAATCCTGTGTGATTCTTGCCATGTCCA
Organism: Sakesphorus luctuosus; assembly: GCA_013396695.1. NCBI lineage: Eukaryota > Metazoa > Chordata > Aves > Passeriformes > Thamnophilidae > Sakesphorus > Sakesphorus luctuosus. The sequence goes on along the minus strand of VWZD01011162.1, from coordinate 133,307 downwards.
GGATGCTATTTTGTGTTGTGATTTTAGTATGATGGATTTGGGAGGGGAAGTCTTGTGTGCCTTCTGCTTCCAATTTTGTTTTTGTATGCCATGCCAATAAAATCATAAACAAAGTAAAGAGCATTGCCTGCTTAAGTACAACTTAATTTGTTCCCTGAAATATTACTACCGAGTTGGAATGGTAACCTGGGAAGTCACGGGGGTCTGGCTGGCATTCTGAATTGTATTCTAGATCCAGGGTTTTTTTCTGGCTTTGTGTAAGGGAGTGGGTGTTGATTCCCTTGACCAAAAGAATTTCTTTGTAAAGATTTCTGTGCATAAGGTCCACAGGTGTTTTGTCCACCATGCCCGTTGCTGATGGTTTCTGAATGCCTTCAGTGGCCAACAGTATTAAGAGGTTGGTCATGCTACCTGCTTTTAACAGAGAGCAGCTGTGTCTCAGGTGAAAGCAACCAGCTGAATATGTACAGTTTTAAAGCATTTCTTTTTTAGAGAAAAGTGAATGCAAAAAGTCTGCCAAAATTTGGAGCACAATCCCTTTCTAATGAGTTCCACATTACAAGACATTAGAAAAATTACATGTAGAGAGATGTCTGTGACTTGTTGGGGCTTTTCAACCAATGTTATAAGATGAGATAATATTTTATCATGGGATTTATCACTACTTAATTTAAAAGTACAATTATTCTTAATGTATTTCACTAATTTGAAAGCAGGCTGAGTTGATACAAGTTTAATTAAAGAGGAAAGTCCATGAATTACTAAAGTATGAAAGCAGAATGTATTTGTAGAGGAAAGCTATGTTTTCATTTCTGCTGATGAGCCTCAGAGTGTTTGCAGGTAATATTCAATATTAGCCAATTCAGTTGAGAAATCAAGGTGGTTGTATCATAAGTAATCATAAAGAAAGGCATCCAAAATCCATCAGTATCTCTTAGAACTTTGACAAATAGCAGTAGCACTGTTTAAATTCATTGAAAAATGGCTTTTGGTATTTTGCTCTGGAAATATTTCCATTGTAGTTGTTTGTAATTTATTAGCTGTATTACTTAAAGCAGAGGGGACTCTGTTTATCCTGGTTTATGTTGGCAAGGTCTTCTAGACTCAGCAGAACTATAATTGCTTACTTTAGGATAATTTCTTAGCGGGTGTCACTTGGCAATGAAATATCTTAAAACAGCATTAAAATTGTCATTTCTTCTAAATTTTATCAGTCAGTTATGGATTTAGAATAAAATCACAATAATTTATTTAAATATCCAAGGTAAAACCAAAAATAGCATAACTAACATTTCCATAATGACTGCTTAAAAATAAAGGCTCAGTTTCAGTTTTTCTCAGAGAAAGAAGATGATTTTTCAATAACTGTCAGAATAATATAAACAGCTGAACAGTCATGGCATGACTGAATTGTTTTAAGGTAGGAAAGAAGAAATTGAACATTTTTTTAGTTAAAATAAGTTGTTATTTGGGAATAGATGAAGTTTGTTTGATAATCCTTTATGCTGTGAACTGTATTTTTTGCTGTTGGTGAGCATTTTGTATTTCATTCCTTTTAACTTCTTTGACAACACATACTCATGTTCAAAATTAGCAGGAATGTTATACCATAAGCAATGCTGAAATATTTTTTTACCTGTTAATTTTCTATAGAGTTGATAAATAGAAGGATTACTTCCATTAAAAAGTAGGGGGAAAGTATTTTGTAGTCTCAGGGGCAGTTGATTTTTTTTCCTGTTAATGGAGCTCTGATGGTTTTTGTTTTTCACAAGGTGGCAGTCCTGTGCTGTTTTGTAGAGGTGACCAGCTGCTTAGTGCAATGCTGCTTGAAATCATAACTCAGGGTTTCCAGCAACATTCTTTCTGAGAATTAGAAAACTTCAAATTCTCTCATGGCTGGTTGCTTGTTTTAGTAACTGGTTTAGCTGTAACACCCTTGTTAATTTTAAATATATATTGTATGTTTTAGTAGAAGAGCATGTTTTGCTCATCTTTAAAGTCTTACTTTGACATTTTTTCCTGTTTGGAATATTTTCATATCTCGTCTGAGAGAACAAAATGAAACTTGAAATCTTACTGTTGAAAACATGTCATTGTTTTAAATACTTCCTTAGAAAGTTAGCAAATTTCCTTTTGCTATTTTATTAAATTTCACAGCATTCCTACTTTCTTCTCACTCTATTCATTGATGTCTAAAACAAAAAACTGGGGGACAAATAGAGGAAAGCAAAGTCATTATGCTTTTGAGACTGGCATGTGATGATTTTCTGAAATATTCACTCTTCTTAGGTAGGTGATGCACACATGAAATATAAATGCTCAAGTGTATGTTGGCAGTCAACATACTACATTTTAAATGCATCATCTAGTTTTTGTGTAATTAAAAATTGTGAAGCCCAGTCTGTGAAAATGACTGCTTCCAGTTATGTCAAACTCTTTGTATTGACCATCCTACTTTCTTTTTCCCTGAAAGACTTCACTTTCCTTGCTGATTCCTTCTTTCATAAGACATGCTTTTTATTTTCAATTCAGTGACATTTGTATGTCAGCTGAGGCAACTGTTACACAAAAACATCCTTCTTAAAATTATGCTTTTATATGGATGCAGATAATTGATTTTTCTAATAAACATCAGTTAACAACCAAAAAGAATCTCCATGAGACAGAAATGCTACTCTACCTTGCCATGTGTAGCTAAAATACCCTTAATTTCCCAGTTTTTGTGCTTAATCTCAGAATATGCTCAGGATCTCACACTGTTCCTTCAGCTTGAGGGATATTTGGGATATGAGAAGTAAGAAACAAGAGGAGAAGTATTTGTACAGATCATTATCATTGCAGTGCTGCCATAGCTAGGAGTGTGCAAGGCTACCAGGGGCAGAAATGAGTGGGTATTTGGGGGGTTAGTGGGCACCAGTGTTTGGCAGTGCACTGTGGCTTGCTGAAGTATGTGGTGATAGACAAGAGTTGCCTGGGATTGTCTTCTCCATCTGGAAGGAGAAGCTGCTTGTCGCTGGAGCTGGTCTGCTCACTGGGAGATGGACCTTGCTGAAATTCAAAAGCCAAATGGTTTATTGAAGGATGTTTAGCACTTCACTGTGTGTCTGTAAGTGAAAACTGTTCTTGCCATGTTCAGGAAACTTGATCTTACTTGAAATAGAGCTGTGTGTCCCAAATAGGGAAGGGGTTGCTTTTATTCTCACGGAATCACAGAATCACTAAGGTTGGAAAAACTCCGCAGACGATTGAGTCCAACTGTCAACCCTGTACCACCTTGTTCACTACTAAACCATATCCCCAGCTGCCACATTCATGCACCTTTTGAACACTGGGAGGGATGGTATTCCACCACTTCCTTGTTTCAATGTCTGACCACCCTTTCCATGAAGGAATTTTTTCTAATATCCAATCTAAACCTCCCTAGTGCAACTTAAAGCCATTTCCTCTGGTCCTGTCACTTGTTACCTGGGAGAAGAGACCAACCCTGACCTGGCTACAACCTCCTTTCAGAGACCACTTCAAACCTGTAAGTTTAATATATGTAAATCATGCATTTTCCTGCATTCCCATTGAATCTCAAACAAAGCATTACCTGGCTGATTTTCAGATTGTCAGTTGCATGGATACTCTAACAAAAAAATAAAACAACAATTGATGGAGCTTAAAAAATAAACAAGTGATATTTCCCATGTGCTTTATATCTTGGTTTTTAAGTAGATGTAAATTAATATCTCATGCATTTAATTTAAGTAGGTTTGAACTCCTATTAATAATAGCAGTGTATGCCTTTTCAAAGATGTAATTGCAAAAGTTCGTGTCCTTAGCTACCTTCTCATCTTCTGTAATGAGATTACATTTCCACATTTTCTTATCAACCCTCCTGAAATATTGTTGTAGAAATAATCATGTGAAAATACAATGAAAAAGGAATGGTTATGGTGATTATCTCTGACAAGAGTCTAATTTTAGGGCACTGCTTCAGACCTGCAAGTTTAATAAACGTAAATCATGCATTTTCCTGTATTCTCATCAAATCTCAAACAAAGCATTGCCTGGCTGAATTGAAATGTAAATGACAAGATTCAAAAGAACAAAGAAGACTCATTTGGGAACATCACCTATTTCAGTGATAGCACTTCACCCTCTAGGTCAGTGCTGATCAAATGCCACTGCAGTGTTAGTGGGTGGCAGTAAGCACAGTCCAGGGGACGGGCAGCCAGGATGTTTTGTACCTCGTCTTTTCTGTGTTTCTTGTGGGATTCTTTACTAGCTGCTCTGTGCATTCCTGTGCTGCTATAGCACTGTATACTTCTCATTACTGACAGGAATATTTTACATTAACTGTCCATTGAGATAGTTGTGAAAGTGGGAATTCACCTGCCAGACATCTTGCTGAAGTTACCTTCTAGTGTGATCTACTTGCTACAACATAGGCTGCTTGGGCAGGGGACTTGTGAGCTGGGGAAGCCTCTCATTCAAGATTCAGGCCAGAATGACCCATGTTTGACCTGATTTTCCTATCAACAACTCTGTAGCTACATTTGGAAAGTTTCAGCCCAATCCAATCTGTTAATTTGCTTTAAAGTCTCAAGAAGTCCTCCAGGGAAAGGACCAGGAGCATGTCAATGGAAAGGAATTTATTTGCTGCCTATAGTAACCAGTTGTATGTATACTTACTAAGACTATGTTGGTGCACATTTGCTACAATAACAGTGAGTTTTGTTCCCTTAATTATTACTGGAATGAAATTTTTTGTCTTCTTTTCTGGAACAGGGAAGAAGAGTAGTTTTCTCAAAACCAAAAAGAAATTAGGTGGTTGATAGTTTTCTTAAGAATTAAGAAGAAAATATATTTGGGATTTTGGAAACCTCTGTTGACTGAGAGAAACTTTAAATTTTCCTTGAAGATATATAATAGTAATTTCCCTTCTTTCTCTACTGCTTATAAAATGCACACTGCTTAAATTTTGGAGGGGTGGAGGAGGGAGTAGTATTACAATGGCCTGATCTGGCTGTTTGCCTGACAGAAGGCCACAAAACTTTATCTAAGAATTTCCATTGAAGAGGGAATTAGTTTTCACATTATATAAGTGAATCCTGTAGAGTTTAATATTTTGAAGCTGAAAAGGAGCACGTCTGAAAACACACTCTATTTAAAGCTATCAAGTAATGATGAATTTGCCATTTCATTAGACAAGCTTTTGCAGAGATTAATTACTTCTCCTCTTAGGATGCTTTTCTCTGTAGTATTGAGCTTTCTGCAATATCTGTGAAAGACAATTCTCCCCATTTTCCTCTTCTATGTGTGTACAAACACACCAAATTATGCTCCTATGTGCAGATCACACACAACATCCTCTTAACCTACCGGCTACAGAAACACAAGGACTTGGCACTCTAGATTTGTTTTATTTGGCTTTATTTTTCAGCGTATAAAGAAGTATGATCATTATAATAGACCTTTTCAGGTCCTCCTTAGACCTGTGCACCCCTCCCTATTTAGCCAAAGCAAGCTCTGTGCCTCCTTGTCTGTATGGATACCCTTACTTTAAAAGATCATGTTGGCTGCCTTGCACATGAAGCATCAATTTTTGACTTCTAAAGTCAAGCTAATGGAAAAATCAGTCCAAAATCAATTTAATAATTATTCCCATAACAACTGTTTTAATCTGCATCATTGAAGTGGCTAGAGATATACGAAACAGTTTGTGGGAGTAAACACAGAGAACTAAGTAGAGGTAGGGCATGTGAAGTTTCAGTTTGGCTGAGCAGCTTATGATTTAGTTGTTTCCTGTAAAGTTCCTTGAAGTTAAATGCTTATGGAGGTAAATTTAGTTGATTCACTACTGTCTTAGTCTATAAAGCCAGGGCTAACTCAAGTAGCTTGCTGTTGTGTTGAGAAGTTGGCTGTGTTTGCCCTGAGACACAATTTCTTTGTGGGGTTTGAGTGCAACAAATTTCCTTCTCTGTCTGGTTAGAAATAAAGGTATTCAGACTATGAGAACTGGCTGGCTCTGGAAGGAGGCCTGCTTTTCTTATCCTCAAACTGACTAAACCAAATTGCAGTTGCCATGATGGGGCTCTATGAATGCTCTAATACATGGAGTCACTCCTCTTGAGGGCCAGGGGGCCTTAGGCATTTCTTTAAAAACCTGTGAAATCTGCTAACTTTGCAGGAAGCCTTTGATTTCAAAAAAACAAATCAGCACCACCAATCTGTGGGCTCATTTCTCTTGCACTTCCAAATCCTAACTTTATAATTAAAACTTCTTTGTGAATAAAGAGTCTTCCTGGAAAACAAATGTCAATCCTACTAGCAATTAAGGCTTCTATAAACCTTAGCATACAATTATAGCAGAGATCAGCTAAAGTAAGTTGTGTTAAACCCCTGCAAAGATTCTACCTTGCTATTTAAGTCACACACCACAGAATGCATGATACTCTTGAATTTTCTTGCCCATCAACTTATCAGAGAATAACCAAGCAAGAAAAGCCTTTACAGCTTGTTCTAACATCTGGATAACCTGCACTTGGCAAAACCCCTAGCCTGTCAAAATCAGCTTGTAGTCTATTTAGTGAAGAGCTTTAAAAGATATCTGGGTTTTTTTGCTGTGATGGATCTCATGATAAATGTTCTTCAGCCCTTTATGTGTTTGCTTTCACAAATGCAAGATCTTTCCTGAATTTGGCTTTATTGACTCTTAGGTAAAAAATTGGTTTGGAGGTATTTTTTATTAAGTTAAAGAAGTGTATGCATTAACGTAAGTCATAAGTAGTACTTGGACCAAATATACTATACTCTGCAGTCAAAATGCAAACAACTGCATGTATTGACAGAATACCTTCAATACTTTATTTTCTCTAGCCTAATATAGGCAGGATAACTTGGTATCAGATTTAATCTTTCAAGTTACTCTGCAAGTATATAAATATTGATAATTTCTTTGGTCCTTTAAACATACACTTCCAAGGCAGTGTTGAAGAAAGTATAATCCAAGTCTCTTTTCCATTTCCCACACACTAATCTAATTGAAACTGTAGTAAGTACAACTTCATGAGATGGGTCTATTTTCATTTCAATGCTGCATTCTCCAAGGACACTGTCTAGAGGATCTAAATCAACAGGAACTACACGCTAAAGAACTAATAATGCCCTCTTGAAATGCTTCAGCTGCATGCTCTCAGTCTTACAACCTGGAAGAACAGGCATAAATACCTTAAAGGCTTTTGGACTCTTTGTAGTCACTAGAATGCATACTGTTAAAATAAAACTCAGCAGTGACTATTTTTTTTCAAAACTACCATTTGATATTTACAACAATGGAACCATACAAGGAAATTCAAAGCTGAAAAGACTTTTTGCAACAGATTTTCTGTTGTCAGGTTATATAAGGTAGAAAACAGCTGTGTACCAAATCTGAAAAAGTGGATCTAGTTGTGCTGGTGCTCATCTGCATTTTTATCATCCTAAATACCTTTATAAATCTGATCTTTTCCTTTGAACCTTCACTAGGACTTCTGTATTTTGATAACAAATAAAAGAACAAACTGAGAGGTGTTCCTGGTAGGTTTCATGGAGAAGAAAGATAAGTAATGCTGTGTGCATTTGCAGGTAGCTTAGGCCAGGAATAAATTCCATGGTAATGACCCTTCAGCCCTCACTTCCATCCCTATCTAGGGTGGATGAACACATTCCTCCCATCACAGACTGTCCCTCTTCTTGCTTGGCTGTTCTTCCTTTTGTGCCACTCTCTCTTCATCGTGTGAGCACATGACTGTCCACAGTTGTGACTGCCTTTATCCCAGCCACCCTGGCTTGCTGAGACTGTTTCTTTGTCTCATTCTTTTTGCAGAAAAACAGAACTCCATGCTCATTTGAGAAAGGATTTCAGGACATCTAAATGTAGGCTGTACTTATCATCAGCTTAATGGGATGGCATCAAAAAGACTGGCCTGGGAAAAGAGTGTGTGATAATCCTACCCTGGCTGTCAGAAGCAAAATTTATAGTATGTGAGTTTCACTTGTCTTGATTTTCCTTGCTGTATTAGGACCTCTCCAGATGATTGATCTATTTTAGTTGGAGTGAGCTAACAGCCCTTTTGCCTTGTCCTGGAATAATGGTTACAAAGCATCTGAGCTCAGCAGACTGTGTTGCTCCACCTTCAAGAAGCACTAAACACAGACATAAAATTAACATGTCATTTGTTGGCCCAGCCTGGCTTCCTCCTCTGGGATGTTGCAGTACCAGCACTTGCTCAGCCTGGGAATGGATGGGTGGGTCTTCAGCAACCCAGAAGCCAAAGGCTGCTTTTTTATGTTTCCTGAACTCATAAACTATTTGACTCTTATTTGAGTTAATATAAATTGTGTCACAAATTCACCTATGGAAGATGTTTTCAAAGACACAAACACAGACCTGCACTTAAGTGTTATGATTCAGGCTCCAAAAATTCTGAGATTTTACAGGCAAAGGAAGGTACAGATTCTGTTTTGCTTTATTAATTTCTTGTATTCAAAAGTACACTAAATGTTGTTTTGTTAGAGATTAAATGAGTCTGGAAAACTAAGAAAGTATCCCAGTTCACCTTGTAACAGTCTTGCTTTGTTCCATACTTTTTGTTGGGTAGTTTCCCATTGAATGTAGGGGAGGGTAGATGAGATAAAGCATAGAAGAATATTTTTTCCTAGACATGTAAGTATAAAATTCACTTTTCACTGTTTCCCTTGTACTTGTGTCCATGTAAAAGACCAAAATATTTTGATGCCTTAAGATTCTTAAGATTTGTGAATTTTTTTATTTGTATAGAATTTGTATAGATTCTTAAAATAGCTGTATATTTTCTAACACATTAAAATAGCATTTAACAGTTACTAAACGCCTCTTTATCACGCTTTGTGTCAAATTCTTGAAATTATATTTAATGTTCTTTTTAAGGAAAAAGATTTTAGTGAGTACACCTTGTTTGGGACATGTACCTAGAAGGACATAATAAGATATCATTGTAATCAAAACAACCTAGAAGGCCCAGAAACCTTGGAGAACCTGCAAAGAAGGCATGTGATGCTGAAGATGATGATGGGGAAAAAGGGGGGATCTTCAGACCTCCGCCTCAGTTGTGCCAAGGGGCAGACCTGAGGGAGGTTTTAGGGACGCACAATTGTCGGGTTGGATGTATCCATTAGATATGATAATTAATTAGTCTTTTAAATTTGTAGGAACCCTATACTGCATCCTGCACTTATGTAGTTAGTGTGCCTTAAAGCACTTTAATTAAAGACCTGCTCTCTGTCTATACTAATATTGTCTCAAAAGTTCTTTTCTTCCATTTTAGGCATCAGCTTACACTGGTTTCTGCTGGTGAGACAGGTTCTCTGGTGGCCCACGATAGCTTGATGTCCCTCCAAATGCATAAATGCAGCTGATGTTAGTAGTCAAGTGGCACTTGAGAATGGCTTTTTTCTTTAGTTTCCAATCACTTTCTTCTTTTTGCATTTCGTCTATGATGTGTGGCAAACTACTGTCATTTGCTTTCCTCTTATTGGATAAGGATATTTTCCCAATTTTGTATGTGTAGCCTTTATTTTTTTCCTGTATCTTATGGCAACAAAACTTTTTTATAAACAGAAGCTGAGTTAATTACATAGTACCAGTCTTGTTCTCTCATTCTATCATTTATTTATTTCACAATACTAAAACATTGCTTTGGATAAATATCTTTTCAAAACACATAACCCAATAAAGAATTACAATCAGCATTTTTTGAATGAAATGTATTGGATAGTCTCCTTTCTTTGCAGGTTTTTTTAAAAATACAAGTCCTTGTGGAAGGAAAAATATTAAAATGAAGATTAATCTTTTATCGTTAAAGAGATTTTGCTTTCAAATAGAGTTGTAAAAATTAACCTTTACATTTTGGCTTCAATCATAAAGCACAGATTGGATTAATTTCCCTCTTGGACTGTGAAAGTCAATGTATTCTAATTCCTAGTGCTACTATTAAACCTTCCCTTTATTGTTCAATTTAAAGAAATCATTTGCAAATAGAACATAAATAAAAATACATTTTCAAGAAAAAGAAAAACCCAAAGTGGGTAACTGAAGAGGAGATGCCTGAGTGCTATGTATTTATCAACAGCAATCTTTCAGTTCCCAAATTTTTAGTAAGATGACTGCATCCTTCTTTGTGAAGGGCTCCTTCACAGGAGTGAGTGGTGGTGCCATGATAGTGCTCAAGAAGTCAAGGCAACTATTGCAATACCTTCTGTATTTCTTAAAGAGCTGAGCTCCTATCAGCTTTTGCTTTTCTGGTGATACATCCAATTTGTTCCCTTTCCTTCACAGAAACTTAAAATAATTGCTGACATTTTTAAGCCTGAGAGCAGATAGGTGACCTAATGATGAAAGCCACAGTGCTGAGAACTCCTGATTCAAACAATGACATTTTTCGTTCTTCACCTCACCTATTACTGTACAACATGGATAACAAGGAAAAAGCTGAGACCTTAGCACTGGCTCTGTCATTTCAATTTTTCAGTTCATTGCTGTGTTGCTCTTAAATACCCAGCATATCTCAAGTATATTACTATTAGAAACTTACTGCATTTGATTTATAGCATTTCTTTAACACAAAGCATTTCTGCTTCAAAAAGTAATCACTTTCTGTCTAAATGAAAATAAAATGCTGTTCTGCCTAAGCAGAACATGTTGAAAGATGTTTCTTTATAAAGCTGTTGCTTGTTTCTTTTTTCCCTCTCCTGGAGAGTATGAGATTTTCATTACAAGTGGCACATGTTGTAGTAAGTCATATCTGCTCTACAAGTATCTGTGCTAACCATAAACATGACCCAAGGCATATTAGTCAGCCAGAAAGAAGCACTTGTCAAATAAAGCCTGTCTGCAGGAGGACAGAAGATGCTTACTGGAATTCAGTGAATGTCAGGGGTGGTTCCTGCTGCCACTGCCATTGCTCCTCTAAAGGTATGTTAATTAAACAATATGCAAAGACAATATGTCTGTAATGCTCTTGTGGTCAAAATCTAAGGAGAGGTAACAGATGATGACTTAACTGGTTTTCAAAAGCTTTTGTTTGTTTTTAAATATATTGTTCAATAGATACCAGGTTCCTTGAAATTAATCTGAAAGGGTATTTTAACTTTCTCTTAGTGTTCAGTTCCTCCTTTACTACTGTAGAAGTGCAGAAGACAAGAAGCTAATGTCTGTGTCTCAAACAGCAATAGCTGGATATGTGCTTATACTAGAAGATAAAGGACTAACTTAACCATTTCCATGCCAAGTGTGTAATTTACTAATAAAACTCTAAGTTTTGAGATCCTCTGACTTTTGTTGCTCCCTTTCAGCTGAGTACCTATGAGTCTTGAGTGTTGCCTTTTCCTTAGGAGTGGGATGTCACATGATATTAAACATATCAACATATCAGAGATATTCCAAGTATATTCGTCTCTCACAAATAATTGTGACTGTGCAGTTCAGGGAAAAAGAGCTTTCTGATCCTATTGGATTTCAAACAAAAGAGTATGCTCTTACTCAAACTTTGGTTACTAAAATCACTCAGATATTGATCCATCTGACCAGAGACATTATTATAACTGAAGCTAATACAGTGATCAGCAAAGACCTAGAGTTTCACCAGTAATGTTATGAGCATCCATTAGAATCACTTTGTTGAAGGCTCATCTGTAAGGATTCAAAGAAAATTAGTGTATCAGGCTCAAACTATATCTAATCCTAATTTATGTATTTTCTCACAAGTTCTTGTGCTGACCCTGAAATCTAGTACCAATCATGGTACAAACATAAACTATGTGCTGTAAGTAAAAATCATGGGTTTTTTATTTCTCTTTCAAAACTGTAACTTCTCTTTACTGGAGTGTATGCCAAAACTTTGCCAAAGTCTCCTTTTTCTATAGAGTACACCATTCCCAAGATAATAAAGGATTTGTCTATAGCGTCAGGATCCCAAAGGAAGACTTGGGTAACTCTAAAAATTTTATTCCTAACAAATACTTGTAAGAAATATGAACTCACATAAAAATGCTGCCTAGTAACTCTTGAATCTATATATATGCAGTAAATAAGCCTGATTGAGTTAGAAGATTGCAAAATTATCAATGATTCTGGTACCTCTGCAAATTGATTCACTGTTTTAGTAACAAAGCCTGTAATTCACTTTGGGGAAGAGACAGATTGCCTTTGTGTGGGAGATTAACATTACAGTAAGTAGTACTTTGGATCTTCTATTTTAATCATCCACAAAACAGTGAAAAAAGTGCCCTGTGTTATTTTGTGTCATCATCTCTACAACACTTAAAACCCACATTCCCAGAGCTATTTTTAAAAGCATGAAGTGGAGGAAAATATCATGTTTGACGAGAGTGTGTAATTAAGGCCTGGAGTTTATCAGGGAGACCTGATTTTTTATCTCCATTTCCCCATCTTTGCAATAAGGATGAAGAGAGGACTCTGCTTTTCATATTAGTGTTCCTGCTAGTGAGCATTTACCCACTGAGCATCCTGGTTGTCCCTCAGGTGCAGGAGGTGCAACCCATTACTACTGTACTGGGGCTCCTGCCCTGGGGTATCTCCTCCAAGGGCCTTACTGGAATGGGAGAAGGCACTGTCCTCTCTTCAGGCCACATGAACTGAAAGTCTGTCCTGGCCTTCATCCCAGTGCCCTGAGGACCATGTTGGCTTTGCTGCATGAGGACAGGGAGCAATGCAGGATCTTTCCTGGAGCAGGATTTCTGGGTGAAAGAGGGAGAGCAGAGAAGGTGTGTGTTTAAATTACTTCCCCTTGCCTGTGTGTCTATTGTCCATAGATCTTACCCAAATGAGTTTTAAATGGAATCAAACTGCACTTGGGATGGGATAATGCCAGATGTACATAGAGACTGGGGAAGGAGACACTGTAAAGCAGTGCCATGGAAAGGGACCTGGGGGTCCTGGTTGATGACAAGTTGAATATGAGCCAGCAGTGCCCTGGCAGCCAGGAGGGCCAACCCTGTCCTTGGGCATCAGGCACAGCATCACCAGCCGGGCAAGGGAGGGGACTGTCCCGCTTTGCTCTGCACTGGGGCATCCTCACCTTGAATATTGTGTGCAGTTTTGGGCACCACAATGTAAGAAAGACACTAAGCTGTTATGGTGAAGGGCTTTGAGGGAAAGCCGTATGAGAGGTGGCTGAGGGCACTTGATCTGTTCAGCATGGAGAAGAGGAAACTGAATGGAGATCACATCACATCACAGTCTACAACTTCCTTGGGAGGAGAAGAAAAGGGGCAGGCTGATCTCTGTGGTGAGCAGTGACCTGAGGGTTGTCCTGAAGTTGTGTCAGGAGTATAGGTTGGATATGAGAAAAAGGTTCCTCACCTAGAGGATGGTTGGGCACTGTAACAGGCTCCCCAGCACCAAGCCTGGCAGAGTTCAAGAAGTGTTTGGATGATACTCTCAGACACATGATGTGACTACTGGGGATGATCCTGTGCAGGGCTGTGGGTTGGACTCAATGATCCTTGTGGGTCCCTTCCAACTCAGCGTATTCTGTGATTCCGTGAGTCTGAGAAATAAGTCAATGTTGATGTCAGCACTTGGGCCACTTTGTTTCTAAAGGCTCTTCTCTGAGAGGGGAGTAGCACAGCCATGCCCCCAGTCACTGGCTTGAAAACTATGATGATAGACAGTAAAGTGACAGGAGAAATAGTTCAGGAAACACTTTGCGTTTAAGATCCCAAGCCAGGGAAGGAGATGCACAGCTGGTCTTGGTGGAGTCTGGTGTGGTCACCAGCAAAAGGTGAGCTCTACTCAGGGGCATTCAGGGTACTCAGGATGGTGAATGCATTTTTTGATTATTATAAAATTTAAAAGTTTTTTAAAAGGGGAGAAAGATATCCCAAAGGGCAATCTGAATTTGGGAATGACAATACTTCTCCTGCAAAATTAAGAAATCAGATCAGCTTTGGCCAGGGACTTAGCTACCCTTGTTTAAATAAATTTAAAGGAATTCTGGATTTTTGAAGGTGTGCTGAAATACACATAGGTTTTTTCTAAGACCGACTCTCTGACTCACCATGAACGTTTGGCTGCCTTTATTCTAGTGGTAGTACATATTGCCCAATTTTGTTGTTCATCTGAATGCTCTGGATGAGATCCCTACTACAAGGCTGGCTTAAACGCACTCATCCTGCTCTTGGTTTGCTCTAGCTGAGCCTATGGTTGCACATCTAAAATAAGCACTCTGAAACCAACTTTTCTTTGATCTATAGTGAAGTGCATCTCTTCCAGTTAGAGTCAAAGGCTGCATGTCATCTTGTAAGACATGAACAAATTGAAGGGTGGCATCAGATTTCTAGGTAATACGGGGGAATGAAGGCAGAATATACTAAGAGGCCATTTAATATTATTCTAGTGAAAGTCTTCCTTTAAAAAGACCAGAAGAACTTATTTCTGCTGATGTTGGTACTTGGTGTTGTTTATTTGCATGCAGCAGCAGGAGGATTGTAGAGCCATCTGTTTACAAATCACAGTTTTTAACATGGGTTTAATCACTCAACTCAAGACTGCCATAACAAACTATTTACGTCTTTGTGTCTGACAGAAATGTGTGCTCCTTTTATTCCCTCGCATTCCCTCCCTCCTTACTCAGCATATCCTCCTTAGAGCTTGTTCTACTAAAAATGCTTTAAAGCAGATCACTTAGTGTTTGACTTGGGGACCTGTAGCGAGGTGTTTGCTCATTTGTCACTGGCAGCTGTCAGGTTTACCAGATCCTTCTGAAGTGTGGTTTCTGAGCCAGCCCCAGTATTCTGGCATTGCAGATCTTGCAGAGCACATGGGTATAGTTCTAGTGTTTCACTGTGCTCATTTAGCACTTTCAAAACCGGTGTGTGCTACATTTTGCACATTTCCCTGCGTAGCTGCACTGGGTGCATATTCTTACAAGTATCTGGTTGCCTCAGTGTGTACAAGAGAAGAAAAGGGTCATGACAATTACTGTGTTCTGATCTCTACAGTGAATTTTCTCCCAAAGAGCCAAAGGTGCTTGGGCCTCTTGAGGCTCTCAATGATAATGTAAGCAGCTACTGCTTCACATCTCACACTTTGCTAGTT
Organism: Sakesphorus luctuosus; assembly: GCA_013396695.1. Lineage (NCBI taxonomy): Eukaryota > Metazoa > Chordata > Aves > Passeriformes > Thamnophilidae > Sakesphorus > Sakesphorus luctuosus. The sequence continues at coordinate 118,183 of VWZD01011162.1, read as the reverse complement.
CCAAGGTTTTCTGAATTTGTTTTTTACAAGTACTTTCTAGACTAGCCAGTGGCATCTAACACTATAAGCATGTTTCCTTGTGAAAGAAAAGGATTCGTTTTAGCATTTTTGTAGAGAATGCAAAGATTTCATGGACTTTATACTATGTGCCTTCTGTTAAAACAAATTCAAAAAACCGTCTATGTTATCTGTCCAAGAAATATTAAAATTGTATTTGGATTTAGTTCTTGAACATGCAATAAAGTGGAATAACTTAGCTGGATTTGACCCATAGGCCTGAAAATGACACTTGCATGGACTGACAATCAGCATTTTGATAGTAGGTCCTTTCCTTGTATTGATTTTCCTCTTCTCTTTTTATTTTCTTTTGCCTTTAATTTCCTTCTCTTTTATTTAAACTCTGAAAACCTTTTTTTTTTAACAGGTGACCAGGAAGATGTGTCTTAACACTCAGATGGGCACATCTAGTCCAAGGGCACTCTAGTCTGGCTGCCTCTAAAACCTGCTTTAGATCTCTTGATATTAGTTGTATTAGAGTTTAGTCACACCTACATTTAAATTATTTTATGTTAATAGTAGTAGTATTGTACAGCTCTTTTACCAGAGCTATCACACCTCTTAATATGTAGAACTTCTCTGCAGTTTAATGAAAAACGAGTCTGAAGTCTCAGCAATCGCCATTGTCTGATAAAATGAAATACTTTGCCAAAAGTTTTGTCTGTCAGCTCAGTCCGTGGTAAGAGACTTCAAAGCTCCCTTCTGTGTTTCTCTTGACATTAACTCTGGTGAGTACAGTGTAATTTGTGCAACTTTTGTGGTGTGATGGCTCTGAATTATCAATTTGGCTGATTGAGTGAACAGTGACATTGGCTTGGAGGGAAAATACACCAATGCTTTCACAGACACAAGCCAAAATGTCATTCAGTCAAACAACTCACAAAAAGGACAGGAAAAAAAAAGAGAGCGAGCAAGAGAGAAAGCAAAGAAAAAACTGCAGATGGAATGGAGTGTCGTGCAAAAAGCGAGACCTCCATATTTCTGGGCTCATCCAATCTGGCAAGTATTATTCATTTGTGACAGAATCCATGTAGAAGCTAAGTAGGTGAAAAGACCAGTGTTATAGGTTTGGCTGATGGGCCTAAATTTGGGCTTTGGAGTTCAGAGCAGGCCTGGGATTGTCAGCTGCCTTGAGCTGGGCTAGCTAACAGCTGACTTCTTCTAGCCAGTAATATTGTATTCCATACCAAATTACATCATCTCAAAAGGAGTAAAATCCAGTGTGTGGGTGTGGCTTGGGGAGTTGCTTCACAGCTGTTGCCCCAGCAGGACATGCCGTGCCGGCCCAGGAGGGATGGGGAGGCCCAAGCCCACAGCACCGGCTCACCATCATGTTATCTTAGGGAAGTAAAATGTTTGTTCTTAGTTCTTCTCTTTGCTTAAGTCTGTCTTTGGGGAATTGACTTCTTTAGAATGATTTGTAGTTATATTGTAGTTTTCTTTCAATTTTATCTTTTCTGTATAAATACATGTAGTTAGTTTCAGCATAAACCTCGTTCGGAGTTTTTTTCCCTCTCCCTCTTCTTTTTCCCTTGGCTGGTTGGAGGGAAGAAGTACCCTTTTCCTCTGTCTTGAGCAGTTGGCATTTTACCAGCTCAACCCAAGACATATACTGTATGTGTGTCAATGTTTGCACCATTCAGTGTTGTTCCACTACGACAGGCGTGGTAATGGGCTGTATTATTTATGTCCTCCATAGCCCTGCTCCCAGCAAAGCAAATGCCATCCTTAGGTGATCAGAGTATTTATACTGTAGGTCCTTAGTGAGGATATAGTGGGAGTTTAGTGCTTTACTGAACATTTGAACTGTTGAGCACAGAATTTCTTTAAACATTTTAAAGTAAAATAATTGTTTTCTTATGCCTCAGACCATTAGTTAGCGGTTTTTCAAAAAACAATCATCTCTTCTAGATTCATTTATTTCACATTGAACAAAATGTGGGAAATGTCACCAAGAAAAAGACCTGTTAATTAAATAATTCATTTCATTATATGAAGCATCTTCCACTTTCTCTGCTCTTTATTAATGTTTTTGTTCTCTAAGTGTGGCTTCTCCCAGAGTCATTGTCCATGTCTTGAGAAATTATTTTGTAGCAGAGGAACTGGCCTGCCTGAGCTCTCTGGTTTCCTCTCAAAGGCTGTGGAAGCAATGTGTGGCTTTCAAGTCTTGTTTTTCCAAGTAGGAAATGGATTAGGATTAGGGTCCTAGTTCATCAAGTCGGGACCAGTTTATCACTGTGTGGGTGTGACCAAAGTTATATATTCTAAACCCTCTATGTCATTTCTCATGAACTGTTAACAATGGACCATTTGCAGCAGCTGCCCAGGGCACACCCCACCCCTCAGGATGTAAGCTGGGTGTTAAAGAAGCCTGTGAGATAAGAGCTGTGATAACTCCCCTCAAGGGAGTCATTAGCACCTTTACACCCAGCCTGAGGGGACGTGTCTGCTCATGGGCCATCAACGATTCCAAAAACACCTCATGACTCACAGAGTTTGATCACCCATTGTGGAACTCCCCGCCCTTGGGGAGGTACTGAGTGTTCCCACCTGAGCCTGAGGGTATATAATCTTGGGGTTTTGGGACTTCTGGAACCACTCTTTGGATCCAGAGGAGGACTAGAACCTTGGCAGGAGGAGACCACCATTCTCAACCAGACTGTGGCCATCAACTGCACTAATAGGTTTTTCCCTTCCTTTTACTTTGGACTCAGGGGACCCACAGAGTGGGGGGTCTCAGCACATGGGCTAACAAACACCATTCTATTTGTGCCCCAGGGTGCTGGGTTATACATCCGGGGTTTGTGGGACAAAACCAATTTCTCTTTGTATCATTGCATTCATTGTAATATTTTTATTAAATTTTAACTCTGACTTAAAATCTCTTTTGTGTTGGGTTCACTTCTCCTGCCAGTTTACTTTTAAACCAGCACAATTAGTAACTGTTATGCACCTCTGGAAAACCAATGGATGAAAAATCCTTCTTAAATAGACCAACAAGCAAATGAAAAAACAAACAACTTACAGGGATGGATAAAACCTGGGAACAACCTTCTGTGAGCAGACACATTTCCAACTCAGATGCCACAAAGGACTTTCTTGTTTGAACTACGAGAGAAATGGACCAAACAGTGCAGCCAGAAGGAAGAAAAGAAACAGTGAGGCACATGGCAAATCAGATTTAGGTAAGAACAGAATTGCATTGATGAAATGTAATAGTGTAAAAGGGATCACCTGGTGAAGGAAAGTAGAGGTAACCAGGTATCATTACTGCAAAATCCTCCATAAACCTCTGTGCTTCTTCATGTCCTGGAAGTAATGATGGGCACTGCTTACTATATGGTAAAGGCAGAACATTATGTTTTCTGTTCTATTTTTATAATCTTGAGGTGACAGCCAGGGTCTTTAAGAATGTGCTACAGTCCCAAGGGCCCTCATGTCCCTGGCTACCCTGCCCACAGTCTGGGAACCCATTTCAGCACAGCTCAGGCCAGCAGGCTCTGCCCCAGCAATGTTGTCAAGGGCTGGCCTCCAGCACTGCCACAGCCCTGTCTGAATGTGAAAATGTTTTGGGGTTTTTTCTGGTTCCGTGACTGATTTTTACAACTCCTCTACGTTTGCAGGGGGCCAGGACATGGCCCATGGCATAGTTCCAGTCATCTACTGTGTGGTGTAGCAGGTGATCAGTTTAGCTCAAAACTAACGAGTTTTTTTGAGCATCCTTTTCCATAATACATCTTTATTTTTTAAAAGATGTTCTCTTGAAACAGTCACATCCTCTACCATTTATCAAATATATTTTCTCTGGTTAATCTCCAGTCCATAACATTGCCAATACTCTCAAAGATGGTCCAATATATATTACTTGTCTTTTTGATATGCTATAGTGGAATTTTGTAATCTTTCCTGTATACCCAAAAGGAGTATGTTTTTGGCTGCTGATTGAAATGCTTCCTGAATGCCAGAAATGCACTCATCAGCATTTCAAGTGATGTACTTAGCTGTACTCAGTTCCCTTCTGATAATTTCATTTGATGAATGGAAAGTGCAGCTTTCAAATCTCTGTAAATCAAGACAAGAATTTTTGGATAACATGTATAAAAGCAATATTGGGGTCAGATATACTAGCCTTGGTTCCTAGTGGATGTTCTATTTTCTTGTGATGTTGCCACCTTACAGCAGCTTATTCAAAGCCAATGTTAACTTATTACAGTTAACTACTCAGCAAAAGATACAGCTGTGATGCTCTTGTGAAGAATATGGCCGTTTCATTCAGCTGGCTTCAGCACACAGGGACCTCCATCAAGATTATACAAAGGCACAAATCTCTCAGAGCTTTTATCACTAAATTGTCAGCAAGAGGTTTCTGTTTTGTGTTCTTCTTTTTGCCATTGGAGCCAGTTATTCGAGCAAAGCTCAGTCTTTCTCCTTCCCTGTGCTCTCAATGTTTTGCTTCCTCTCCCCCACCATTGCTTTTGCTCTGCTACATCTCAAAAACCAGCTTCCAGCATTCCCCACAGACTTTATTATCCTAAAAGGGGAATAAACATTTTATCTGAAATATTTGATAGGTGTAGATAAATCTGTGAATTTATTTGAAGTTTCCAGCAAAAAGAAAATGCTTTGGATGGATAATGAGCAATTGAAGACAGTAATCTTAGACTATTAAACTACAAACTTGAATTTACAGCATAGCTTTCTGTAAACACAATTAGTGAGATATGCAGGTTAATTTTATTAACTTCCAAAAAACTCCAAGGCAGATGATAACAAAAAGTGCCATAAGTTATTTTAGGAGATTTTTTTGTTTGAAATGACATAAAAACCCAAGAAGACCCCAACAGCTACTGACAAACTAAACTGTACTTAGAAAATTTTACAATACTCTTCCTAGTTGTTTTGTCAAAATAGATTTCAAGTTGCTAGGAAAGACAGCCATTACCCTTCCCACATACTCTGCTGTGCTTTCATGTGCTGAAAACAAAAGGAAAAAGTTTCTTTTATTTTCCTTGAATAGAAGAAGCTTCAATAGCAGCACTGTAGAGAAATCAGAGGAGCCTTCTGAACTGATGCTTTTTGTTATGAATTCTTCTGTCTCCAGCCTAGTCCTGTGCTAAAATTATGCCTTTTTTTTTTTTTTTTGCCACCAACTCAACCATGGGCAGGATGCCATGTACACAGCCTGACTGTCAGTGGTGAGGCACGTCTGTGCTGTGCTTTCATTTGGATGCTGTCTTGCCATGGGCTGCTGGATTCAGCTGTGATACCAGCCCAAGGGTTTACATTTCTCTTGCTGCCTCTGCCAGTTCTCCTGGGCTCTCCCACAGCAGATCAGAGAATAAGATGGATGCCTGCACCCCTTCATGGTCAGTGGCATATTGGACTTGCAGTGCCTGCTATCCCATCAGCCTTTCCAGCCCACCCCCATGTACATGCAATGTCACATCATCTGAATGGGCCTTTTGCGCTTCAGGATACGACCCCTTCCAAAAAATGCAACCATTTCCTGCTGGAGAGCAGGGCAAGGACTGAGCAACCCTGTTGGTGACATTACTGCCTCTAGCCAGCAAAGGATGCCATCATGAGCCAAGAGCTACCCAGGCACATCACCAGCTCCTACCCTGCCTCCCCTTGGAGACCAGAGCAGCACTGGTGACTGCATCAAATTAGGGATGCCAGAAGGCATATTTAGTTAGAAAAGCATCTGGCAATTCACTGGAAACATCCGTGAACAAGAAGAAGCATTGTTTACTGCTGCAAATGCTGCTGGGGGTCTGCATTCCTGCTGTGCAGCGACAGTTCTGTCAGGAGCATGGAAATAATTTGTGGGGCTATTTTTGGTAATGTCCAATTGTCTTATTATGCCAAGATTAAATGAGATAACAGATGCAGTAATTAAAAATGAAAAAATGGTGGTTATTTTTGGCTCAAGTAGTTACTATTAACTGACACGGTAGATGGGCTTTTAAAGCCAAAAATAGATGCAATAGCAGTGAGAATAGCTGTTGTTTCCCTGCTGTTTATGAAAGGTTTGTGAATCATGATCTACACTCAGCCAATGGCATACCTTTCTTTCAGATGCTATTTAAATTACACTTAATTTCAGTGGAGAGGTGGAACTAAGGAAATACCTTGAAGTTTTTTGTCTGACATCAAAAATCAGATGCCTGTGTACGTTGATTTCCAGAAGAACATATGAAACTAATCAATAAAATAAATAGGAAATGTACCCCATGTTGACCTGTAAGAAGACCATGTTGAATTATTCTACATATTTAAAGATAAATGAAATCTGTACAAATACACCATTTACTTACTTTATTTCTGAAGTATGCTGTCATTTTAAAGTCTTAATTACCATTCAAAAAAATTCAGAGAAAAAAGCTGTGAAGAACAGGTGAATACTAAGAAACACAGAAAACAAGAAATTTATTTGATGCCTAGCACTCTTTGTATTAAAAAAAAATCACAGCCAGGGTGCTCTTTTATTCCTAGTTAGCCCTGAGACGCTTCTCATATTGGGATCTAATCACAGTCCTTTATTGTTAAGATAAGGTTTTCAGAGACGAGCACACTGTCAGTATTCAACATACAGGAAGTAACTAAGTCTGTTCTTTCTTTTGGTGCGTGGAGCTGCTATGCCTTTTTATTTGTATGTGATCCAACTGAACCTGGAAGACATTCAGATATTTTGGTAGATCACACACTTGCCAGTTGAGTATCTTACAATCTGCTTTATCAGTGCTTACTCAGATACTTACCTATCCACAGTAACAACATTGCATACATATGCACATATGTATCTAAAATATTTGTAATTATGTATCCCTCTCTATATGCACACAGATATTGTTATATATTTAACACATTAAAATGAATTGAAAACTTTAATAAAAAACTTAACATTCAAAACTTAATATCTTTAATATGTTAGGCTTTCAACACAATTATTTAGAACACATTTATATGTAGGTAGTATTTATATGTAGGTAGGAAATGAAATATCTTCAGCCTCATCCTCTGCCTTTAATGCCAACTGATCGGCATAAAGAGATGAGCTGAGCACTGGCTCTCCATCAGCCATGTTCCTTAACTTCCTGTCTTGCTCCCTGACTCTTCTTTGGGCTACTGTGCCAGCTCTCTCCTGGACAACCTGTTTAACTCTTGCAGGAGCTGCTTCCTGGGGACAAAGTGAATGAGATTGCTCTGCTTCCTGCTACACTTGTCTTTTTTCCAGTGCTGTCTGTGGAATCTTCAACCTCAAATGCCCCAGGTCTCATGGCAGTCCCAGGGGATGCAGTAGGTATTGATGGTGCTGAGATATAGCAACGTGAGTGCGGCTGGCAGCAGCACAGCCCTCACGGTGTTTCAGAGCCTTTGAATTGAAAAAAACCCATAGACACAAAAGAATAATGATGTTTTAGGTTCATTTTAACTTACTTGAAGTCAGGTTAAGTTCAGCAGGATCAGCCCCAGTACTGATGAGGTCCAAATGTAATTACTTGTTGGTAAAACAGTAAGTCAATGACCAGTAACTTCAACTTTCACCTTAATCCTCCACTGAAAGAATGGACAGCCTTTAGTACACAGCACTATTGCTACAACCAGACAGATATTATGAATCTATAACTGTCTTGCAGGTTATAATAGCCCTTACATTTTCCTGGTTTCCTTAAATCATCTTTAAAAATTTGTGAAAATGTGCAGTGAAAACCACTTCAGAATTGATAGATGCAATGTCAGAGATAATTTGTATTCCCATAAGATCAGTACTGAGAATGTACTTGTTTTGCTTGTAAATATTACGTGGGACAAACAGGTCCCTTCTTATCAACCCATCATTTCCATAGCCTTATATTAACATGTATCAGTAGTAACGGCTCCAATCTTTTTCTCACTTAAAAAGAGAACAGTAGTATTTGGTTCTACTTCTTACATGCTCCTAAATATAGCCCTAGAAATTAAAATAATTTTAAAACTCGTAGCTGTTAAATGCATATCCTATGACTACTTATAAGGACTTGACCAAGGAGTGTGTATCTCTGAGTTCTTTTGTGCTAGACTTACTGCAAGCCTCCGATAAGTTATTAGCTTTAAAAAAAGGTAATCATGATATTAATTTATCTCCTTCTTCTATAATGCCAGGTAATGTATTTTGGCAAGCATCACATATAACTAGAATTATTCTCCCCTGAGTAGCTCCAAAGGACTCCTCTTCATCCAAATATGTCTTGCCTGTCTGCACAGAGACTCTCAGGCTATTTTCCAACTTAAATCAATATTATGATCAACACTGAATCAAATTAAAGCATATTTGCTTGGCATTTCAGATGATGAAGTAATGATCTTCCCCAGCTCCAGCAAGGTACTCCAGGAAGGGACTTGAAGAAGACATCTGGGTAGATTGTACTGCAGAGCCCCTCCCAAAGCTGTTGGAATCACTTCATCGTGCACTCGAGCCTGGTGGGTGATGTCCATTTTGGCTGGCAGAGGACCAGATGATGAGGGTGAAAGCCTTCCTGGCACTGACACACAGAGAGTTGCAGCACTACAGATTTCTTCTTGGGCACAGACACAGGCAGGCAATAGAAATTTATTGCAGTACCTTTGCAGCCTCTGCAGGTGGAGATGTGCTGCAGATGAAGCCCTTGACTTCCTTGGTCATCCTCTGCTCTAGTGGCTCCACTGGGGTAGAGAGGCTGCTTCTGCTTCTGCAGTGGCTGCTTTTCCTGCCCACACTTTGACAGAGCTGCTTGACTTAGTTTTAAATATTTATTGGACATTTGGTCCAATGCCCATTACTTGGAAAGTGTCTTATATGATGCGTATAAAAGCAAAGGCCAACTTTTTCTGCAGAGTCTGTCCTACAAAAAACAATCTCCAAGTGTCTGTTGCTCAGAACAGACAACTGCGGCATTCCCCTCAGAGTGACATTTCTGCAGTGCTTTACTTTAAGTGAGGTGTATTCCTCAGAACCTGCAAAGCGGCTCTGCTAATTAGCTCTGAAAAGTAGACAGTAAATGAAACAATCTATTCTTGATAAACAATTGAGATTTTTATATCTGGACTGAACACTTGTGACACAAGAACAACTATTTGATGACTCCTTGAGGACCAGTTGGAGAAGCCCAGTTAGAAAGTTTGCATAGAAATCAATCACTTCTAATTCTACATAAACACTCACATGAATTCTGTGCTCTACAAAATCAGGGCACTGAGCATATTTGTTACCATTAGTCACACACATGGCACTCTGCAATATTATCTCTGATTCTTTGTGCCAGAGCAATAGCTTCCAGCTCAAAGTACAGATCACGCACCACAGACTTTATTTATGGTCTTTATCCCCACTTCCTTGCAAACAACAGGCCTGGATGAACAAAATGTTAAAAAGAAGCATCAGAAATCTCTGGAAGGCTTAGGAGAGCAGCCAGTGTTGTATCTGGAAATCCTCTCATGCCTAGGTTTCCACATTTTAGTGTTATTTTTTAAAAAGTGCCTGAAGTCCAATTTTCAAGTCTAAATGGTTGGAGTAGGTTATGGTACAGCTGTACTAGCAATATGCACTAAGCAAATCCCAAAGTGTATGCAGCAAATGGGAGTTGGGAGGCATTTCATTGTCATATGCTGAAGGACTTTTTGGCACCTAACATTTTATCTCAGCTGTCTGTCCTATGCTCTGCAGCTCACCTTCAAAAACCACCTTACAGTGGGGAAAAAACTGACCCTGAGAATTTAAACAAAACAGCCAAAGCTTGATTTTCTCCTGTTTTGTATGTCTTGTGATGATTTTTGGCTCTCTAGAAGAAAAGTTGCTCTAAAATGTGACTTTTCTTGACCATTTTTTCCCCCAGTGTAGAATGTAAATCACTACATGATCTGCAAGGCAAGCTCTCCAAGCAGATTTGTCCTCTCTTTCCACCATTCTGCTAAGAGCCCATTTCACAGCTTAAGCTGTGCATTAAATCAGGGGCAGGGCTGCTGGAGAAGGTGGATGTCTCAGGGAGCTGAGCCACAAGTGTGTGCTGTGGCTGTCCCCAGATTCTGATGTGCACCCAGCACTTTGCCAGGCACTCAAAGGGGCCACACTTTCAGCTGCTTGTGCCCCCTGAGAACACAAATTATAATGGTGTTTTTTGAAGAAGTCTGTCTCTCAGACATTGCCTACATAGCTTTTCTTACAATTATAGATCTGTAATTTTGTACTTAATGATGACACCCCCTCTGTCTGATGATAAATATATTTTTCCATATTAGCACTTAAGCACTGCATATTTACTAATCAAAAAGAGTTTTGCACTGCAAGTGAAGAATTGCAAATTAATTATACCATATCTTTAATTATACCATAAATAATCTGGATCATTTCCCAAGAAAGCATGTTAGAGCTCGGTAAGGCACTTGGCCTGGGTGCCTGCAATGGTCCACATGCCAGTGTAAGAAATCCAAAGTGTTAAGTTTTCAGTACTACTCCCTCTAAAGTAACTGCAGTGCACTTAAAATAGATGTACAACTCATGATAATGAATCATTAAAAGGGATTGAGTTGAATTGTGCCTGGCAGATGTTGTCACAAACATTGCTGAAATACTTAAACACTCCTTCCAGCAAGTGACGATGGGATGCTTGGCAGCAAAATTATCCCATAGCTAAAGAAGTAGTGCTTCTCATGCTAATGCAAGAAAAGCTTCATGAGCAACCTTGTGGAGCTTTACTGCACAGTTATGAGGATACTCCTTTGCTCATCGTCTGCTTATCATCTGTTGCGTAGCTCTTGGCCAAGACTACATGATCATACCCATAGTGATCCTACTTCTCAGCCATGGAAACTTGAGAAGTTGCAAGCAGAAGGATGCAGAGGCCAGTCTGGCCTGAGCTGTTCTCCATTCCCAGGGCTCTGTGAGCAGCCCTTCCCACTCACCTGTAGAGCTGGTGCATGGGGCTCATCTGCTTCTCTGATCGAGCAGGGGATGGATAGAGTTAATTTTTAGCCACACAAACCTGAGTGGAGCAGAGAAGGAGGAAACCTTGAACAGTAGTCAAGCACTGAGTTGGTTTAAGCTGGACAAAGCCTTGAAATGAAGGTTTTGAAAAATATGGTAATTTTCTGTTTTCTGATGAAGAGCTGGGTCAACTCCAAAACTGTTCTGGCAACTATTGTATTTGTGTGATCTGCAATGACAGCTTTGCATTGCCTCCTTGGGTGCACACATTTCTGTTAAGAGGACTTGGGCAAGACTGCAGGGTGTCTGAGACAGGGCTGTGAGTTTGATTGAAACTCACCTTCTCTGAGTTCATTTTGGTGTTTAGATATGGCTAAATACTCTGAGCTCTTATTCAAGTTACACATGATAGATGCCTGGCCATCCTCCTGTGATGCAGGGAAAGCAGGCTGATGGGCAATGCCTCTCACATGACAGAAAGTCTTCCCCCTCCCCCCCCCCATCCCCAAGCAGTTTTCTCAATTAAGACTATTGTGTGTAGGGTAGGTCTTTAATGGCAGGAAAGCCCCTTGCTTTGAGGTTCATTTTAAGTGCTGGAGGAAAAGGGCCTCGTCAGATTCCTCAGCAATTGAACATAGAATGCAGTGTCTCAGCTTATCTAGGATCTGAGTAAGATCCACGCCAATGCTGACGGCTTCAAAGCACACAGCACCTAAACATACTTTGACAGGTGATTTTTTTGTGTGTGTAACTGAAAAAAGTACATTCTGGTAGAGGAGTTTATCAGTTCTAGCCTAGCTAATGAGCTTAGTCTTCTTTCTGTACTGCTGAAATTATACATCAGTGCCTGCTTGAAGGAGGCATATCGATCAAATGCTGTTGCAGCTCTGAGCACTGAGAAACTAACTCACTTGGATCTCATACACAGAGGTTTCCTCACCTGCTGCCTGAAGACCAGGCTGTTTGCTGCCCTCAGTTCAGCTGTCAGCACCTGGTGGTCTACAGCAGGCTGGTGGGTTAGCTAGGGAAGCAGTAAGTGGTCGGGCTACCTGAAACATTTTTCCTCACATCATGCATGCTTGATAGGGAGTTGGCCTCCAAATCAAACATCTGTCTTATGACAGATATCCTCTGTGACTGAGTCTTCCCCTGTTCATGTGACTTCAAAGATGCAATTGTTCTTGCTATGTTACCAGTCATTCCTTCTACCTCCTTGTTAGTAAGCTTTCTGAGGATTTGAAAACACTCCTCATTTGGGATTTTCTATTTTAACAATTCAGAGTGTGGACAACCTACCTTGCAGTATTTTACACTATTAATTTCATCGATTTCTGGTGCACAAATGGTAAGAGACTTTCTAAAGCACATCATCTCCAAGAAGTGTTATCAGTGCCTCACAAATCTTTTGCACCTTTTTTCTTTCTGATGAAAGGCCTGTTCTGTTTCCCGGGTTATGAATCCCTGCAGAACCTGTCTCAGTAACTCCCTTTCTTCCTTTACAGAGTTATTTCTGCTGCGCTCTTTTTACATAACACCCCTCAAAAGCAGGGGTTTTTCTGCACGAGCACATAGTCAGGTTTATAGTTTCTCTGACCCGTGTCCTATCACCCTCCTCCATGGTTTCACCAACATCTACCAGCATGGCATTGCTTTTTGAAAGCTCTGTGGCACCTGGCAGCTTGTGGCCAAATTAGATGGGTCTCTGGTCTCATTGCACATGCACTGGTTGCTGCAGCTGGTGGTGGGGCACATCTCTGGGTAAACCCAAGTTCTCTGGGTAAACCCATATCTAATGCACCTGCCAAGGCTGGTTATCAGTAAAGTAGTATTTGGTTTCCCTCTTCTTACCTATAGCAAGTCTTGCATGAAGCCTCTTTAAAGGTAAATTGTGGCAGCCTGAAAGCAATTTCAGAAGAACAAGAAAATAAGAGACTGCAAAATGGCTCTTTGATTCTACTGCTGAGCACACATTAACCTAATTTAAAAATGCAAGTACTGGATATCTCATGTATGCTAATATGATTTTGCTTTTTAACTGAGAGCACTTCTTCCCTTATAAAACTGGCAGTAGAGATGTCTGTTGAAGGATTGGTTGCTGTCTTGAGCCTAAGCAACCCATCTATTTATGTTAAAAGATTGAAAAGTTCCTCTCATTATCAGAGCTCTGTAAGTGAGTTCCCCAGAGAACAAATGAATCAGAGAGCACTTGTATTTTCCTGAACATAACAAGTAACAACACTTTCAGGAAACAGCTTTTTTCAGGAATGGAACTATATTTTTAATAATTTTGCTCAAGAAAATGCATGAAGGTATTTGAGATTTCAACATCACCCCTGAAGAAATAACAAGCTCTTCAGAGGGCTGAAACACAGGGCAGCACCCTGGGAAATATCCTGGTTTCAGGGTTGCTGTTACCAGTGTAACAAAGAACCCTAAAACATTGTTCCTGTGTCCTATGTAAAAGCACATCAAGTTTTGCTTTGAAATTTGAAGTCCTCACCAACTGATATAAATTTATAATACCACATTTTCATTTCCACATGAGTGAGAATTTGAGATTCTTTACAATGTTATAAGAAAACTGACATCCCTGTTTTACAATTGCCCCATAATTTGCTTTTGGTGGTGTTCATCAGTACATGAAAGCCCCAGGTCCAAATTCCTGCTCCCCCGCACCAAACACTTGCAGAAGAAGCGAATACTCCCTTTGGAGGGCCATAGCACATGTGTGTGTGTCATGGTCAGCATTTGACTGCTGGCACCAGGTGGAACAAACCCAACCACTAGGAGGGGAAGGAGGCATCAGGGCTGGAGACCCACTGGCCAGCTGGTGGAGGCCACATATTTGCCATGTCTGCAAACAGTTCAGAGCAGGAGCTGTTGTTTCATGACTTGCATTAAGCCTAGAATCTGATTACCACTGAACAAATAGCACTAATGATAACAATTGTACTCCTGTACTGATAGCTTTCTGCTTCTCTTTGCATTGTGTTGCACCATAGACCCTATCCTGGTTTTAAACCACAAGTCCTTATTATTACAGTGCACAGAGAGGAATTACACCCTCCTACATAGTCTGTGCTGCAAACAGGGTGATTGTGGTAACGGCATTGTGCAACACACAAATGCCTTTAATCATCCCTCTGCTACTCCCACGGTGTCTTGTTTAGACTACTTAAAATAACCTACCCAAATTATGAATCTTTGCATCAGAAATGATGTGTTTCAAAACACAATGAGACACATTTTGCACAAACATTGGTTGAGAAGCATGAGCAGAGAATTCTTATTGTCTTTAACACTGCAATTAAACTAAAACATTGTCCATGTAAATAAAAAGATTCATGGTGTGGCCACTGCTGTGGGAAGCTTTGATGAAATATTTAGGACTGTGCTTTCTGAATGCTACTAATTTTCAGAAAGCATATCAAAGTTTTATAGGGGCACTAATTTGATCACGGGTGATGAATGTTTTTATGTTGGGCTTTAACCAGGCTGGATGAACGTGAGGTGGCTCAGAGAGTCTGTGTGTGCCAAGGGCCGCCTGAGTCACAGCTTTTGGAGAGCTGTTTCCCTCCAGCTGAGCACATCATATCAGCCTTAACAGGGCTCTGAGCCCTCATGCTGGCTTCACAGCTGAACCCAAATGCAGGGAAACCCGCCAATTATGAGAGAACTTCACAACCAGTGGTACAGCCTCTGATTAAACCCTCATTAACCATCTCTACCCTGCTCCTGGCCCAATCTCTGCAGACACAGACAAATCATGTTGAGGCATTGGTTGTTCCTTTTGTATTGCTAGGTTGTCCTCACACCCACCAAACCAGCTCAGCCATGGTGAGAATTGTGGTGGTGGGAATTTGCAGGGACAGTCTGAGGTGCAGGAGCAGCACAGCCGGTACTGACACCCCACACTAGTCCTATGCTTTAATTGCTCTGCTGCAAAAGATCTGCTTCTCCAAACTGATCTAAGAGTTCAGGAAAGTAGATGAAAGTTGTCATGTGAAATTGCAAGAGAGACAGAGTAATGTAGGGTCATGTGCATATTGAGCCATTTGGAAGACTACAGTAGACCAAATTTCTTCTGATCAGATGAAGACTATGTGGGAAATTTCAGCATTTCTTCATCCAATGAACAATGATAATTTAATCATCATCTGAAGTGAGTGACTGGACCTCAACATGAGCCTGTACTCCAAAACTGAGTCCCAGGGCTACCTGTGCTGTACAGCTGCATGGCAGTGTGGGCACAGATGTAGCAACCCCCTGTCCTTCTCTTTCCTCTGATCCCCTTTAGCATGTGGAGCACTGTTTTGGCACCAGGAGATGCAAGCAGGCATCAGCATTGCACAGGACAGGATGAAGCTGCCTCCTTCACCCTCTGCCCTGCTCAAGGTCAGCACTTGTGGCATGGGGTGCAAAGTGGTGCTGCTCCCCATGGGCTGTGTACGAGAACATGGGAGACCAGACAGGAGACATCCTGCTCACACCACCAGTGCTGACCACTGGGGCTGCTTGCACTGGAAAAGGGCATGAAACACCAGTATGGTGCTGGGGAAGGGAAGGGGTGAATGCATTCAATCAGCTCAGGAGTCACAGGGCTGCAGAGCAGATGAGGTCCTTTTGTGTGCTGTGGGTTTTCAGCACTGCCTCAGTTGTGCTGGAACACAAATATTTTTCTTTTACAGCATCCAGCAGCTGTGCTGGTGTGTTTTGACCAAAGAGACACCACTTGATGTCAGCATAAAGTAACTCATTATCAATCTATTCACCCAAATGCATATTTAGGATGTTCAGAAATTATCCCCATTATATTAAGCTAAATGGTTAAAGCTTTGCAGTTAATTAATATGCACAGATTAATATGCAACCCAGACTCAGTCGTCAGGTACTGGGAAAGTTTCTGATATAATAAAGCTAAAAGCAGAGTGACAGGGACATATTACCTTGCCAGATGGCACAGTTTGTTAAAACAAACCAACGCATTTCTAAAAGAGTGTTCTAATTGCCACTTGAAACAAATTTTATTTTAAAATGGAGGGACATTTACATAAAAAGAGTTCAGAGAACAAATATTTCAGTTCACTGTTAGACAAGAGCAGTTCTGGTTTGAGGCAATAGAAAGTGGGAAAACATAAGCTAATTAAAAAGATTCTCAATGATGGAATTTCAAGCATAACTGTTGTTTGTGAGTAAACTAGATAGTTATGGAAAGCTTTCCTCTGGAAGGTGACCGCGGGTACAATCTGTGTTCAAGAGTTATCAGCAAAACTGGGGTACAGAGTTGTGCGAATAACAGTTAATCTGATGGGAAACCAAATGTTTTATTTTGCAGGACTGAATCCTTTAAGGGGTGTTTTTAGACATTAGGTCATCCTTGGAAAGGAAATGTTATTCTGTAGTGAAATTGCGGATATGCTGGGAAAAAAAATTAAACAAAGCTTATTTTTTTAAGGTTTTAATCTGATTAGGCCAACTGCTGTCTGAAAAAAGGAATTAGCATGCCTTGATGAATTCATTATTTGATGTAAAGAAAAGTTCCTGGATCTTTGGATGTCATGGAAGTAGGTAACAAACTCAAAGGTGATTGTAGATGGTTTGCTTGATTCACACTTGCAGTTCAATCCAATCCTTGGGTTTCTTTCTTTTTTTTCACTTATACAAGGTCAGACTAAAGAGACTAAATCTTTGTAGCTGTAAGACCTAGGAAGGATGCCCAGACATCAACACCGTGCTCTGAGGTTCTCAGTGCCTCTGCTGGGAGGCACAGCTGCCCACGCTGCCTGTTCCAGGCCCTGGAGAGGAACTGCACCTGCTCAGCTGGGGGCTGAAACCCCATTCCTGCAGCATCTCCTACAGCCTTTCCCACAGCTTGGTGTTCTCCAACAGAGAAATGGAGAAGATGATAGAGACAATGTATTTTCTTCCAAAAAGAAGCAGGAGGTGGTTGTGATGCTGTCAGCCAGCAATGGGAAGGATGTGGGAGAAGGTCTGTTTTCCAGTCTGCCCAGTGTTTGTTGGGTGTCGCTTCTGTTCATCTCTGATTTTTGGCTAGCTATGTATGTAAAGCTTTCTCTAACATGTCCTTCCTCTGTTCTCACACAAAAGGTAGGAAACTCCTTCTTGCCCCATTTCTTTTTCATTTTTTTCTCCAGTTTCCCCGTCTGGCCTCCTTTGCTCCATCTTTCTGCTGCCCATCTTTTAAAGCAAGAGCTGTCTCGACAGTTTCTGACATGCCTTTGGTTTTCATAGGAGACCTTTAGCACCTTCATATTAGAGAAAAGACAATGAGTAAGTGTTTGCTATCGTGTTGCTGAGAGGCAAACCACATGAGACAAAGTTAAGAGGCATTTTAGTGCAGAAGCCTTTTTTCCCTGCATATGAATTGCTATATTTTTATGTTCTCCATGAAGAAATGATCCACAGAAGGGTAATTCAGAGAGCTGACATTGCAATCCTGATGCTTTCCTTATGTAAAGCGAAAGTTCCAAGAGGAAAACTGTAGTGACTAGGAGTCAGAAGAACTTGCCCAATCTGTACATCTAGCAACAGAACATGCAAAGAGAAAAAATTAGTGGTAGAACTTCTAATCTCGTTAACAGGAGTCTCGCTGGATGGAAGCAGATCTGAGCTTTGCTCTTGATTAGTTCCTGACATTTTTTAAAACATGAAATATAAAAGACATCAATAGTCTTGACGACTGTGACCAGAAACATTCAGAAATTCAGAAATAAAATGGTATTTTGCAGACAAGCAAAGTGTTGCCACTTGCTGAATAGCACAGGTAACTTTTCACTGCAGCTCACCCCTAGGACATCCTCTGCTCTCAGAAACTCAGCATCTTGGCTGTACAGCAGCCACTTTTAATTTTTTAGATGTCTTTTAGCTGTTTTTATATTTTTTCTTAAATATTTAGATTCAGAATCAGCACATTCATATGCTGACCATACTTCTTTGAGAAGTTATGCTCAGGGACTGTTATTTCTGACCTGGAAGACAGGCAGATATCCCAAATATTTGGAGTCCCTGAGCCTCACAAAATTCATCTGTTTTGAAAGACTGTGAAAGAAAAAGAAAAGCCTAAGCCATAGCAAGTACGAAATGTTGAGTGCAAAGGTAGCTCACCAGTTCTCATCTCAGCCCTCCTCTTAGTCTGCTCATCTGTACAGGTTGTATCTCTTTAAATAAAACATAGGCAACTATTCACAATCCAGTGAATCCATTAAATTCACTTTCCCATATTCATAATGGGGCTCAGGAGCATCACAAGTTAAAAATCGCCCACATATTAAGCATGCTTTAAAAGCAGCTAGTTTTTAGAAACGTTTCCTTTCCTCTCTCTTTTTCTACATTCTCTGCACAAAAAAAACTCAAAAAGCAAAACAAAAAAAAAACAAAACAAAGGAAAAAAATGACCACCAAAACAAGTCTGAAGAAAAATCAGAAAATAAATGAGCAAAAATGTGAGATAAGGTAGTAAGTGTATTCAGGAGCTCAGAAGTATTTCAGAAAGCTGCTTTTTACTCCTATCAAATGCATTATGTATAAGTTTTAAGTCAATATGTTTTGCTAACACTGTGTTAAGCTAGAAAACTGCCTGCTACCCTTTGTAGCTAGATGCCAGGTAAATAAAAAACTGATTGGCTTAAGCAAATTAAACAAATAGTGTTTGTAGGCAGGCTGTTTGGTTCAGCATGTGGTATGTAATGTTTATTAATGCTGTTAACTTTGGGAAATGTTGAGGTGAATGCAGAGATTATGGCAAATGTACAGATTAAAACAGAAACATTTGTCATAAACAAATGTGCATGTAAGTAAATAGTAAACAACTAGATGAGTTTGTTGAAGCCAAATGCTCCCATTTAATAAGTGAAATGTTTCATTAATCCTCACTGACAGAAGTAATATTGTAATGGAGAACAGATCCAAAAGAAAATATTTATTCAAGCCATGTCCCATCAGTGTTCCTCAACAGCCCAGGCAGGAACTGCAGCGGCTCCCTCTGTGGCTGGGCAAGGATGAGTGTTACAGAGGAAGCTCCTTGCTGCTCTTGCTCCAGCAAATTCTTCCTGCTGGCAAAATGTTTGGGGATAATAACAGCAGCTGGAGGAGCTCTCAGTTGTGTGGGTTGTTGTAATCAATGGCTGCCTTAGAGATAATCCTGGTCCCTGTGTGCTGTGCACCAGCTGAGGTCCAGCTGCCAAAAATGTGGTGTGACAGAATTGTCTCCATGCTGTATCCCACACTAAGACACCCACTGTCAGTGGCACTTGCTTTGAAGGTTACCCAGAAGCAAAGTACATGGTGGTGGCAAATCCACACACTTCAAGCGAGCCCTCCAGCACTGGGTGCCTTTCTGCAGGAGCACTCACAGCTCTGTGATGAGCTGCATGCCTCAGCTTTGCCCTAAAATGATATGTTTCTGTTTCTGAGGCTTAGGTCTTGAGACACAGGTTGCCAATGTAGCTGTATTAATCTTCTCTGAGATATAAGCACAGTGAAGGTGACAGGTATAGGGCAGTATTTTGAAAGAAATCCATCCACACTCAGCACCTTTTTGTGAAGGTCCATCTCGTGGCCTGAACCTCAACTGCAGCACTTCTCCAGTGTTTGCTGTCCATGTCCAGCTCTGTTGCAGTGCCTAGGAGCAACACTCTCCTTTTTCTTTAGCAAAGAACTTTACACAGCATTAACTTGGCCTCAGTAACTTGAGCCTCTTGACTTGCCTAGAGCAATGCAGCATCCCTGGTATGAAGCCTAAAGCAATCCGTGCATACCATCTGGCACAGAAGGCTAAGGCATGGCTTGTCACCATCATCACTGTAATGCCTTCTCATAAATTGCTCATCAGCTTCCCAGTCTCTGTGCCTCAAGCTGCTTCATGTACCCATTGGGTGAGTTAGAGGGCCAGGACAAAAATCACAGACAGTGACTGGCTCAACTGAGGCAGCCCATGGCAGCTATGAAAGAACTCATCTGTGAGGCAAACTGTACACAGGGTTTACTAAGGAATGAGAGCTGTGACAGACCTTAGTAAAGGCATTCTATGAAGTCTTCTTTAGCAGCAACAATTGGTGTTCTGGAGCCAAGGCTCCACCATCTGAACAGGGATCAATTCCTGCTGCAGATTCTTCCTGAGATCAGAGAAAAAGAGACACAAATCTCTCTCTCTTCTGTCTGGCCCTTGTTGTGGCATCTTGTCATCAAGATCATTGTCCTTCTGTGAAGTTAGATTGAAAGTGAGCAGATGGTCTGGTAGTGTCTGGGGCAGGGAAATGACATGCATAAACCCTGCATTAGGAAAATCAAGCTTAAAATAAACAGGCTCAAAGCCAAGATACTCCTTCACACACACCTCTTTCTCAGGGCAGAGGAGGAAAATGCAGAGATGTGACAGGTGCCAGTCACTTTGCTTCATGTATTTTGGAAGGAGAACAACAAAGTAAGACCTTAAACTAAATATTTATGTCATCTACCTTCCTGGGAGGCGAGCCAAGGGAGCACCATAAGGAGATATCTGGGATGAGAAAAGACCACACCCCTTCCCTTTTCTCAGCATTGAAAGCATGGAGTCTTTCTGCACTGAAGATGCAAGATCACAATGAGTCACTTTACTGAACATGGGAAGCTTTAGTAGCAAAAATGCCTAAAAATGTGTGGATGAAGTACTAGACTACTGGCTGCAAAATAGATCAGAGTAAGTTGTTCCAAGGAGACAACTCAACTGGGGATCCCAGAAAAAAAAAAAAAAGTAAAGTGGAGAAAAAAATAGTGCTTGAAAGATAGCTGTAATCCAGGTAGTGTATCCTTGGGAAAAGCTGGAGAGAGGGACATAAGAGCGCTGGCCATCCGGGCATATGAGAAGCTGAATGAAGCCCCATCCCATTCTACAAGCAGCCAGTCAAGCTTCTGCCCACACTGTGGTATGTGTTATGGTGTCCCAAAACAAACATGGAAATGTCAGGGAAATGCTTTTCTTTTTGGTTGAAGGGACCTTTGATAGATTTGCTGACTTCTTACACATTTTGTACAGGGAAGTAAAGTGTAATACCAATCCCACAGGAAACCTTCATGGCAGAAGTTGAATTTGCAGCACATGAGCGCTAACACCCTATGGCAGCTGGCTGTTAATGTGAGCTTGCAGGCTTTTTGTGTATGTTGAAGTGAACCTTGAAATGGTCAGTGCTACAGGAACTGGGTTGCATTTGGGTCTCTCTGAGTCTGGCAGTTACATTTTTTACTTTGTGTTGCAACATGCAAAAAGAAGTTGCTTTGCCCTCTGATGTTTATCTTAATTTTACATGTGTTCACAGCTCATAGGAGAAAATGAAAAATTGAGAAAATATTTGTTTTCATAAAAGCCAAGAGACTATTGCAACAGACAAATACAGTGTAAGTGCCAGAGTCTGAGCTTTTCTACACACTGTGTCATGTACGTGTTTGGTTTTGCCTTTTTACCTATCTTAAAGGTAATAGGCAATTCAGTCAAGATGCTGCCGTAATCACTGCAGCTTCTCTGCACAAGGATTGCTTGTTGCATCCCATTGAAGGTTTTTGGAACACTACCCAAAAGGGAGGCTGAAATCATCAACCACATTTCATTTAGCCCTGCCAAATGAATCTAAACAAATTGAAAAATGACCTGCCTGTTACACTTTGAGGCATACAGCAGAAAATAACTCTGAAATAGCTGCTTATGCTCACTGGAGAAAGATTTATTTCTGATCTCAGAGCTTGAGTAGCAGAGGTAAATAGTACCACCTGTAAACCATTACCTGCCTTGCCCCACTGTCCTCATGTGAAAAAACATAAACAGGCATTGCCTGAAGTGGAGTTGGTCTAGTAAATGATCAGGAAAATGGAATGTTTTCTCTCAACAAGCAGCAAATGAGGAGGAGCTGCTACATCTGAAGTGATGCTATCTTGTTTACCTGGAAAGTCCCAGCTTGTGACAAAAGTACTTTCTCTCCTGTGATGTAACATGAGTCACTTTGCCCTTCACTTCATACTTCAAGAGGGATTTTGGTGGTGAGACAAACTGTCCTATTGTATGAATTATTTGAAAGGGCTCTGCACTGACGAATAGCCAGAAGGGAGAAGGGCTCAGTATAGTAGCATAGCTAATTGTCTTTTTTACTTAATTTTCATCTATTTATTTAAGGTTAAGGCTTTTTTTTGTTTTGTATTCAAGAATGTATTTTGGTTCCATGATATGATATATTTAAAGGAAATCCATGAAAAAGCAGACCTTGAAAAAGTAGACCTTAAAAAAGTTTCCTAATAACACCAAGTTATTTAGGTCCCTGGTTTTGCCACCAGCAACCTGCAGCATAATCTCCAATCATGTGCCAGGGCATCCTAGCTCTCCTAGACAAACACAATACAGTGTATCTTGCCTGAAGGCATTTCTTCGGTTCCACTGTGGCTTTAGCCCAGTTTCCAAAGGAAACAAAATCATCCGAGCACAACTTCTATCTGTCTCTCTCCTCTTTTCTCACAACTCCTGAGCCTCCTCACTGCTTTAGCCTCCATGAGACAGGACTAGAAGCCTCAAAGGTCCATTTTCTCTGTGGATTCTGTGCAAGCTGATGGGCTGATGTCTACAGAGCCTTTAAAAAAAGGATTCCAGTGCTTTCATCAAAGAAAGGGCTCAGAAAATTCTGATACTACCCATTGCTTGTCAGCCCTGAGATAACAAGCAGTAAGTGTGAGGCTTTAGTTTGGACTAACCACAGTATGTTTTGTGTCCCTCCAAGTAGGAATGCCATAAAGGATGAGAGAGGAGTGGAGTTATGTAAGGAAGGAGAGTGTTTGAGAGATAAAGGATTTGTATTAGTAGGAAAAGACGTCCTACTGGTTTGGCTGCCTATAAATCTATTTTTCAGGATATTTTTTCATTTTCTCTCTCTTCCTTCTCTGAGTTCCTGCAGGCAGCAATTGGTCCTTGGAAAATGTGATGACAAGGAGAAAGCTCTTCAGTAACTACAGAGAATGTAAAAGTGAAAATACACCTCCTAGGGTCTCACCCAGAACTGAAAGGAATTCTAAAAGTATTGTTTCCACATCCACACTGGTTACTGGAAATAGAGCACAAGTACAGGATCCTGCCCTGGGAGCCTGTAAACAGGAAAGGAATAAACCCTGAGAGGGGAGGTCAGGAATGCCCAGTGTCTGGGAGATCTGTGGTTATCTATGGCAGAATGGTCTGCATGGTCAGCACATGGTTTCACAGAAAGCTCCTCCTGAAGGACTGACAGGATGCTGGATATGAAAGACGAGGTGCTCTTATTGGCATTTTGTCCTACCTTGGTGCTGCCCTCGGTAGCTCTCCATCACCCAATAGCCTTTCTGCTTTCCCCTAGGCCACATAAGTCCATTAGCAGCATGTCTGGTGTTTGTTGCGACACCTCTTTCTTTTTCTTCTGACTTATATATAAGCCCTCTTGGCCTTGATACTAATGGTGTGACACATAAACAAGTTATATAAAAACTCTCCTAGTGCATTTTCACAGATCACAAGTTCCCATATTTGAAGAGAGTGGCTGGGTTCAACATTGGGTCAGTTATCCTTAGAGGGGATTACATTTTACAATGACATGGTACCTATTTCTTTCTGCTGTCTCTCTAAACAAGAATCCACATGTTTCTTGTTTGAATGCTTTGGTTTTGTTAGGAGATATGGAAAAAGGCAAGACCCAAGGTGGTCTCAGCACATGCTGTGCCATCAGATCATAGAGGGGAAACTCAGGCACTGCAGTTGGTGATTGTTCACCGCTAATTCCACTGCTTACTTTTAAAATCTGCTTCTTTAATGTGGTACACAGTGAAATAGCCTTTGTACTATGTGGATTATTTCAAACACCTTAAGATGTTTTAAAATGT
This sequence comes from Sakesphorus luctuosus, assembly GCA_013396695.1. Taxonomy (NCBI): domain Eukaryota; kingdom Metazoa; phylum Chordata; class Aves; order Passeriformes; family Thamnophilidae; genus Sakesphorus; species Sakesphorus luctuosus. The sequence continues at coordinate 94,302 of VWZD01011162.1, read as the reverse complement.
TTTCCACAGTAAACCTGCATGTAGGTGGTAAAGCAAAGCCCAGTCTGAGTATGCTGAAGGCTAGGCTGACCCTGTTAGTTTTCAGTGCTGTTCAGGCCATGTAACTGAGCACAGGAAAAATAAAATCAAGAAGTGTTCCAGAATGGGGTTGGGAAATTCTGGACCCTCAGGCTCCCTAAAACTGCCTCCAAGCCCCTGAGGCTTCTGGATCACAGACCAAAACAACCATTGAAACAAGGCTCCTTATCAAGATGCTTTTATTTATTCAAGTATCTCTATGAAACATTAGGACACAAAGCATTGTGTTCTGCTGAGCTGGCAAAATGCCAACTACCCCAACACAGAATAAGAGTTCCCTGCACCCCACTGAGAAAAGGGGAAAAAAATGGAAAACTTAAAACAGGTTTATACATTTATACAGAAAAGAGAAAATTAAAAGTAAACTACAACATAACACACACCTACACAAGTTAGATATAACAACAATCCTCTACCCCCCACCTATCTTGGGTTGAGCTGGCAAAATGCCAACTGCCCAATACAGTGTCAGAACCTCTCTCCTCCCGCCGAGAAAAGGGAGGAAAAAACCCTGGAAACTCAAAACAGGTTGAAACTTACACTAATTATATATATTTATAGAGAAAAGAGAAAACATTAGAAGAAAACTACCATATAACACACACTTACACAAGTTAAATATAACAACAACTTTCTACTTCCTACTGAAGACAGATCCCATCACTCTAGATCCATAAAGCACCCCAAAAGACACCCAGCAAGGCAAAAGAAAGAGAATAACAATAAAATGTTTTACTTTCCTGAACTCAAACAAAATGCAAAGTAGCAGTGGGCAGCAGCCACAGCCCACTTCAGCAAGGCAGCAGCTGCGTGTCTTGCCTCTACTTCAGCCATGATGGAACTGAGAAACTCCTCCTACTCTACTGTATTTATATCTCAGTTTTAAGCCATCTGGTATGAAATATTTCTTTGGTTGCTTAAGTCAGGCGATGTTTGTCCCCTCTAATCTACGTAGACTCTCTGGGCCTGCTGAAACTAAAGCCAAAACTATCACACCACTGAAAACAGATCCCATCACTCTGGATCGATAAAGCACCCCAAAAGATACCCACCAAGGAAAAGAGAGAATAACAATAAAATGTTTACTTCCCCAAACTAAACCAAAATGCAATGTAGCAGTGCAGCAGTAGCAAGGCCCAGCACAGCAGGACAGCGGCAGCCTGTCCTGTCTCTGCCTCGGCTATGATGGGAACTGAGAGAACTCCTCCTACTCTACTGTATTTATACTTGAGGTGACGTCAGAATATGGTATGGAATACCATTGGCCAGGAGGAGTCAGTGTCAGCTGCCTGACCCAGCTCGAGTCAGCTGATAATCCAAGGCCTACTTTGAAAACTAAAGCTAAATTTAGGCCTTGCTAAACCCATAATAAGCATGTACATCATTCATTCCCAAGTGCATTTGGGATGTGATGTCTTGCTGAAGCAACATCAGCAACAGGTGAACTGAACCCCTCCACATCCCTGTCTCCTTGAGCAGAAGCAGATTTGATCCCTGGCAATGGCAAGCTGGTATGTGAATTTTACAGATTCATGAGAATACATTGATCTCAGTCATTTCTCACCAATTTTCCCCAAACCAAAAGTGTTTTAATTATTTGAGTGTCGAGTAATCAAATGCTGTACCTCAGACACAACTATTCCAGGAGATAATTAGAAGCACAGAGGAGCAAACAATATGCCAGAGAAACTACCACCGCAGTGTGATCCGAAGGATAACTTTAGTAAAGCAAGTGTTTCTTTGTTGGATGACTCATGGAAGGAAGCAGGGGCTGGAGCTGCTGAAAAAAGAACCTGCTCCATGGGAACACGAGCGAAGGTCAAGGATCAACTGTGTAAAACCCACTTTTTGTTTGATGTTAATAATCTTAAGGAAATGGATGGAGAGAGAGCAAATGTCAGCTCCAGTAATGACTATGTAACTCTGGGACCATATAGAAAAGCGATGGCCCAGCTCAAACGTTGCTGGTGGAAATAATGGGGAGAGGTGAGCTGAGGATTCAAGCCTTGCTTTAATGTTTTCTTTTGAGTTTCTCTGTGAATTCTGATTTATCAAAGGGACAAGCATCAATTTTTGATATTTAACTCACTGACTATATAGGATGTATTTACTATATATGGATTTTTGACCATTGTTTTTTGTCTGTACAACAGCTCCTAAAGCTGTACAAGAAACATCATCTCACTGACTGACACTGTCACTTATTAAATTTTTAAAAGTTTTAATATCTAATAGTTTTTAGGTCAAGATCCAAATGTCATAACATTTAATTCAAAATATGAACATGTTATAATAAGATATTATATAAGAGTATGTGTTCAGTTGTTAAATTTTACACACATACCTCAGACCCATCTTGAACATATATTCAGTTGTTATTTTCACAATATCTTCTTTCAATAACAGATTGTCTAAGCCTTGTTCCTTCTGTCTCTTGCCAAAATAGCATCAAGTTAAATTTTGTTTCTGTCCCAAATTGTGGCACAGCTGGCAGTTTGTAAGCCCAACAGACTGCGCTACTTTTGTGACTGTGCTCCTTCCCTCCAGAAGAGCGGTGCCAGCTTTGTAAATTCAGAGGCCAGATCAAATTATGGCAGACAATCAGTGCATTAAGGGAGAAGAAAGTGACATATTCTATCACCAGTTATTTTGAATATAGTGGCATTTATTTTTAAATGGAAGCTTATTGGTTCTTCAAACTATGATCCAGCTCTGATTTGCATTGATGAAGTTTGTTTCCCCAGCCAGCCTGCTCCAGTGCTTTGCTGTCCTGTTTTGAAAAGATTTTCTGACACCAAATCCAAATGTTACTTCCTCAGGCAGGTCTATGTCTGCTTGTCTCACACATAATGAACATGAAGGTCTTGACTGAGAAGTCTTCAAGCTGAAGACAACTGGGAGCTGGAGTATTTAGGGTAAGTATTTTTCATATGCTCGCTCTGTTTTCTTACTTTCTCAGACATTCATTTTGGTGCTGTCAGAGATATGATGCTGGTAGGCAAGATTTTGGTCTGATGCAGTATAGATATTTTTAGAACACAAAATCCAGTTTATTGCGTTCTTTTTCACAAAACCTTTTTTGTCCTCAAGGAGTGTTACTAATGCTTCTCTCCTCCAGGCTACACAATTCCAATTTTTTCAATTTTCCTTCACAGGACAGAACCTCAGACCTATCATCTCTACCCTCTTAATTCCCCCTTGCCTACACATGTCTTCCTGGAGCCATGCTGCTCACAACTGAACACAGAGCTGTGGCAGGGTCACTGGCAGCACTGGGGACCATAGTGGGATTAATCCTTGTGCCTTGCAGGCCACGTTGTCTGTTCATCCCCATAGGGTGTGTGCCCTTCTCTACAGTGGGTCAGCACAACTGAGTCATGCTGCTCTCTGATTCACCCTGGACCCTTCTTCGCCGAGCTGTTACCCAGACACTCTCTCTCCATCCCATAGATGTGCAGCTGGCTATTCCCCCCTCAGTGAAGGGACATGTATAAGGATATTTATGGATGCAGCTGGTGAAAATCTACCTGAACTCCCAACAGCTTGGGTACAACCCAGGGGCCCTTGTGCAGGCAGGAAGGGTGGGTAGGGAGAGGACGCAGAAAGATAAAACGAGTCTGTTCTTTAAATTCAAAGCATGTTCACAAGTCTCCCAGCATGCAATAACATCTTTGTTTATTGTTTTGGAATTTTTTCATTCCTTTTTTTTCTACACTTTGTTTTCCTATATTTTTAATTTAACCTCACCCTGAAAACCCAGTTTATCTCACACCAGTTGTGGGTGCTGCAAAACAATCTTTGAATTAATATATTTCCTGGATTCAACTACTTGTCATGGGTTCACTTAAGTGGGCCTAAATTTGAGTTTTTGACATTCAGACCAGGCCTGAAGCTGTCAGCTGACTTGAGCTGAGTTGAGCTACCAGCTGACTTCTTCTAGCCAGTAGTATTGTATTCTATACCATATTACAACATAATTTCTCCCAGGAAGTAGAATCAGTGTGGGAGTGGCTTAGTTAGTCACCCCACAGCTTCCTCGGGGGAGGACGCAGGATGCTATCCCAGAGGAGATGGAGAGGGCCTGGCCCACCACTGGCTCTTGGGGAAGTAAAATGTGTTGCTCTGGCTCTCTCCTCTCTGTTCGGGTTCTGTTTCTCTGGGGACTGAGTCCTCTGGGGTGAATTGGAGTCTAATTGTGGGTTTGTGTGTTTGCTGAGGGGTGGAAAAGTTGTGTCATACTGTATTCTAGCTTGTCTAAGTGTGTAAATTATTCTAATCCTTTTCCTTTTCTGTAAAATACATGTGGTGTTGGTATAAATGTAGTTTGAAGGGGTTTTTTCCCCCGTCCCTCTCTCCTTTCCTCCCTTTACTGGCTGGGGTGGGGGGTGGGGCTCTAACTCTGTGCTTGGAGGGTTTGCGGTTTGCCAGCTCAAACCAAGACACTACTGAAACCGTAATGTTGATTTCTAAGACAAGTTCAAAAAAACTAAGGAAAATCAACTAGGTGATTAAGGTTAATATCAGACTTAACCTTCATTTTAGCTGGAATATTTTCAAATGAAAGGATAGAAATATGCATGTCCTTTCTATCAGCAAGTGTAAAACTGTGCTCCTACTCTTTGTCAGTGCTCAAGGATGTGAGAGCAAGGTATGCTTGTGACTCTGGAGAGGAGACATTTTTGTACTAATTGCAAGACGTGTGATAAAAATTATGGGTTTGGCTGTTGGGAGTGAAGGAATCTCAAAATGCTCAAATTTCTATTGTTGAGCCAGCCTTGGAAAGACTGGAACAGGGGTCCTACATCCAGCTTCTGCTGTGTGCATTATTTGAGTTGCCTGATTCTCAGTTCAGGCCAACCTATGTGAGTATTTTTTTTGCTCTCCAACACACAACATGAGGTCTCTCTATGTCTATACAACATGATCTGCTTGACCCCCACCAGAGAGATTAGGGAACAGGACAAGACTGAACCAAACAAAGTAACTTTTTTTTTAACAATTTTAGACAGTTTGAAGTTGTTTACAAAGATGGTGTTTGTTTTATACTGTGTATTCTGCAAGCTTTGAAGCAAACCTCTTTACAACTCTTTTTCTCTATAATCTCTGGTTTTTATTACTTCCATCATCATTCTTGAAATAAACATGACATAAAAATAAATTTGAATTTTAACCCATATTCTTCTTACATTTCTGAGAGATTCTAAGAAGATTTTAAAATAATTTTAAATATTCTTCAAAAAAGGAGAGCTTTTATTATCTCTATGTACTGGGAAATCCTTAGAAATGGAATGAAACATAACACATAAAACCCAGTGAGCCAGCATAAGCCACCACCTAATCAAATGAATAGATTCATAACAACAGAACACCATTAAAATGCAGACAGAAAACTTCTCAGTACTCTTATTCTGCATTTCTTTTTGTTACTTTAGGTCTTCACTTAGGGAGTAATGGAAGCGAGCTGAATAATGAATACAGTTAATACAATCTCAAGGAGCTTTCCTTCCAAGATTTCTTTCTCTTGAGCTGAACTGAAGGTCAAATAACTTCAGTACAGTAGAAAGCATCAAGATGGTCCTTTTTAGACACTTTTATTGAGAACAATTTAATGGTGACAAGGAATAATAATGGATAAGGAGACAGGCGATATTTTAAAGCTTTATTTTGCTTACAGAATAGAAGGAGAACAATGCATTTCAGTTCCCTGGGCAAATTACAATAAAATAATCACTTTGCCAGTTTTAGGTGGTGCGGTGAATAGCTCAAATCAGGAGTATAGACAACAGCTTTTTCCTTAATGGATTGATCCTACTGATGAATGAAGATGAGTCAAATGATGCAGTTACTGCTCCACTAACTGGGTAGTCATGCCTCATTACTGAATATAACCAATGCAAATTTGACTATATCTAGACCCTGGTATAGAACCTTGCCTTGGGTTGGGCACCTTCTTTCCCTATACTGTATCTAGGGAGTGATTTTGCAGAGTATGAGTGCAAATCTGCAAACACACTGCCCAGAGAGACTTGAAGTGGCACACCCAGACAAAGAAGGTGCCTATAGAATTTTTAATACATGTCCACCTAAATGTTATGTTATGTATGGATACAACAATTATAATTGATGACTGTAACTAGCAGCTAGAACTACAGGGCAAAGGCTATAGAAGATTAGTTTATTCATAGAATTATGGAATCACAGAATGGGTAAAGTTGGAAGGGACCACAGTGGGTCATGTGGTCCAACCTCTCTGCTCAAGCAGGATCATCCTAGAGTGCATTGCCCAGGATTGTGTCCAGACAGTTCTTGAATATCTCCAGTGAGGGAGGCTCCACAGCCTGTCTGGGCAACCTGTTCCAGTGCTCCACATGGTAAAGAAGTTCTTTATTGTATTTAGGTGGAACTTCCTGTGCATCAGTTTCTGCCCATTGACTCTTGTTACTTGGCACCAGTGAGAACAGCCTGGCTTTATCCTCTTGGCACCCTCCCTTCAGATACTTTTAGACACTAATTATTTCTCCTTCACATTATCCTCTATGCCTTGATGTGGACAAGCTGATGCTCTGCTGCTGCTGTGAAGAAGCCTGGCCAAGGAAGCGTTCATAAACCAGGACATATGGATTTGCTCTTACAAAGTTCATGAAAGGAGGAAGCAGTAAGAGTCTTGTTGCTGGCACTGGAACTGTTGAACCACCAAGGCAGGACTTATGAGAAATGGACAGAAGGCACCGAAAGCTTGATTTGCAACCAGGATGAACATTATTGCAAATCTAAAGGAAGATAATTCAATGTGAATGGATGTGATGTTGTCTCTGTATCTCCAAATCTCACTACAATTCCAGGGAGCCTTCTGTATGACCAAGGGGATACCATGTGGCAGCACCTGGACCTCGTTATATCCAAAACCCCATCGTCTTCATGGTTAATAAAAACTTATGAAGTTTTTCACTTCCTTTTTACACATTGACTAAAGCAAGTAACATATTACATTTCTCTCTCAAATTATGCTGCACTTTGTACCTGATTTGCCCTCATATCTATATGTTCACATTCCACTCTTATCATGTGAGCACTGTTCAAGCCTTGGAAAGCTTTTCTCCATTACTCACTCCTTCAGCAGATGTTCATATTTACCACTCTGTTGACCTTGTTAGCATATTTACCACTGTGTAAACAGTTTGTACTCTCCTCAGACTGCTAAGTCTATTTTGGCCAGTATTTTAGCAAAAGCTTAGTGTGAGTATGTGCCTACTAATCAGTATACCAGAGAAATCTGCATATTAAGAAAAAGGATGAGAAATAGAAAGCATCATAAATACAATATGATTAAATAGTGAGCTTTTAAGTGATCTCATATAGATGGCATGTTCAAAGTATACAGAGCTGGATACTAGGTCACATGCCTGGGGAGCTGCATACAAAAATAGCACAAGCATATAAAGAGAAAATTAGAAAGCCCATGCATAAAATGTCATACAGCTAGCAAGGGACATGAAAGGTAACAAGAAATACTCTAAATTTAGATTAATAGTGAGAGGATTATAAAAGAAAGAGTTGGTCTTCTACTCGGGGGGAGGAAAAGCTTTTTATCAATTATGTTGAGATGACTGAAGCATTTTGTTTCTTTTTTGCCTCAGCATTGACTGGAAGACCAGTGAGAAAGGGTATAAATTCAGGTTAGAAGAGAAAATCAGCTGAGATAATAAATTGGTAAGTTGATTTTTTCCCCAAAAAATTCTCTGGAGCTAACGAAATTCCACAGGGAATTTTGAAAACCATATGAAACAAATCTGGCAGCAATTAGAGGCTAATCACTGAAAACAGGAGGATGGGTAAGGTTAGGAGCTGGCTTATCTTTATAGTGGGGAATAGAGTGAATTGCAGGCTTGGCAGTTTACCTTCTCCTCCCCAAATGGGAAGAAATAAACCAACCATCGGTAAATACCCAGAAGATAATGAAGGGTAAGTAACAGCTATCAGGGATTTGTCAGGAACTTACGGTCTTCCACAAAGGTCATTCCCATTTACACCAGCATGACAGGCCATGTGGCCCATGGGAAGGAGGTCGGCACTGCATTTCAGAAGGGCTGTGACATAGAGCACCTGTTTCTGCAGATTGATGGTCTGGCTGTGGGAACACCATCCATGCTCCATGGCCAATGCTGACACACCACTCATGGTTTCCATAGGCACTTCTCCTAGGCCCCATGTAACTCAACAGTTTTGCTGGTGACTCAGATGATAAACCAGGTTTATTCAATTTCCAAACAGCAGAAAGCTAGGAACGGTCATGAGTGTACTGGGGAATGGGGTAAGGTCTGAAAGTATTCCTGATTGAACAAACCATCCTGCCAAAATTAAATGTGTTTTATGTAATGCCTTATAGCTGACTGGAGTGGCCTTTCCAAAAGGCCAAGCAATGAGTTTGCACTGAAGGCAAAGGTGTCCTTGCTGGGTCCTGCTGAACTCCTTGTGGCCTCAGCACATGGCTGATTGACAAGGCGGCCTCAGCACCTTGCCTTCCTCACTTCTCTCTGAGGGTACCTCCACTTCCAGCCTGGCTGACTCATGGTTTACACCAGAACCTCAGCTCCCTGATCAGCCATGTGACATGTGTCACTTTGCTCCCTAATCTCCACCTGCAGTGATCTGACGAGTGCCCTTGGTGAGGGAATCTGGGCACACAGGAGGAGAATCCTCTCCATGGACCATCTGAGTCACCTCTCCATCTGACCTCGAGGAATGGAGATTTTCACCTCCATCAACACTGTCAGCATGGAACAAGGAACGTGCATGGCCAAGATCAAGCATGATCTCCTGCTCAAAGCTCACTGTGCTGCACAGAAGGTCCTGGGGATGGGGCAGGTCCAGGCAGCCCCAGGAGGGTCTATCAGCCCCACATGTTGCTCAGCCAGCCTGCTGCCATGGGGACAGTCTCAGTATTGGGGCTCAGTGGAGCCTAAAAAGCATCTTAAAATGCATATTTAAATACATTTAATAATGTTTTTTACTTGAGCTTGTAGTTGCATGGGATCTCTATGTGAAGTGAAACCAGTCAAAAATTTCCCACCTGCCCTAGAATAAACTTTCTAAATGTGATTCAAACTTTGAAAGATTTCAAACTTGCGTTGACTTTAAGGGTTTTTTTGTTTGGTTGGTTTGGGGGTTTTGTGGGTTTTTTGATGTTAATTTTCCACTATTGACCTAAAAAATCAGTCATTTAGACAACCTTGCTCTGTGTAGGAAGGATAAAGCTTATCACAGAACCAAACACAATTTTTCAGGAGCTGTCGGAAAGAGGAAAAGACCACACTGATCACACTGCTTGTGGATATAAATTCAAAGCATACTTCTTTGTCCTGTCCTTCTCTCAGGGAAAGCATAGCACATATGCAAATAACTGTAATAAATGCCATCAAGAAGCAAACGGAAAATAAACAACTCAGCCAGCTAAACTAAAAACTTAAACTGAAACATCCCTCTCTTCCTGGGAAAAGATAAAAGAACAAGTGGCTGACACTGTGTTGGGCACCTCACCTTGTTCTTTGAAGGGTATGTCACAGTTAAATGCTGGAGCAGTAATGGCACTTTGATTGTTCCCCCATTAGTAGTGGTCTTCCCTGAGGTGGCATCTCATGGTATCCCCATGGCATCACAAAGCACAGCAGAATCAGCACAGCCTCATCCTCTCTGGGGTCATGGATGAGGAAGAACCCGGCTCCTCTCTCTTTGCTTTGCTGTGAACCCAGAGAGCCCAGCGTCATGGAGTGCCAGGGCAGGGCTGCAGCATCACTGCATATGCAGTGCCCAGTCCTGGACGTGGGTTCAGGGTGGACGTGCCCCATGTCCAGAAGAGATTCTCCAATTGTTTATCACTATTTCTGTTCAGAATAAGATTTATTGCCTTCATCCTTCTATTGACAAACCATAGTTTTGTTAAAGGTAATTTTGAGTACTTGGTTAAAAATCCATGTCTATGTGTAGTCTGTCTTAGGGGATGGCTACAAGCAATAACCATCGTTACTGAAACCCTCCACAGTGTGCGCTGCCAGGGCTGCAGGCATCGAGGTCTTGTACACCATCCTGTAAAAAAGCAGATTTCGCTTTATGCAAATGTGCCAGCAAGAGGCTTTCTAAAATCTCAGAGTTATATAAATATTTGTAATTTCTCCATCTTTTTCATCCCCCATGGTTGGAGTTTGATACCAAAGGATCTATACCTATTTCTGCTCCTCCCAAAAATAAATCTATGTGCTAAATATACCCACAAGCTGAAGGAAACTTGTCAATATGCATTTGAATGGAAGTCTGATATCAAACAACAAAGAGGGTGGCCTGCAGTATCTGACCTGCAACTAAACACTGTACTAAACACTTAATCAAGATACGTTAAAATAGGAATTGCAAAAAGCTTGCCTTCAGCATTTACTGAGTCAAAAGAGACTATTTATTGTATGTTTTTCTGTATGGGGGATTTCAGTTTTCTCAGGAATTTGCCTCTCTCACCATCTGAGCTCTTGAAATTTTTTTTTCTTCCAGTCATTTTAAAATGTAATTACAAAAATGAAAGCGCTAACAGATTTCAAACCACTTCAGGACATTTGGCCTAATAGAGACTTGTTGAGTTTTTAAACAAATGACTTGCTTTCCCTGTAATTAATTTTAAAACATTCATTTTGCACTGACAGACATCAAGCAGCTATTATATGGCTGTCTCAGGATTCCTGAGCTTGACCTTAATAAATAATACAACGTTTTCTTAATTCAAAAAGTAACATATGCTTTTCTTCTTCCCCACTGAAGTGGATTCATTTATGTTTCCTGCAGCCGATGTGTTTGCTAGGGTAGCATATGCCTTTTGCACAATGTGATTACATTTATGTGAGCAAGTAGGCCACACCATTAACAATTAAATATTTTCAGAATTTTACATTTAAAAAGACAAAAATTACTGTCTATCCCCTTTCCCCTTATGTGGTGGGGAATGTAAATTGTGAATTGAGAGTCTGTGTTTCTTAGAGTCCTCTTTGGCCATGGAGGTGCTGCCATTTGTAGCTGACGGCTTTTACCCAGTGTGTGCACATCCTCATGGGCAGCACCAGGAGATGCAGCTGGTAGACCAACCTAGCCATGTCCTCAGGAGCAAAGGGTCATGCAGAGGCACTGCCAGCTTCTGGGGCTGCTTTTGGTGGATGCCCTCAGTGAGCCTTTTTTCTCATCAGGTGTATACGTTGTGGGGTTTGTCCATGTTAAGCATCCACCAACCTCCTTGGTGCAGACCAAGGAACACAGACCATTAGTGATGCTACCATGTGCTGGTTGCTTTGTGTGGACACTGAGTGTCCTGAGTTCAATTGTTTTGTGGATTCATCAGGTCTGCCAGAGTCCATCAGTCCTTGGGAAAACTCCACAGACTTGCCCTCTTTGTCCACTCTTTAGCCTCTTGTTCTCTGGTTCCAGTTTGAACATAAATGCTCACGGATACTTACAGAGCCTGTTCATCCAAACTCTCACAAATGGGGACCTTTATACTGTCCAGTGCGTTTTGTATATGCTACTTTGAGGGCAAACAGGGAGATAGAGCCAAGTTTGTGGTAGACACACAGGAGTCAAAGCAACAGGGTGCAATGTGTTTTTGTTTCTCTCTCCTGCCATCATTGCTTGGTGCTGCAACCCCTCTTTGGCATAACATCCTCTCTCAGTAAGGCCTGTCTTAGTTGTGCGAGAGACTGGTCTGGAGAAGCAGTATGTCTTGTTGGAATACATTGCAGTCTACAAGTGTCCTACTGAGGTGTTTTATAACGTGGCAAAAGAGTGTGTTCTTGAGAGGTTCCCAGAACAGGCTCCCCTTCAGGGACAACAAACAGCAGCTCCAGAAGCAAAATGCACGAGATTTGCCTCAGACACTGGGGCTGAGTTGGAGGTTTCCCAACAGGACACAATTGCTGCTGTAATCGGCAGTTTAACATCAGTTCATTGGCCAGCCAGGAGAGCTTTGAAGAGCCTTCGGAGGTGGACTTTCTAGATTTCTGCTCCCAAGGGGTTTGCTTTGCTCTCTAGAGTATTGGAGAACATTGCCACAAAGGCTTTTGAAGAAGCTTTAAAGTTCTTAATAACAACACCATGAAAAAAAGTCCATCCCTCATTGTGGCAACAAAGATACAAGTTGTGCAGAGGAGGAGCACAGTAACCCAGAGCAACATTTAAGTACATGAAACTACATGCATCTGGCTCCTCACTTTCTTTTGCTAGGAAAAGGTTCTGGCACCAGAGGAAGACATTGGTGAAAAGCAAGATCTGCTTGCATTTCTGGTTCCCAGTCCCCTGTACTAAAATAACTGGGCACATTTTGCCTGTCAGGGCAGTGCTCTGGATCATATTGTACTGTCCAGTGGGAAATGCCCACTTAAGGTTGGTGGAGAAACAGCCATAATTTTGTTGAAATTAACTTTAAATTTTATTTTTCCATTCAAGGAAGGATCAGACCCTCCCACCTTGTTCTGTCAGTGAGAAATTTTCTTGGAAAATATTGCTAGGGGAGACTCTAGATTTATTGTTAGCAAAATATTAATTAGCAACAAGTACAAATAATTAGTTTGCTGGACAAATCCTATATGTCTTCATAGACAACAAAATTGCTGGTAAAATGAAAACAATATAAAAATGTACAAATGACCTAATGGAAAAGAATGAACACTTTAATAAAGCAGAGGTTTACTGCACTGGGGAAGTATTTCTATTATTAAACATTAGTAAAGATGGGCTGTATTGCTTGGTTTAATTCTCCAGTCAACCAGAAGAGTCAAAGTGGAATACTGAAAGTCAAAAGTGGGATACTGATGGCTTGTGATACCTGTGAACATCTGAAGCCAGACTGAAGATTTGTAGGGAGGAGGTAATGCTGGCCATCCATTTGCCTTCCTGCAACATCAGAACACTTATCCTCCTTTTTTTTTTAGAACACCCCCTCTGCAACTCCTATAGTGGTTAAATTCCACACGATGCTGAGGGATATTGACCACTAATAGTAATGGTGAGAGTAGCAACAATCAATATATCAATGATGTGCTTAGGGAGTAGTTGGAGGTAGATCCAGACCTGAGCCAGAAAAGGACTATCATGTCTTAGCTGTTAGATACCTTTTCCTTTAAGTTATGCACAGATGCTTTTAATATTAACAAATCATATTGCAATAAATAAACCTGTAAGCATTCTAGGCCTTCAAAAGTCTGGATTTAAACCTTCAGCATGTTTGCAGTAACTCAGACCCTGAATAATCATAACAAGTAAAGCAATTTGCAATGTATGAGAACAGCCACCAGCACATAAGCTTCGATTCTAGCATCAGATAAATACTTTTTCTCATGCTCATTATGCCCATCAAGCTTGCAGGAAAATTAGTCATGAGGAAAAATAAGTTGATGTTGTTTTTACAAACTAGGAACAGGAGGGACTGAAGGCAAGAGAGCAAGGACTGGGGAATCAGATCCAATTTTGCATGCCAGGTGAGCAGCATAGGTGTTGCCCCAAGCTCTGATGCTCAGCTAATAACTCTCAGAGTGGGTTCAGCCACTTTCAGGTTACTGTGGTTTTTTGTTCCCACAGTTCCCTTGAGGAAAGTCTCACACTCCAACCCAACTGTGTGACTGTGACCAGGAGCCTGACCTTCCCACCTGCTCCTTGTGCATGTGTTTCCCTAAGGGTGTACATACAGCCCTGATAATCGCCTATACTGCATTGTTCTCCTGTGGTGGCAGAGATTTTGTGGCCATCACAGGCTCTCATTTAAGCGGGTTAAAAATCAGCAGATGACCATAGGATTTGCAGGAGAAGGAGGCTTTTTGGCAGCACTGGGAGTGCTGCCCAGGCAGCAGCTTCAAGATGGAAAAGGCAGCATCATCAGTCAAATGTCAGAATTCACATCTGTGGGGTGCTAGCCCTGATAAGGCTTGATGAGTTGAGGGAAACGCCTCAGCCCTCCGGAGGGATGCTCCCAGCAGAGGACAAAGAGCTTTCAAAATGATAAGATTAGCAAATGATGGAGTGTTGTAAAAAATGACACAGCCCTCCTTTGAGATCTCTTCTGTGACTACTCAAGGAGCCACCCCTCAGGCATCTGTATCACCCCCAAAGTATTGACTTTAGTCACACAAAACCACCTAAAAAAAAGAGTATAAAAAGAGATGGAGTAAAAGCCAAAACTAGGGAGAAATGCTATGGTCTCTGCGGGGGTAACTGCTAGCAGCTTGTCCTGCCTCCTTCCACCTCTTGGAACAATATGGGGGTGAGAAACCATGTGTTTTCTATACTTCATACTTTGTATCTTATACTTTACTCTCTTACAAAGCTTATTACTTTATACATTTTATCTTACATCTTATGCTTACAGCTACTTTGATTCTTACTCTACAAGCACCTTCTTTACTAACTGTGTTTTGCTACCTTAATACTAATAACAGTAACTTGCTTTGTGTTAGTTATTGTGTTCCTTTACAGTGTACAGTTCTTTTTTCAGCATGTGTGTTGATGAGAAGCAGCTCTGTTCTTTCTTTTTGCCTTGTATTACAGAGAAGGTGGTGTGCAAGCTATTTTATTGCCCTATGTTATTGAGGGGATGTCTAGATAAGTGTTTTAGGTGGCTGTGTTTCTAGTTAGTAGTTTTCTGTTGCTAGTTTCTGTCTGTAGTGAGAATGGGATATACTGCTGTATTGAAACTTAAGTTTGGTGTGCTTGTCTCTGTAAAATGTGTTTTGTGCTGGTTTCTTTTGGGGGTCTTTTGTTATCAATTAAAAAATACAATCTTGCAGCTAAACATTATCACCGGTAACACAAAACCCACAATAACTGTCACATACTTGTATTAATGTTATTTCAGGAGCTGTTGTGGGGAAAGTTCTTTTCTTGCTATTAAGTGTGGTCTCATATCAGAGGTCAGAAACCCTTCCAACCTCTGTGCTATCCATGTTTGGTAGGCAGTCTTGGGTGCATAAGGATCTGATTGTCTGGAGGCGCCTATTGCTATTAAGTTCTCCCTGGCTTAAATGTGGTCCTCCTAGGGGAGTCAAAAATCTTTCCAGCCTGTGTTCTGTCCAGAGTCAACAGGCAGTGCTGGGTTTATAAAGCTTTGATTGTTCCAAGGATGCTTCTAGCTATTAACTTTATATTAATATAAATGGGACTAGAAGTCTTTGTATTTCTGTGTCTTCCCCCTTTCACGTGACTACTTCTAAGGTGGTTCACTACTTCCCTCAAACTAGCACACTCTGGCTTTGAAGGAAGGATTAGGAAGTGGCATTTTTAATTAAAATAACAAACTATTTTTGAAAAAGATCTTCTGTAAAGAGTAAATGCAGCCAACGGTCTCAGTGGGAGCTAGGAAATATTGACAGACATAGCTCCAACAATGAGTATGGATAGATTCAAACAGCAAACCCCTTCCTGGGAAGCTCTTGTATACCATTTTGTGCTTTAGCAACAGTTAGGCACATCTGATTCATGGTCTGACTTTAAACCCAGTGATGGCTTAGAGGCTACATAGATTTCTTTGTAACTGGTGGCTGCTGTCACAGGAGATGTGGATGTGACGTGGTTCACTGGTCTGTATAATAGCTGCTGGTGTGACGTGCATCTGGTACTAAATTTGGGCATGGAGCACCTTGATTGTGGTTTATATGAGCTCTGGAGAGACTGTGGATGTTTTTCCTCCATTGTTTTACTTCAGCCATGCTGGAGCATTCAGATTTGTTTCTCATTACCCAACATTTGTGTTTCTACTGAGATAGTGGAGGGCTTTGGAGGGAAATTGCAGGATATTGTGAGTACTTGAGGCTTCTTTCTTTTCTGCCACTCAGGCTTCTCAGTTTCTCTGTTCTCCCTCTGTTCTCTAGTCAAGGTGGTGATGATAATGTTGAGGAAAAGAGGTCTGTGGTAATGGAAAGGGTTGGGAATTGTAGCAGTGTCAAAGACAAAAACGCTTCAGTTTTGTCTTTTGTCTTGCTGTCTTAAGTGACACCACAATTGACTAGCATGGATTTAAATGTATTTTATCCCTTGTAGCTGGACATATATCTAGATATAAGAAATAAATGGATGAAATGAATGAAATCCTGAAATGCATGGATAAAGAATCTTCAGTGTAACAGAAATCCAGAGAATTTATTCATGTTTGAAATTAAATTTGGATATTTGGTCCACCCTTGTCTTTTTTTCCCCAAGATAATCATTACGTAGTTACAACTGAGCTTTTACCGGAATCTGGTTTTTAATCATCATTGACAAGACAGTAATTTTCCCAATTTTAGGATCATGCACAGCATGCCTCCCTTTCATGGCAGCCTCCTCTCAGAGCCTCTGCTGCTGTGTCTGTTTGGAGGAGGCAGTGCTGCCGGTGAGTCAGCGCACAGCGCACACACTTCTTCTCTGTCAGGAAGAGTGGCTCTCCCCCCACTCGGTTTGCATCTTCTCAGTGAAAGAAAATGTCTTCAGTCACAGACTGAGATAAGACATTTTCTTATTCTAATGAAAAAACTGGTGCCTGAGTCTCCTGGTGTAAGGCAAGTTCCAGCGTCTTCTAGAATGTATCTTTTCCAGCGGCTTTTCTTTTTCTTCCTAAATTCTCAGCTGGGCTGAGCTAGCAGCTGACTTCTAGCCAGTAATTTTGTATTCCATACCACATTACGACATCATCTCCAGGGAAGTAGGAACCAGTGTGGGAGTGGTTAAGGCACTAGATTTTTAGCCTTCCTCTTGGGAGGACACATGGTGCAGTCCCAGGAGAGATGGGGAGGACCTGGACCAGCACTGGCCCAGCAGTTGGTTTGGGAAGTAAAATGTTTGTTATGGGTCCTTCTCTTTCTGCTCGGGTCTGGTTCTCTGGGGACTGAGTCTTTTAAGATCATTTGGGGTTGAAATAATGAGATTTGTGTGTGTACTGAGAAGTGAGAAATTGTTCCTTGCTGTTTCTAAATTGTGTGAGTGTATATTTGTTCTTTCTTCTAATTGTCTCTTTCTTTCTGTAAAAATATATGTAGTTTTAGCACAAACGTGGCTTGAAGTGTTTTTCCTTCCCCTCTCTTTTCCTCCCTTTCCTCGGTGTTGGGAGGGAGGTTCTGACCCTGTACTTGGAGGGTTGGCAGTTTGCTAGCTCAAACCAAGACACAAGATCAGAGCCAAGATGCTGACCTCTGATGCCACCATAGCTGACTCACAAAAGAAGAGAGATAGATAGAGTTGTGAGGCCATGGTCCATCCATGGCACCTATGTCCTCTTCACTCATGCTGTGCCACCACTGTTGTCCCAGCCTTTGGAAAGCAGACAAGAGGGGAGCTCTGGATAAAGCTGATAATGGACTGAGAAAGCAGAGGCAAGAGGGAAGAGCCTCAGCCACAGAGGGAAGACAAGGAGCCAAGACATAGACCTTGCCTAGAGTTCTGGGTGAACTACCTAAATGCAGACCAGGGGCAACAAATTGCAACAGTTATTTTTTCCCATGTGTTGTGGTTTAACCCCAGCCAGCAGCCAAAAACTATGCAGTCTCTCGCTTACGCCCCACCAAAAAAGGCTTATCAATGTGCAACTTAGGAGGCAAAGATACTAGTTGCCTGTCATGGAAGGGTGAATGCTGGAAATCATCCTTTGGTAATCTAAAACCTCCAGAAAGTCAAGGTGTCTCCCCCCAATTTAGATGAATCCTCCAGACCTCCAAGGTATGAGTATGCTCAGGGGACGCAAATTAGAGTATCACACCAGGCCCCTGCCAAATGCAGTGAGCAAAGAGGTGGCAATAGCATTGTAAGAAAGAGCATTGAGCAGTGAGTTCAGGGAGGCTCCCTTTCTGCTTACACACTTGGGGAACTTTTAAGAACTATGGAGGAAAATTATCGAGAGAACTGGCTCCAAAATGTTTTGAAGCTTTATCATTTCAGGTCAAGAAAAAACAGGAAACTAACATTGTCTCTTAAATCTTTAAGATGCCAGTAAATAAATGATGTGATTTTCAGAATTGTAAAACATCTCATTTCTTCTGCTGACTTCAGCTGGTGCACTGGGTGCTCAGCACTTCTGGAAGTAAAATTGTTTGTTTGCCAAGACTGGGGAAGAAAAGCTGAGCAGGCTGACTTGAAGTTCTTGTTCTTGCAAATATGAATATGAAGGAGGATATAAAAATACAAACTGAATATGAACTGAACCAGAATGTGAAACATATCCGTAGTCTTCCCTCAGGAAAATCACTGTTTGGAAGAAGAGAAAAAGTACATGTAAAGACAAATTGGTAAACACCATAGGAAAGGAGGAAGGATGGAACTTGCTTGGCATTATTTTCTGTCTTGGAGCTGGTCTGTCTCTGCCTTCACTTTGTGGTATTTGTTATAGTTCTGCATTGAACTAATTGCTTCCAGCCCTGGGGGCTGCCATGGAAATCCAGGCAGTGCTAATGCCTTGACTGTTAATTAACATGATAGCAAAGTGGTTGAGGAAGGGACTAAAATGTCAAGCAGTTGGAAAAAAAAGGGATATGAAAAATGCAGGATTCTTTTGCGGTGAGAAGAGCAGGACAGGCTGGCACTGCTGTCAGAGGAGAGGGGCTCCTCCACGGAGTTCTGACTGTCCTTGTCCACTGCAGCCACGTGTCAGCCTCCACCAGCCTGCTCTGCACAGCACAGGGAGATGGATGCCGAGGAGCTCAGCACGGCTCGTGGTCTCTGTGATGTGTTTTTATCAAGAGCTGCAGTTAATAGACAAAAAAAATTAAGCAAAGAGTACATGTAGAAATGATGTGTATAATACAGAAGGGGTTATGCAAGAGTTTCACAAAACTTGACATTTTCCACATGTTTTCTTCTGTAATATTCCACTGGAAAACAAAATCTCTTGGTCGGTTAACCTGAAATATTCTTGATTAATTTCCCTTCCACTGCAGTGTTCCAGTAATATCCCTTGAAATGGGATATGAGAGAGATAACCCCATGTCATGCTGGTGCCAAAATGTAGTAAAAAGAGTATGAGACCCCAAAATATGGTTAATACAATATGGTGCCCACTGGAAAAGCCAAACATTAGTGTCTGTTGAAGTGAAAACCTTCATTCTGGCCAACATAAAATTAAGTTCAGGAATGTTTAATGTGTTGATTCTTCAGTTCTAATTTGGAATGAAAAAGGTGTCAGAATGACAGGACTTCCTACAACAAAAAATATTAAGACAATTTTTTAGTATTTTTTTTAAAGATTCATGTTTTCTTTTTTTCTGAGCAGTAGTTCCCACATTTTTATTCCAACATCCTGAGAGAAAAATGTTTAAATTGCTATTAATTTTGATAAGGGACTTCATATTGCTGATCTTCTACTACAGAGCACCGCTCAAAATCCCTTTATTATATAGTTCATCTAGCAATGAATTTCACACAGAAGGGAGAAATGCCTAAAAACACTTTCTTACACTTTCTTACACTTTCTTATGAAAAGAGAGAAAAATGAGATTCAGAGGCTGAACAGGATGTCAATGCTATAGGAAAGAAAAAAAGCACCAAAAAGCTGCTGAAGAAGAATCACAGACAATGCAGTTGAAATGATCTGTGATGAAATTCCACATAGTTTTCTCATTAATGCACTGAAAAAAAACGACAAAGGGAGGCTGATATCAGTGTTACAGACAAGGGAGGTAAAGTAGAGGATGGTGAGTGACGCCCTTTAGCTCACCCTGCAAGCCAAGAGCAGAGCTCAGGCTTGTCAGGCACAGCTGAATGTACCTTTTACAAGACTGGATCCTTTTCTTCTGTGACATGACATGAAGTCTAGAGTGGCTTTTCTCTCTGGATCCTGACACAAGACATGAGTCAGAATAAGGAAAAACAATAATCCATCATATGGACTTCTTCTCTAAATCAGGCTATGCATTGCATTAATATTTCTGCAAACCTCTTTGGCAATACATTGTGAAGCCTAGACATGTGCCTAAGAGGTAAGTCAGATGAGCTGTGGGCTCTGTGTTCCTTGTCCTGGAGTACTTCAGCAGTGATGTACTGTGTGCTGCTGAGTTACCCATGGGAGCACTGGGCTTTAAATGCCAAAGCACCAACACATCCCACCACTTCCAAATGTTGTCAAGGGAAGAAGGATTTAATGATTTTGAGAACTGGATGCAATAATGCTGTGAATTTAGGGACAGGAGGGACCACTGTGATGTTAGTTGACCTAATTTTTAATTGACACCATTTCAGTCAGTATCAGCATACTCCTCCATAACTGACTGCCATCAGGCCACTAACTTGCAGCTGAACCGAAGAGCATCTTTGGGAATAAAGCTGCTTTTTACTGTGCTCAAAGATGCCATGTTTATCTGTTTCCAGCATTTAATGAGCTTCCCATTTTTTGAAACTTTAACTCTCAATCTTGTTTAAACTGTGATTTCTTCTTACTGACCTACAGATGCAGATAAGCCTGTAAAATACACTTTCATTTCTATGCTCTGTAATACAGGTAAGGCGTCTAGCCCAGAATTACATAATGTGAAACATTGCTGTAATTTCTAAAAACTTTTATTTATGTGTATCTGCCTACCTTCTCTTTTGGTCATGTAATATATGTAGAATTAACTTTCTAGGCCGAAAGCACCTTCCTGGAAGGTACCAACCATTTTTCCAGTATGTAAGTCAACAGATCAGCTCCTGATCACACTTTCCCTTGAGGACTCATAGATGGCGGCTGTGGCAGCCGGGCTGAGTGCGGGGGCAGCTCCAGACATCTGCCTTGTAAGCAGGGAATTGAAGATGCTCTGCTTTGCATAACCTTTGCCTTATGGTCAGAATTTATTTTTTTTTTAAGCCAGACATGGTTGTCCTTCTGGGGCACTGTTCACATTTAAAACTTCCACTTATGCATATATTTTGTTTTATTTTGATAAGCATATTGTTTAGCAGAATTTGCTCAGTAACAACTAACTTTGACATTCAGATATGCTTTCTTTTTTTTATTTTTCAATGTTATGGGATTTTGCATGATGTGTATTTTCATGGGATTAATATCAATGTGATGTTCTATATTCCTAATGTATCTCAGCTCATTAAGTACTTTAATTCATTTTGTAAGAATGTCTTTTGCCTTCTACTCAGAAGATGTACCCATTTGTGTATCAGCATTTGTAGGCTGTTCTCAAGCATGGAAGAATTCTCCTGCTATTTAAAAACCAACTCCAAAGTAATGGCTTTTATACCTCCATGCTAATATCCATCTAGTAGATCAGCTTATGATGTGCCCACTGTACAAAGCAAGCTGAATTCTCTGCCTTAGAATCAAACTGTCACAAACTGTTTTTATATTTGTTTGCTATGATTACATTGCCCTCATTTGCAGGATCTGTTTTGAAACACAATATTAGTTCATTTATTTCCTGTGTCACAAACCAATCTCATAGTGAACATTACTTTGCAAATGTATTGACATAATGTTTCTCAAGAGAGCTTTGTCCTTCTGTTATCTTTGTGCTATTTTTTTAATGGCTGAAGTGACATCCTTTTTATAAAGTGAATTGCTTTGATTGCAAATGGAAGCATTTGCCCCTTGTGCTGAATATATTTGGATCTTATTGTGACTGTTGTCCTGTTTATGGCTTCTGGACCTAGCTGTGTGTTCACCCTGGCCTCTGTCTTTGTCTCTCCTCAGATGCACAGCAGCACTGCTGCTGTTTGCTGTCTCTAGTGTTTGGGAATCACATTGTAGCTTTCCTTCTGTAGTGTTTCAAGGCCCTTTCTAACAGTACCTTGCTGATTTGTAATACCCAAAGCGCTCTCAGTTCTGGTTTGCCCATATGGTAACATAGCTCAAACTTTGTGTATCCTTTAGTACCAGGCTCAGCCACAGTGCCTTGCTTGCCTTGGCTCTGCAAGAGCCAGTGTACTGGGGAAACTGTGGGAATGCAAGGACATAAATGGGATTTTTAAAAATTAATATAAGGAGCCTCACTGCCTCTTCAGGTGCTGAAATAACTTTTGAAATCTGTCCTCTGACATTGGTTCTTCTCATTGAAATGGTTTTGAGAATGTAGTTATTGCACACACAAGGATTTTAATCTGCAAAGTTTCTCTTCTGTGCCTCTCAGAAGCTCTGAAAGCTCACAGTCATCTTCTCAGCTTCTCTGCCACCTTTGGGCTGAGCAGTTCAGAGCACATTGTTGCTCCTTTTTTATCTGAAGGCTGAACTGACTCTGGCATAGCATACAGGAGAAGTGGCACACAACAAGCTCATTGGACACTGAACTCCATTCCTTTCCTCAAGCACTATCTATGTTACTCTGCTCAACTTTTAGCACTTGATCTCAGGGAAATCTAATCCTTCAAGACCAGAAGGGACCATCTTTATCAGGTGTAATGCTCTTCACACACTGCCATGGGGTTTCAATAAAGAGTTCCGGCATCTGTTCTGTGTCCTTCATTGCACTAGAAAATATCTTGACAGATACTCACTTTTGATTTAAAGCTGTCTGCTGAATGGGATGTTGCTTCATTTCTAGGTATGTGTTTCCAGTGACTAATTATTTTCACCTAGAGATTTACACATGGTGTCTTGCCTGAGGACATGGCAATGCTTTCAGAAGAAACTTTTGGTGCTGAGGCCAAGAACAAGGCACTGTCAGAGGTGACTGATCCTCTTGCACTAGGGATGTCACTGGTCCTTGGCTGTTTCACTCTGATAATTTTTTTTGTTGAGCTGGGGAAAATCACTCTAGTGTCCCAACACCGTCTATTTCAAGATCTTCCCTGGGAGCAGGTGCCCATGCCACCCCTTCAGAAGATACCTTTGCCGCTCCAGGGATTTGATCAAAGCAAATCTTTCTCCACTCTGGAGATTACAACCATAGGCAGAAGATCTGTCTTTTGACTTCCATCACTTTCAGCAGCTGCTCCAATAGGTTTTGCTCAAGTGAAATATAAAGCAGCTGAGGAGAAAAATGCTCCAAATCTACGTAGATGAAGAGCATGTTCCTCCTTAACCCTACAGCATACAATTTTTAAAACTAAACTTTTTTAAGCTCTCATTAATACACTTTAAAAAAATAGTTATTCTTGAAAATATATTTGTAATTTTCTGGTATCCTTTTAAAAGCACTGGACCCAAGATTCAGCTAAACATAAACAGTGGTATTCTACCAAGTGAATTCAGGCTGTCTGAAGGTGTAATGAGCTCTGTACAACTCCCCTGTGCTCACCAGACTGGGGCTAATGACAGACTTTCCCAGGAACACATCTAGTTTTTTGGGCATATTTTTCCATTTCCAAGTTGTTGATAAAGATATTGAATAGCACTAGCCTAGGCATTGTTCATCTGGGAGGCCATGACCAGTGTGTGCTTCAAGCTGCAGAGAGGAGGTGGTGGCATTGTAAGGTCTGTATGGTCAGAGTTACGTTTCAATTACCAAGTGAGAAGTAGTGACAGAGTGGGTGCTGTATCTACATGTACACACCTCTCTCTATGCTGGGAAAGTCTCTGCCCATTTCAAAAGCGTGCCTCTGCCAGGGTGGAGAGCAGAAACTGTTGCAGGACATGCACGCTCTGAAGTTGCAAAGTTTGTGAAAGAAAAATGGGCAAAGTGTTGCCCTTCTTGTTCAAATTTGTAGAGCAGAATGTGCAGGTGACAGTAAATGTGCTCCATAGCAGAGATTGGCCTGGATAGTCCTTGCTGTAAAATTCAGTATGGGATTGCTGAGCCATTCTCAGTTGGGTGTCCAGTGAGACCCAGAGTGGCTGCTGGCTCCAACACTGCCTGCAACTCTCTGCTTCTGCCTGAGCCTTTCTGACACTAGCACTCACCTGGCCTGTCCCTCCAGACCTCAGCAAGAGGTGATGAAATCACCAACCACATGCCAATTATCCAATTATCCTATCCCTGGAGATTTGGGACAGAGGCTGCATCAGCACCACACAAATGAGTCAGCCTCCCATGTCAGTGTGGGTCTTAATTTAGATATACCAGGCTACAGTTCCTCCAGATGTCCATCCCTGAGCCTCTGTGCTCACTAGAAAGCCATTTGCTTTACTGCTGGTTCTCCGATGCCCTCCTGTGACTTACTGCAGGTGACTGACAGCACCGCAGGGGCACCAGTGGGTAAGGAGGAGTTGTGCCATGAGGGGACACATTTACTCAGCATGAGCAGACAAGCAAAACAAATAGCTTTAGAAACATTATTGCTGATGCTAAACTCCAGAGGTATTGCCCAAATGATTTTGGAATCAAGATCTTTGAATGTGTCCCACCTCAATTAATGTACATTAGGGACTAAGAATTCACTTATTATTATTAAATTCTGCTAATTTAAGTAATGGGTCTTAGGACCAAAGTCCCTCTTGCTAGCCACTGATTTTCTTTTCAAAGTGAAATCTAATACTGTCCCACAAATGATGCTGTGGGACTCCTAAAATGAACCTCCTCAACCACTACTTGAAGTGGGAGCATGACAGTGGTCAGATGTTCACCCTGTTTGGTTTACCTTGTCTCTGGCTGTTCCCTTGCTGCACTTTCAAACAGGTTAATAGCAAACCTACAAAGCAAGCCTTGGAGAGAAAGAAATGACATTTTATTATTGTTATTAATTATTTTCATTATGATAGCTTCTAGCAGTGGAGGCGCAGAACAGGTCCCTGCTGGGGAAAGCACTCTGCAGACACAACAGAAAGGCAATCCCTGCTCTAAGCAGCGTAAACATTAAGCAAAAAGATTATGAGAGCAGAGACTAGGTCTCAGTGTCATAAAGCTCTTATTTCTTTCTGCAAGAGTGAAAACGTGAAAATCAAAGATTATTGCCTGACAGATGTTTCCATAAAGCAATAAAAAAAGCAGGGAGAAAAGAAGTCTTGCATGAAGACAATAATTTCCCTTTGGATGCTCAACTGCTGCTTCTCTGGGAAGTTTTCCATGTCCTGCTCCATCCCCTTGACTAGCAGCCATTCTTCTCTGTGAGCAATTTCATGAAGCCAATGAGGGAAAGCCTTGAGACAAGAAAGCCTTTGGAGTGGGAAATTTCCCCAATGCACCTCTTCAACCCTGTGCATTCTCTGCAACCTTCTTTGCCTCCTGTGGGGAAACTGCTCACAAGGAGCTGTTTCAATACTCAACCAAAATAACTTTCAGATGTTCTCTGCCAAGCCAGGTGTCAGAATTACTCTAAGTATTATATTAAAGGGACAATACCTACATGCAGTGTAATGTTGGGTACAAAACCAGCTCTTAGCCTCTCCATACCAGCAACAATGCTTATATAAGTGTGAGTAATGCCCTAAGCAGCTAAAAGCTTTCAGGTGCTATTTTCTCCTCAGTACCAGTACATGTGAGCTAGAGTCTGGGTTTAGAGTTGAAACTGCTTATTGCATCTCCCAGCATTTCTTTGGCCAGCAGGGAAAACAGAGTAATGCAAATTTCTGTTTTGTGCTATAAACAGAAGAAAGCTTCATTTAGTAATGCCCATGTATTATTGAAACATTTATCACTTTGCTCTTTCTCAGAACTAGTTCTCATCAATTTATCATGTGCCTTAGATTTTGCTACCTACATTTTCTCACTTTTGTTAAATCTTTTAAAGGTAACCTGAAAAGTTAAAATACCAACCATGAGCCACTTTGCTTATTGGTCCCTGGGTGTCTGAATGACTCTGCTGTTTAGAACTGGGAAAATTGTGCCTGAAAACCCCAGTGTCTCTCTTCTGATGGTGCAGATCCCCCTTCCAGCACCCTCCCTCTCCACCAGGACATCCAGTCATAGACCAGGCACTGAAAAAAGACCCCAGGGATGTGGAGGAAAACAGCTTTGGGTATCTCGCTCTGCCTCCTCTGCCCGCCCTGGCAGACAGGCAGTGGGCAGCACTATCTGGGGCACGCAGCTGTGCCCATAAGGATTGGAGCCAGACAACATCTGACTGTAGGGCTGTGGTGAACAACTGCAGCAGTGATACCTCCTGCCTGGACACGGGGTTGGAACGTTTGGCAAGTGCTGCGAACTGCTGGGCTCGGAGTCTGCATGGTCTGCAAAAACCTAAGTGAATCCTGTCCAGAAAAAACACCTCAGCCAATCTCCTTCACCTCCTATGGGTACCCAGCTGCGTCCAGATACCACGGGGGCAGTGATGTCGCAGGTTTGGCTTAACTGTATGCTAGCCTTGGACTGTATGCTCCCTCCCTTCTCTCAAAGCCGTCCCAGCAAAGGGAAAAAAACTGGAAAGAAACGAAATGCAACAGAAACTAAATTGAATAAATAAAAAAACTATATTATTTGATATTTACAATCACACTGTATGTACAGGACATAGGGGGCCCCTACTTCCCCCAGGGGAAAAGAAGGGAAAAGGGAAAGGGAAAACTCCCTGAAATGTGGAGAAAACTAACTTAAACTTAAACTAAATACAATTAAAGACTTCAGGAAAAGAGAACAAACAAAAACAATCTCACTTAGGCTAGGAGAACTTACAGCTACAGGAGAAACTAGCCAGGCTCACTCCCTGCTCTACTAGCTCTCTTGATAGAAGGACTTAGCCTGGAAATTTTTCCCTCACCACGTGGAAAACAAGTGTGGAATACTTGTGTAATTTTTTTAGATACTATGGTGGCTAAAGAAGCCATAACTTGAAACTATGACAAGTGAAGACACAGGAAATCAGTGAGGAAGGATGGCATCTCTCCCTGTCCCTCAGCAGAACACTGGTACGGGGCAGTGGAGCCCTCTTGTTATGCTAGCATAGAAACAGCTGGAACACAGCATGCTTCTCGTGCCCATAACCCCAAAGGATTTCATGCTGCACCAAATTCCAGCTGAAGATTTAAGAGCAGGCTGGCTGCTACCCACCCATCATGAAGGAGTTGTTTCTTTACAATGTATGTTTTATTTATAGATTAAGATTAGCATTTGCAAGAGGGATGACTTGGGCTCTGAGTTATCACTTCCTATTAACCTGAAATTATTGAGAGTCTGAAATTCATGAGGAAATCTAGTGAGCAAAAAGTATGAGAAAAATATTCCTCTCCTTTCCTTGAAGCACAGAGAATAAACAGCCTCCTCGTTTTGGAAGGCTGTGCACAGAAATGACAAACGAAAGTGTCAACTATTGTCTTTTTAAAGAATCACAGATGTTGTCCATTTTCCATCTGGTATGTGTACAGCTCTTAATATGTTTTGCATAACATGTACATTATCAGATTCCCATTTCCCATTAATATTTGATTTTAGATTGATCAGAAGGGCAGATCCTGCACTTCTCTGTTGTGCTTTTCAGCTCTTTCTCCAACGAAAATATTTCCCTCCAGCAACAACAAAGCAGGCTTGGGGTTTTGTTTGAAAAGGCTCTGAGGAGCCTGAGGAAAAAAGTAAGTACCCTTTCATATACACAGTGCTGGGCATGGGGATGGGAAGGGCTGAATGGGTCCTTTGCCCCACTGCTGTGGGGCCAGCCACATTCCCATGCCCAGTAGTGGATTTCCGAGGTGGCTTATGGGTTGCTTGGGACATAGGACAAGGCTTACCTCAAGCAAGTTTAGACACTTACACACACTTACATCTTCATAATCCAATTGCCCAGGTGCCTCCTTCATCCTGACTGGGTGCCAGCTGGCCCACACAGAGATGGCTGAACAGATGGGCTCTCCCATCATTCGCGGTGATAACAGGGAGAACTTCATTGGCTAGCTCATTGGAGATGTTTAACTTCCTTTTAGGTGTATAAGTGATCCAGCATGAAGCTTGGGCTGTGAGAAGGGCAGTCCTCATACCTCCAGCATAGACCGTGCAATTTTACAGAAAGCCCCTTTCTGTCCTTGAGCCCAGATATTGGGGCAAGGCAAGGGAAAGAAGCTTCCTCGCATCTTTAAACTCCATATCTGAAACGCAATATTTTTAGTGCCTCATTTTCAAGCATTCTTCCTCTTCATTCAGCCAAATCAGGAATAATCACTTGCATTTATATAGCAACTTCTAGGCAGAAGACTAAAATGCTTACAGATCTGAGATGGTTCTTTACATTGCTTTTTATTTAATCCTCCTTATGCTCTGGATAGGGACAAGCTGGTATCAATCAATTCTTTCCACACTTATGAACTTTCATGATCTGTGACTGACAACTTTAATAATCGTCTTTATGAAGCTAGGCAGCATCCAGAGAAGCACCTAAATGGTCCCCAGGAGCTGTAATTAAAATTAAGCCGCCTATGGCTTGCTTTGATTACAACAGGGCAGGCCAGCTTAACCTTCAATTTATGCTGACTTGAAAGATGGCTCATACAGAGAACCTGTTTGCCAGACATAGATTTGAATTAATTATGCTGATTCTCTGGTTTTATTTTACTATCTGATTAGGCTTACAAATGAAATCACAGTCCCGTCCTTCACAGGAGCTTTAGTGAGAATGCCAAGTCCCAGCAGCCCACTATGGGGTACCTGTGGGCTTTCTATCCATTCTCCAGCAAAAGGGATGTGTTTGGGCATCTGTGGGAGGTGGTGGCCTGTCACGCACCCACTGCTGAGCTATTGCTGGCTGCAGACACAAGGCTCCTAATTTGATCTCAGAACTGATGGGCTGCAAATGTGTACTGAGCATGAACAACCCTGGCAAAGCCCAGCTCAGCCTGATCCACTCTTTCCTCCTGCTTCTCACAAATGGAGCATGTTTTCAGGCATTCCTGGTCTTCCAGCTACATGGAGCAGGCTCTTAATTAGCAGCAACAGAATCTGAAAAACTAATCAGAAGATATGTTTTCTTAGGTAATGTTATTTTCTACCTTCTCTGTACCAAAATTCAGCTTGACTTAGAGGGTTTTGCATAAATTAAACCAGGTGTCTCATGTTATGTAGTTTGAAAAGCCAGAACTGAAAAGTGGTGGATGCATTTCAGCAAAACTATAATTTTGTTACTGCCACTTTCAGAAAATGTCAAAACAGAAATACAAAACCTACCCCTCAGCAAATTTACCAAACCCACTGGTACCAACTGAGCAGCATGTAGCATTGCTTCTTATCAAACTTTTTGTGTTATCTTCATAATTGTATTTTTCTTTCATTTTCTCTCCTAAAACCCTGTATCATATCACCAACTGAACTACAGTCTTCCTCAGCCAGTATTGCTTTCCTGAAACTTGGCAATGTACGTGGAGTTAGGGGATTTCTTCAAATGCCTATTTTTCCTCAGTGTCATGGTTTAACCCCAGCTGACAACTCAGCCCCACGCATCTACTCACTCACTCCTCCACAGTGGGATGGAGGAGAGAATCAGAAGAGTAAAAGTGAGAAAACTTGTGGGTTGAGATAAAGACGGTTCAATAGGTAAAGGAAAAGCTGTGCACACAAGTAAAGCAAAACAAGGAATTAATTCACAACTTCCCATGAGCAGAAAGGTGTTCAGTCATTTCCAGGAAAGCAGGACTCCATCATGCATAGCAGTGACTTGAGAAGACAAACACCATCATTCTGACTGCCCTGCTCCTTCTTTCCCCAGCTTTGTATGCTGAGCATGATGCTGTATGGTCTGGAATATCCTCTGGGTCAGTTGGGATCATCTGTCCCAGTTGTGTCCCCTCCCAACTACTTGTGCACTGCCAGCCTCCTCACTTGCAGGGTGGGGTGAAGGGCCGAAAATGCTGTGTGAACTCAGCAGTGACTAAAACATCCCTGAATTATCAGCATTGTTTCCAGCACAAATGCACAACATAGCCCTGTACCAGCTACTGCAAAGAAAATTAGCTATACTCCAGAAAAAGCCAGCACACTGACCAAATATTATCCTTTTACAGCAGCAAAGACATTCCATGTAGTTTTGCTGCACCTGTAGTTTTTCACTGGCATCTCTTAATGCAATACAGATACAATAAAGCTACTACTTTTTTTTATTAGTAAGTATGGCACAAAAAAGGCTTGAACTCTCTTGCTGCCTCTCATTAGCTCATGAACAGATGTGTAGTTTGAGATCAGAAAACACTAAACTGGAGTGACTGCCAGTGCCTAAGACCATGCATATGTAGCTCACATCACTATTGATCCCCACGGTACTGCTGTCCCCCTAGTTGCCTAAGTTGAGGGGCTGGTTTTGTCCTAGTTCAGCAGGTGGGACCAGTTTATCTCTGCGTGGGGGTGATCAAAGCTATTTATTCTACTCCCTCTATTCATTTCCCAGGAACAATGGACCATTTGCAGCAGCTGCCCAGGGCACACCTGACGCCTCAGGGTGTGAACTGGGTGTGAAAGACATCTGTGAGATAAGAGCTGTGATAACTCCCCTCCAGGGAGTCGTTAGCACTTTCACACCCAGCCTGAGAGGTGGGTCTGCTCAAGGGCCATCAACAGTTCCAAAATACCCCATGACTCACAGTCAGATCACCCATTGTGTGACTCCCCGCCCTGGGGGAGGGACTGGGTGCTCCCACCTATACCTGGGGGTACATAATCTTGGGGTTTGAAGACCTCAGGGAATCCCTAGTCAGATCCAGAGGAGGGCTAGAACCTTGACAGGAGGAGACCAATGCTCTCCACCAGACTGTAACTGTCAGCTGCACCAACAGGTTTTCCACTTTGGACTTTTACTTTGGACTTGGGGGAACCACATAGGCTTGGGGGAACCACATAGGCTAACAAACCCCTTTGTGCTTGTGCCCCAGGGTGCTGGGTAATACTTCTGGGGTTTTGTGGGTTAAAACCATTTTTTTCTCTTTGTGCCATTGCATTTATTGTAATATTGTTATTAAATTGTATCTCTGACTTATAATCTCTTTTGTGTTGTGTTCATTTCTCCTGCTGGTTTACCTTTAAGCCTGCACAGGTTTGCCAGGACAAAGCTGGCACTTTGCACCTCTTTGTGAGGCAGCAGTCAGGTATTCTCACTTGGGGAACCAGAGGAGAAATCCTCATTCCTCTTAGCATCTGCACAATTGCAACTAGTGGAGATGGATACCTCTTGAGGCTAAGGGCACCCTGCGAGCAGCCCACAGCACTAGCCCAAGCTCTGTCGCACACAGGACTGTTGTAAAGGGCAGAAAATTTTGGCCAGGCCCCAGCTTAATCCTCACATACAATTTTTAAAGTTTCCCCTTAAACTAAAGGCTTTTTAAGACACTGCTCTTGCAAGTTCAGATGGTTGATGTGATAATCCTGCTACTCTCCCACTGAACTGAGCACGTCTTCATAGAAAATTACTTCCCATCTTCTATAAGGTTTTCAGTCCAGCACTCAAGAAGCTTCTTCAAACAGTCTTAAAATGTCTGCTGCAAAGCTGGCAGAACCTTGACTGCTTTGGTAGGAAGGCTTTGAAGAGTTTAAGCCTAGAATTCCTCCCCCCTGTCAACTTCAGGCACTGAACTTCTTCAGTGAGAGCTGCAGTGCTGCAGTTGGTGTAGGTCTTACTCTGAGGAGAGAATCAAGAATTTACCAGATATTTGGCTTATCTTGCACTGTGTTCTGGATGTTTTAGGAAGGCTTTATATATGGGGCCTGAGCTTTAGTTCTTCATTTCCACAGATTATTAAACTGCCAATCTTCATATTGCTGGTGAAATCCTATTAAAATGTTTCAAATTATCATTACAAATTGAATCTTCTCCCACATGTCTCATGTACTAAGAATCCTATTTTCTTAACATGGCAATATTTCAGGTCTAGAATTAAAGCCAGAAGGATTAGTATAGTAATTAGCCCTTGAAATAATTTTATCTGCAGTGCTTTGATGCCTCTTAATATTTAGTGAGTTAATGACAGAGCTCTTCCTAGCAGCTTTTCTGTCTCTACAGTTTTGTGATGCCGTTTGAAATGCCAATTGGTTTAACTGGGAAAGGGCTGGGTCCAATTGTCTGCAGTAGCTGAGGAATGTCTTTGGACAGTAACTATAAAGATAAGGAAAGGAGAAGGGCCAGGATTTGCCTT
The DNA here is from genome assembly GCA_013396695.1 of Sakesphorus luctuosus. NCBI lineage: Eukaryota > Metazoa > Chordata > Aves > Passeriformes > Thamnophilidae > Sakesphorus > Sakesphorus luctuosus. The sequence goes on along the minus strand of VWZD01011162.1, from coordinate 62,348 downwards.
GCTTTTAGAGACCCTTGCAGCCTGCCAAGGATGCATCCATGTGCCCTCCAACAGCAAGGGAGGAGCCCAGAGCTTGCCTCTTCCTTACCTCTACATGACCTCCCAAAGATGTTTCTCAGTGACTGGGTACAGTCCTGCACCTTCTGGGACTGCTTTACCTGCAAATGTTACCTTTCTGCTAATTCCTCATCTGTGGCAGCCTGGACCACACCACATTTCCAGCGCATCTTCTCAAAAATGTCCCCTTCAGTGCTGACTTGACCTGTAGAAATGTCAGTCACAATCACACCTAACCGGTGAACAATAAATTTCAAAGAAAGGCTAACAAGCAAGGATGTACAGAGAGGAGGAGGAATAAGAACCACAGCCATGCACAATTTTTGAAGTGTGAATTATCCCCAGTGACAAACCTATCACTAGTAGCTAGCTGCTAGTGTTTCTGCAAGTAGGTAGACTCTAGCCCCACTTGTGGGGGTTCTGTTTTAATCCTACTTTTGTGATGGCTCAGGGAGGGAGGGAAACTTTTTTAGGAGCTTCACAGGTATGGTAGTTGGAAAGCCTTTCTGGAGGCATCCAGCCAGTCTTTGAGAACAAGTGGGATAAAACAGTCAGGCCTGTCAACTCTTACACCTGCTTGAATCTTGAGGATCTTCACAATGGGGCTTCTACAACCCCTCTGGGCAGCCTCTCCATTACCGTTCTGATGAAGAGAGTGCAGCCTTACCATGGGTGATGTGCCGGGCAGCGAGGCTTGGTGTGTCCTCTCCCATCAGAGAGCAGCCTGTGTCTCTGCCAGAGTGCAGGCAGGGATTATTCCATGGAGAGATTTTGCTCCTCTGCTTTGAATACAAACAACTGGGTTTGATTGCTAAAGCTGTTCTGCACCACTACCAGAAGACAGCACTCCTGGGGGCACAGCTCCTGGAGATGGTCTAGGGATACTGTCTTATTTCCCCTGGATGTCTGTAGAAGGTAAAGCTGCAGTTGTTACCATTAAGGACTTGAATATATCTTGTGTGCAGGTAGGTTAAGTTTTAATTTACCTCCTGCTGCATCAGTGAAATGTTAGGAAGGACAAAGTGCATTAAGAACCACCACGCAGAGCCCAGGTAGATGTGGGAGGGCAGTTAATAGTTCAAGTCCTTTTGAAATCTTTTCAATTTCCTTTTCATAATTCAAATTAATATGGCCATTTTCATGGCTGCTTTTATTGTGTCTTTGCTTCCTTCCTAGAGCTCTTTAAGCATCCCTGTGCAGATGATAGGCTGATGTTAACTGCTAAAGAACAGATTATTAAGTGTAACAGCACTTAGAAAAAAAAGTGAGGAAACCAAACCAAACAGAATTTAGACAACCGGCTTCAAGAAACAGATTTCTGTACACAAAGAAATGTAATAAATAATAATTTGTGGGAAAACAGTTTAGAAGACTAAATAGTTCAGTTGAATTGTCAGTTCCTTGTACAAAGTGATGTCATGATACAACTCTACCAGCATGTAGGCACACTGGAAATTGAAGCAGGAGACCAATGTGGATTACTCAGCTCTTCAGTAAATGCATACAAGAAGGTACAGAGAAAATGGGCATGAGGTCAAGTGAGCAAGGATGAATATCAAAGGACAGCAGGTGCTGAAAGGGAGAAAATCAAATTCAAGAGAAAAAAGACATAAAGAATAACAAGCCCCACAATCTGTGGAGTCATTACGGGAAAGCAAAATATCAGAGGACACATTGGTTCACTATTCACTGCAGAAGGAAAGCTAATGGCAAGTGATACCGAGGAGCCAGAATGCATTTTTGACAGTTTCACAAGAGGCTCCAGTAGTGATCAAACAGCTATTGTAACAGAGCGGAAATGGTACAAATTCAGGCTAAAAGTGAAAGATGTTAGAAAGTACAGCAATACATAAAATATTTTCAAATTGTTGGAGCCTGATGTAATTTGAAAGTTGGACGCTCTCCAAGGATACTTCAAGAACTGCATGTACAATTTCAGAGTAGAAGTGAGGAACCAGAAAACTGCATAAAGAAATTTGTATCTCTCACTAAAAAGAGGCAGAAGGAGGCTCTGATATATGCTCATCATTCAGCTTATTTCTGAATCCCAGAAGAAGCATTGAAACACAAAAATACCATATTTTTAAATGCTTCAAATATGTCAAATATACAAGTATATTTGTCATACACTAATTGTGTGTATTGATGATATCATCTTACACAAGGTATTCATTAGTGAGCCAGATGGGTAACACCTAGAAAAAGCCAAGGGTGAGCACAGTCCTCCTGCCCAAAGGGAAGGAATTTGAAAGGGTCAGTTGAACCTGACAAATTAACAAATGTTTACAGGACTGGTGCCACAGCAGGGATTTGGCTACTTTGACCATGCATCCCACTTTGAGAAACTTGGGCTGGGGGCAGTTGATGGTACCTGAAGGGCAGCACAAAGGAATTCCAGCCACTCCAGCCAGTGAGTTGGCTTAACTGGGGGCCCAACTTGATTACTTCAATGCAAATCCACCACCACAGGGAGATAAAAAAGGAGAGTTAGAGGCAGATGTCTGCAGGGCTGTGATCTTATTGGCATTGTGAAGATGTCATGGGATAGCTCCCGTGGTTTGAGTTTTGGAATGGAAGGATACAGGCTCCTTAGGGAGAACAGCCAGGAGAGATGAGGTGAGGATGTTACCCTCCATGTCAAGGACTATCTGGAGTGCATGAAGCTCCATCGGGGAGTGAAAGAGGAACCAACCAAAAGCCAACAAAGTCAGGATTACGGGGAGGGCAGGGATAGGTGACATTATAGTGAGTGCCTGTGATAGATGCCAGGCCAGGAAGAGTGAGCATATCAGGTCCTTTATGGGCAGATAGGACTGTTATCACATTCAGAAACCCTGGTCTTCAGAGGGTGACTTCAACAACCCCGATATCTGTTGGAAGGACAACACAGCAGTGCATGGCCAGAAGGTTCCTGGATCTCTTCCCCTACTTCAAGTGATAGAGGAGCCAACAAGGAGAGCTGCTATGCTGGACCTTGTTCTAGCCAACAAGGTGGGGCTGGTGGAGAATGTGAAGTGCAAGGACAGCCTAGGCTGTAGGGATCATGAAATAGAGGAGTTTGAGATCCTTGGGGCAGTGGAGAGGGAGCACAGCAAGCTCTATAACCTGGACTTCAGCAGAGCAGATTTTGGTCTATTCAGGGCTCTGCTTGGTAGAGTGCCATGGAATAAAGCCCTGGAGGGAAGAGGGGCCCAAGAAAGATGATTAATATTCAAGAATTGCCTCTTCCAAGCTCAGGAGTGATGCCTTCTAACAAAGAGGAAGTCATGTAAAAATGCCAAGAGGCCTATGTTGTTGAATGAAGAGCTCCTGAGCAAACTCAAACACAAAAATGAAGCCTACAGGGGGTGGAAGCAAGGACAGGTAGCCTGGGAGTAATACAGAGAAATTGTCCCAGCAGCCAGGGATCAGGTTAGAAAAACTAAAGCCCTGATAGAATTTAATCCAGCCAGAGATATCAAAGGATCTAAAGATACGTCAGTGATAAAAGGAAGACTACACAAAATGTGGGTCCTCTCTGGAAGGAAACAGGAGACCTAGCAATGCAGGATATAGAGAAAGCTGAGATACTCAGTGACTTATTTCCCTCAGTCTTCATTAGTCGATGCTCCAGACACACCACCTGAGTCACAGAAGGTGGAAGAATGAAGATGAGGTTTGAGACCCTAAGGAAACTGAAGAGGCACAAGTCAATGATACTTGAAGTATCACAGTTTTCCGCAGGAAGTTCTATGTTCAGGTAGATCCAATCAACTGCACAAACAGCTGGGGCATGATCCTGGTGTGGCAGTGTGTAGAACAGGCTGTGGGGTTTCAGAGGACCAAGCAAAACAAAGACCAGCCCTAGTGTGCTGCTCAGAAAGGCTGCAGGGAAGTGGGGACATTTCTGGGAGAGGAGGGCAGTGGGAATGGGGCAGACCAACATCCCACCCTGCCACATGGCCCAGCCTGTCCCTAGTGAGTGTGGGAAAGGGCTTGTGTCCATCAATGTGCTTTGCTGGTATATCACCAGCCTGTGATAACCTGAATTCTGCTCCAGGCACCTCTCCTGCCCTGCAGAGTGGGTGTTATCAAGATAACAGCAAGAGCTTGTGGGAGTGGGTGTTACCAGGGTATGAGCGAGCGCTTGTGGCAGCTCTTTGATTTCTTTGACAGCTGATGTGGGAGCAACTTCAAAGGGTTCAGGGACAGTTCTCTGTTTGTGCTTCCTCAGCACATACATCTATGGGTAATCCAGGGGGATCCCTCTGCCCTGATCTCAGCCATGGCAGATACCCACCAGTTCTCCCACCCCCTGCTCCAGCGGTGCTTTCCCTGTCTGCTGTGGAGTCCAGCAAGGTCACAGTTGCAGGTGACCTAAACAGTTTTGTTCCTGGAGACACTAAAGAAGTAGAGAAACAAAATGTCACCAGTTCAATGTGGGCATGGGTGAGACTGAGACAAAAGCTGTTGCAGGACATATAGGAATTAATTCAGGTACTTGTCAAGCACCATCAGTAAAATGATGGAGGAAAAAATGGTTTACATGCATCCTGCATAATAGGTCTTAACACCTTGGCCTTTTCTTTCTAGTTGATTTTTAAGAGACATACAAGGAATTTTAATCCTAACTAGAGAGTACTGAACAGTGTCCTTCAATTGATTTTAATTAACATAAACACTGACAGTGTTTTCCAAGTTCCTTACTCAGATACAGTGAGCAAAGCCAGCTCCGCAAAAAATCAGACTGTACATTGTGAAAATTAATTCATGATCACTGTCAAGGAACTTGGATATAATAAAGGAGGAAGAAAGTGTTTCTTGTAAACCTAATATTAAAACATTGTTCCTTTCTATTCTTCTGCAAAGAACATTTTAATGGGACTCTGTAGGTGAAAAATGCATTAAAAACAATTATCTCTGTAATTGCTATCTTGCTTCTCTTGACCTCAGAACACACAGTCTTGCACTCACTGTTAGGGAATTATTCCTGAGAGAGATGCCTATGTACATGGGGTCAAATATGTGAGACATTTAAGATCAGTGGATAACAGGAAAGCAGAGTGATCAGAGGCTACACATGCAGTTTTACTCGTAGAGGAATCGCACCCAGGCTGAGCTCCCAGCATTTCTCATCCCTGCTACTCTAAGCACTCACACAATCACTGTGTGTCTAGCACTGAGCAGCCAATATTGAGGCTGATTGCAGGTGTACTCTAAAGTGCTTCCAAACACTGCATTATTTACAACCGCAAATGAGTGCACACAAGCAACAGAGGCTCAGATTCTCACCTACACTGGTATCTGGCACTTAGCCAAAGAAATCCTGGCAATGGCCTCTGTGTCAGATGATGAACCTCACCATAGATTTGCTGTGCAAGCTGCAGATTTCCAATGAGAGATATAGTAAAACAACAATAGAAGTTTCATTCCACCTTTCTAAATGTGATTAGGTTAGTACTTGTGGCAATTGGTTGATGAACAGAATTAATGATTCATACTTTAAACTGTCCCGTGCTATTGGAGAAGGGCTCCCCAGTACTCTGATGGAAATCATACGGCTGAGTTAAAATGAAAGCTGGTAGCACGAATTCTTAGAAACCTGAGCCTTTTCTGCTTTTGCACTGGAAAGTGAGTATCATCACATTTACTTATTTCAATCCCTTTTGGCAGGATAGCTCTCCATGGTGCTGAACCACCATGTATCCTCTGCAGTGGTGGCTGCATCCCTGCTGCCTGCCAGCTGCAGCAGGGGGAGGGAGAGCCTGTGCTTGTGCAACTGGTCTGTGCACCCCGAACGTGTAAGGGCAGACGTGGCCCTGGTTTTGTCCACTCAGCTGGAGCTGTCACAGCATCACTGACACACCTGACACAAGTGTCACGGGGCTGGAGGTAGCTGAGGACAGTTCACCCCCACCTTTTGCATAAGACAAATGGTATTTCTAGATCCTTTTTGTCTTTAAGGCAAATATGGAGTACTCTGAAAAATGTACCACTCTTCCCCTTAATCTGCAGAGACACAGAAGAACCACCTTGCAGGGCATCCACCAGCCTGGGACAGTGTCTACCACATTTACCTGAATGGAACACTGAATGTCATGTCTGGCCATGCACAAAGAGCTGAGCTGAGAAGGCTGGAGAGGGTATCCTGGTTCTTTCACAGAGGTAAGAGTATTAAACTGTCCCTCATGTGCTGGGGCAGACAAGACTGAATGATATGGGGAGAATGAAAGCCCACCATACACGAGGAATCGGGGAGCATACAGGAAAAGGGGAATTATTGTTCTTTACTTTTTATTTAAACTGAAGGCAGATGACTGAAAACATCAAGTGAGTCAGGGTTTATCTATAGGTATGACAGCTACCTGCAAGTAGCTCTATACTAGTAAGTGTGTCAGCTTGACACAACACAGTTATATCAATCTCTTCTCCATGTAGCCAAGAGAAACTGTAAGGAAAATGATCTGCCTCTACAGATAACCTTGTTGTAAGCATCTCTTTATAGGAACTGAGTATAGACTCTTCAGAGGAAAACTCCTGCTGGCTCCGCCTTAAAAGGAGAAATGACCTCCCAGCAATGCCTGCCCTGTCTCCAGCTGAATATCCAGGCAGAAAGGAATTAGGTGGCCAAAGTTACAATGCCTGGGTTACATTGACAGTGAAGCTGCTCCTGGAAGGTGTCAACTGAGTTTGCCAGAGACATGAAATGCAGATTTGAGATCAGTGGGTACTAGCAGTTTTATTGGGTTAGTCTCAGTCCTGAAAGCTTTGAAGGATCTATTATTTTATTTCTGGTTGCACTTTCAATGCCTCCTGCTTCCAGAAGTGGTTTTTTCGTTCTCTCTGCTTGGCAGTGTATTAGTCAGAATGCTTTTCACAGACCCCTTTATGTATTGAAATTGGTTTTAGAAGCAGGCACCTTGCCAGTTATTTTTCTCCCATTTTCTTGGAAAAGGATCAGACTTGTTTATTGTCCTTGTGGTTGTAACCATGGCAAAATATCTTACCTTATCTTTTCTGATGCCTGTGTGGTAATACTGCTGTTTTCTCCCACAAGTATGTCAAATTGCCTCCCAGTGCTTTTAAGTCTATTAACATTTTCATAGGTAGCTTTCCTACAGGTATATTGGAGTTGAACTATACAGTCCTCTCAGCAGATTTTGGGCTCTGTGTTTCGTAATGACCTAAGTTCTGTGTTTATGTGATCAAAGCTGGAGATCAGTGGTTTTGCTTGGTGGATATAAAAGAGAAAGGAGGAGTAACGTTCTCCTGCCCAAGAAATGTGAATACCCCTGACCAATGCTAAATCCCTGGGGCCTGTCTGCTGCAGAGAAACACACTGTATTTTCTCCAGAGACATGGCAATCTAAAAGGAGAGATTTTTGGTGCTGAAAAATAACACCAAAGCATAGAAAAATAGGAAAGTACAGGTGTGGGGAAATTGTGTGAAAGAACAAATTAAAGTGTTGTATGAGCAAAATGAAGATTGTAAGAAAAAGCGTAAATGTTCTGGATTCATTCATTATCAGGTAGTGAGGACTACAAGAAAATATATTGGAGGAGTAATGCAAACTACTGCCTCCTGTATTAGACAATTATCTTCTATTAAGATCTTCAACCCAGCAAAAAATCTGGCTTAAATTTGCGACCTTACTCAATTTCAATTGATTAAACACAAATAAAGCAGTTTAGGACATCTTTATATATGACCTGAAAGGGAAAGAAGCAGTACCAGTTCTGCTTCATTACAAAGTAATCATCTTTTTCTTAACATCCCACACAAGGATATAATACTTCCTTCTGGTTTTTTATTTTTAGTTTTTTGTTTGTCCTTTGGGAATTTCGAATCTATTTTCACAGGGCATTTGTGTACTTTTAGGTGTGTGCATATATAATCAGATCATACTAGCAATTTTTCTTCAAGGCTAGAAAGCAAATGTATTGGTAATACAATGAGAATGACATTTGAACAACTGAGAGAAGCAGTTTTTAGTTAAACTATTTAAAAAGGTTTGACTTTGTTTTCAGGGTTTACTAGCTCCAGCTTCCCACAGTGCTCTTTGTATCAGCAATAGTGTGGCCAGCAGGACTAGCACAGTGATCATTCTCCTGTACTCAGCACTGGTGAGGCTGCACCTTGACTCCTGACATCAGTTTCAAAGCCATCACTATGAGAAAGGCATTGAGGTGCTGGAGCGTGTCCAGAGATGGACAACAGAGCTGGTGAAGGATCTGGAACTTATGTCTGATGAGAAGCTGCTGAGGGAACTATGAGTGTTTGGACTGGAGAAAAGGAGGTTCAGGGGTGACCTTATCACTCTCTACAACTACCTGAAAGGAGGCTGTAACAAGGTGGGTGTTGGTGTCTTCTTCCAGGTAACAAGTGAAGGACAAGAGAAAAGGGTCTTAAGTTGTACCACTTGAGATTTAGATTGAATATCAGGAAAAGTTCTTTACTGAAAGGATTATCAAGACCTGAAACAGGCTGCCCAAGGAAGTGGAAGAGTCACCATCCCTGGAGCTACTTAAAAGATCTCTAGATATGACCCCTGGGGATATGGTTTAGCGATGGACTTTTCAGTGCTGGGTTAATGGTTGGACTTGATGATCCTAAAGGTCTTTTCCAACCTAAACAATTCCATGATTCTATTATATTGCTCCCTGCAGGCAGAGGTAGAGCATGGTGAGCTGCATTATGAAAAGATCCAGCACTGCAGGCAAGCACAGCATCTCACTTTATCCTGGGCCCTTCATCCTGCAACATAGCCCACATCCTCATGCACTTGCAGGAAAGGTTCAAGCTTCTTATGTTTTTGAGATGGCTAGTTTAAGAGTTATTATTTTCAAACTAAAATTGAGGATGAAACAGAATGACACAGGCTGTCTCAATAGGCATAAAAGACCCAGAAGTGTCAGAGGGCAACCAGAGTCTACACATGTAAATACCCACATCTCAGCTGCTCTTCCTTTATAGTCACTAGGCACAGCTTCTTTGAAAACTCACTTCATTCTAATGAAAATGCCTAAAATAGTCCAACAGAGTCACACCCTGTAAGAGTCCATTTCTCACTCTTCAATAAAAAGGGAGCTGAGGGTGATAGGCTCATCTGTAGATATTTGCACCACAGACATTTAACATTAAGCAGATGAATCCTTTGATTCCTCTGTAGATGGCTTTAGTTCCAGCACCTCCTGCCTCTATGGATACTTCTTCCTGTCTTCAAAAGTATACTATGACTTATAAGATAAGCGTCTTTGAGAAAGAACAAATAAAATTGATCAAAAATGAACCATGCCCTCTTGATACAGCAAACAGACTTGGATGAAATAAGACGAGATAAAAACCTGTCAAGATTTAAAGGCCTTGTAAATGGATAATTTTGGCTCAGTTGTGCTAATCTTCAGCCTGTCTGCTGCTGTTGAGTCCAGAAGTGGCCCCTTGCTCCTGTTATTACCAGTTATTAATTTCTACCATGCTAGAGACATGCAAATTTCTTTGCCAAAGAAACTGATCTTTGAAGGTGTGCAGGGTCCAGAAAACCCGATGACTGCCCTGAAAATTGAGTCCACTCAAGTAGGAGCCAAAGCAAGTTCCCAACAGCAGTGTTCAGACCTCTCTCAGCAGCTCCCTTTCCTTGGAGATTTGAGCCCAATGAACAATCTTCTAAAAGTGTTCATGCTCCAAATATCCCAGCAGAAGACAACTCTTTAAAGAGGTAGGCAGTGACTCAATACAGCAGAATATCCTATTCATACAAGCATTTTCCTATATTTAAAAGGTCCAAGGTTAATGGAGTCCTCACACCAAAAGACTCCCATGGCAATGGCAATCAGTGGGGCCGTGTTGTGATTGAGCGTTTTAGGTTGATTAAAGAATCATCAGGAAAAGCAGGTTTAATATAAAAGGGAAAGCACAAAAATGTTCATTGACAAGGTTCACTCTACTAGTTACTAGGTGGTTAAAGCACACAGAGAAAAAACAGACTAGAATGAGAATCAATCAGTTAAAAACTAAAGTCAGTCTAAAATTATCTACATGGAGACTGGGGATGGGAAAAAGGTAAGGATGGGAAAGGGTAAGGATAAAAAGGAATGAGGGAGACCCCCCTGTTGAGTCACAAGGTTCAGAGTGGACCCCCTTGCCAAACTTAGCCATGGACTTGACCAATCGTTTAGGTGTAAAGGTTTTAACAGCACTTAACAGTGTTTGAAACATAGCCTGATTTAAACAAATTAACAAAAGGTTCTATGGAATTTACTGTCAGTACAATAGTAACTCACTTATAGGCCAAACTTACATATGAATCTAACGTATTTAAGAATCTAAGGCAGCAGCATTCATAGTACATTTGCTATAGCATAATCACACCTGCACATACACAGACCTGAAGGAGTGTGTTCAAGGAATATACCTGTGAAAAATTCCCCTTGCATTCGGTGAAGTACTCACGTGGGATGCCTTGCCTCTTCTCAATGGGCAAAGGGTAGAGCCTCAAGGAGTGGGGGTATCAACCCATGCTCCATCATCAGTTTTCAGCAATGGTCCTCTGAGTATAGCAAACTTGAGAGTTTGCTGGCTGAGAGGTGTCCCACGCAGGGGGTCATTGCTGGTCACAGATTAGTGTGGTCCGAGAGCTAAAAGGATCTCACTTGGGACCGCTGTTTATAGAGTTTAGGCTTTAGTAAAGTAATTTGCCATCCTGGCTGTAATTTGGGTTGGTAACTTTCTTTGAAAGGTCAATAACAAAAATGTTGTTCCACTTGGGTTGTTATTCAGACAAGAAAAATTAGTTTCTTGGGCTGTTTATTGAAACCAGGAGCTCATTATACAGCGCTAGTTCCTGGGAGAAGACAGTGTTTCTGACAAGTACAAGATGAGCTTAGCCTAGATGCTGTTTGTCAAGACCAAGGCCTAATGAGCATTTCTGAGATCATAGTGAGGCTCGAGAGTGGGGGGTGGTTGTGGCAGCACAGGTCAGAAGGACCATTGCCTTCTCCTGCATGGATGGTCATGTGCTTTGGTGAGGGGCCAAAACAGGCATCACCCTGCTGGGAATAGTGGGGCTCACAGGCAAAGTCTTGATAGCCCTTTGGGAGCAGTGAGTGGCAAAGATTTGTTATCTGGCCTGTAAGGCCAATTTTCTGTTATCAGTTTTAATTTGGACAGGGCTTGCATTGTGCTCTTTCACTGTATCACCCTGTTCTCTGGGGAGAAGGCTCATAGAAGCACCTGATTTATCTTCTCTCTAGCACTTACTGCTTCGTGCTTACTCCTGCATCCCCTTCTGTGTCTTAACTAAAGCTTAATACATCCAACCTACTTGGTCCCTTCATACAGCAGTCCCAAGATGCTGCTAATGAGAACAAATTATATTTTGGCATTAAAGGTTTTGAGATCCAAGGGGAGGCCTAAGGTAGAAGAATTTAGAAGATGTATATTATCCATTTGTGCTATGACATGAAAATAGGACTCTAGTGACTGGAAGCTGATCCTGGATAAATTTAAGCTATCAGGAAAACAAGGACTTTCAGCAGAGTAATTCCTTAGTAAAATGGCTGTGTTGGGATGATGAAATGTATATTAAAGATATATGTATATTAATCTATATTAAAGATCAGGTGTCCCCTTGTGGAGAGGTGAAAAGCTTGAGTACCTTTTCTGGTCTTTAAATCTATGTGGGAAGTCTCCTTTACAGGCTTCCCCCCTTCCCAGCCCAAATCCCCTCAACCCCCAGTTTTCATAATTCTAGTTGAAACACCAGTTTTCATAGGGAAGTACTGCAGTGTGTTGTGCCTCATCTGCTCAGAAGATAACTGTTTATCAACATCCCTTCAGAGCTCATCCAGTATTCGATGTGCTCATGTTGGAAAAGCAGAGAGGTAGAGCAGTGGGGTCAGGTGACACACTCTATCACATCCCCAACATAGAGCAGCAGTATTGCCCTTTTCCATTCTGGGAAAACGATCTGCTTCCAAACACTCTTCTGCGCTCTGGTTTTTGGCAGTGTTTCTGGCAAGGAAGGCGGGAGGAGAAGTCACATGAACCTGTACCAGGTCCAGCTGATGGACACTTCTCCTGTACTCCACCAAAAGGCTCCTCAAGATGAAGGATCTGGCCTCTGCAACCACCAGAAAGCAGAACAGCAAATGCCTGCACTCACTGTCAGGGGGACCTCAACAAGTGCTTGGGAAGCTCTGGCCCTGAGCTGAAACCAGTATCAGGTCTCAGGATTTCAGGAGGCCATGGCTGTACTTGAGAAGAGTGATGGAGCATTTTTCTTCATGTAAAGTTTTTTTAATTTGCCTTCTGAAAAATTTTTGACACTTCAGCCTTCTCATGTTGAGGTTGTCTTAGGCACCATTATGAGAATTTCCCTGGTGTATGTTAAATATAGACCAGGAAGTCTCTTTGTGACAACATTAATGTCTCTTATAGCAACCCATTGCAGGCAATTCTGTGGGTGGAAAGAAGAGAAGAGAAGGCACTCTGCTTCAGCTGAAGGATTGAGAAATGTCATCCAGGAGCCACTACTGGTACAGTCAGCTCTGCTGCCAGGATATGGGAAGGCCTTCCACTGCCACACAGACCCCACTTTCCAAGACAGCCAAGCAGAGTGGTGTGTCCTTTCAGTGTCTAATATCACTGGTGAAGAAAAGATAACTCCTAAGTCCTTCCTAGCTGTCTGTGAGACTAAACTGGGTGCAGCCCATGACTGGCAGCAAATGAGCCAAGAACCAGCTGCCACCTAAAATATATGGTGATGCCCAAACCCAGCACAACAAGGTGCAGCATCTCACCTGAATCCTTTTTTGCTCCTGGGTGAATACTGACTCTCTAGACAGAGCTGTGAGTCTTGGACTGCCAGCAAGACATTGTAAATTCAACATGGTTTATTACCATCTGTCTGTTGTCTATTACAGCATTTATAACCAAGGGAAAGGCCAATTTTTCTCTGATAGTAAATCAACACCACCCAACAGAAGAAAAAGCTTGTTTTGACTTATAATCTGAGCAAACACAAGGAGGCAAAAGAACAAAAGGCCATTTTTATAGCATTAAAAAAAAAGAAATAACAAAGCTGTAGGCAGCCAAAATGTTTGGTGTAGTTGCTAGAGCAGTTTCCTCTCAGTATTTTTACAAAGTCACCCTCTAAATAACTAATGCAACTATCACCTGTGTAACCATGTCAAAAACAGTTGGCTGCTTGCTTGGAAATTTTCAGTATATACAAGAAAAAAGGAGTAGTATATATGAAATTCATTCTCAAAACAGTTAAAAATAATCTAGCTCACCCTAGGGATTCAGGATTCCCAGTGAAATCTGATGAATAAGAGAGTAAAGTATAACTGACACTGATATATCTGCTGCATTTCATCTCTTTCATCTCAGTCTACAATGACTTACACTTTTCAGCATTTATGCACCCCAGACTGGCTGTCTTGACATGCTTTTGGTCCCAATTAAAACTTCAAAGCATACCTGATAATAAATGTGAATTTTGCCATACATGATGCAAAAGGTAATACTGAATTTCTACCTGTGGCATTCACTGGATGAAATGCAGTTTTAGTACAGTAGAGAAGATGCACATGAGATTTGAATGGGGTCTTTGAAGCCAGCAAGCTGGTCCCACTTCAGTGCTCAGGTTACCCATGCTTAGTGTACAGCCTGTGACAGGGACTGCAAGAACCCAAGAGTCACCAGAGGTCCATGATCTCTAGGTGTGACATACCAAGAGTGATACACACTCAGCTTTCCCAGCTACAGCCAAAGAGACATTCACCACTGAAGCTCACTCCAGAACTCAATGAAGCTGTTACCTCAAAGCCATTGCCAGCCCAGGCCTTGTGCATATTGTGGTGGTGTCAGAGCTGCATTTGGCAGGCTCAACTACCCTGTGAAGAGCTGCCAGGGGAGGCAATTCTGATGAATGTACCCCATTAGGGTTTCTTATATTTGGCTGATATACATAGAGCATCTCCATGTATTGCCCTGTTCAATGCTCCTCCTTGCTTCCTTAGTTGCTGTCAAGCAGATTTTCTCAAGAGCACAGAAAAGTGCTTGGCAGCAGATTACAGCATGGAAAATGAGATGCTGCTGCTACGGCAAATGCAGGATATGTGATTGTGTCATACCAGACGCCACTGCTCCACCCTAAATCTACCTCTTGCAGCAGGAGGGCAAGGCACTAGAAGTGCTGTGGCACAGATGGAACCTCAGTGGCTCTGGCTGTCATGTAGCCCACACAGGTGCCCATAGAGATATCTATCTCCACAAGCCTTGATGACTGCTGGGATGACCCTGAAGTTATGAAATATCCCAGTTATTTCTTGTAAGTTAATCCAGAGGCCACTCTAAGTGGGACTCCATCACTGTGCTGAAGCAAATACTCTCCTGTCATACTTGCCCTGTTTTTTCTAAAGCAGCATGGCCCTATGTATCCAGCAGGGAACACAGAATTAAATGCATCAGGAGATTCCTTCTGAGGATGTACGTCAGGCTACTGCTATCTTGGTAGTCTCCTCAACAGGCTCCATTTCCTCAAGATCATATTTTCATAGAGGGCTTTATGATGGAAAGGTCCCCTGGATGACAGCTGGTCCAATGTCTGCTCAAGTTACATCAGGTTTCTCAGGGTAATGCCCAGTTAAGAATGTTGTCAAGAGAGAGGCTGGCTGTTCAAATGAGATTTACTCTCCTCTGTGCAAAGCATGTAGGCTTTGAGTTGTCCTGGAGGATGGTCCCTGTTTTAGATGTTTGTGGCCAGAGTAGTGTTGATCTAGAGCAGAGCTCTGAGTCATGCCAGCAACACCTGTACTGGTTTACATTGCCAACACACTTCCCCAGGAGCCTGTGAGCTTCTGAAGCCATTCAGATCGTTCGTTTCCTGTAGTTGAAATATTTTCAACCCACAGGAGCAGCTCTAGAAAAGGAGATCCTACCTAAGAGCAAGGGTGTCAGTTTTTCACTGGTTTGGTTTTGTTGTTGTTGTTGTTTGTTTTTTGTTTTTTAGTTTTTTCACAACCACGTCCCATGTCTGAGCTCTGGTCTACCTTAGCATCGACCTACTCTCAGTGGGGCTTGTTCTCCTGACAGGGAGGGAAGCAGTAGAGGCAGGCAATGAGGTACAGTGCTGCTCCCAGCTCCTATGAAAAGGAGTCCGTGGGGCACATGGCCCTCTCTGCTACCCAGAGGAGGCAACTGCAAGTCCAAGTTTAAGAGCAGAAGCTTTGCAGCCTTTGTGGGTGAAAAATCAAACAGAGCAGACTAAACACATTACACTAATTAGGAGATGCAATATACAGAGAAGAGCAAGACAGTACTTTCTTTGGGGAGCATTAGTTGTTGCCCAGGTGAAAAATAAATTTTTCCCAACTGATCTGTCCTGGCTAATGTCCTTGCAGATACACTTTGGAATAAATTTTGCAAAGTCACTGTTTTGGGTTTGTATCTGATCAGTTATCCCACATCCTCCAAGATGTTTCCTATTTAATTTCATTCATTAAAAGAATTAACAAAAAATACTTTTAGTAATTGAAAGGAAAACTAATGCTGTTTTCCCACCACTTGGAAACACAGGATGCTGTCTTGCATTCAGTTAGGCAAGAGCTAAGTTTTCTCATGTAACCATAGTTGCAAGATGTTTTGCTCTGCACCCTTCTGGCCAAGAGGCTGCCATGGCTGCCTTCAAATTCATCACTGTCCCACATGATTCACAGCATTACTGGTGCAGACTGTGGTTCCACCGCTCTCAGTGCTGCAATTGCTGACAGCTGTATCAGGATGGCAACTGCTGGTGCCAGTGACATCTGCCACCACTCGTGCTTAAAGATGGAACAGCAGGGCCTAAAAGCGGGGCAGAGATGAGTTACTGGAGCTTGGGTATGAAACAACACTATCAGGAATAGGGCAAAGAGCTTGCTGGTGCTTGCAAGCCTATTTAATACTTCTGAGTGAGTGGCAATACAGTGTACTGCAAGCAGATAAATACTTCTGAGATCTTTGATTTATAAGGTTTAGTGCTGCAAATCAAATTGCACTTGCCACAAACAAATGCTACAATAAGGGACAAATTAGTGGAGAAGGTCTCTTTTCTGGCTGAAATCCAAATGACTTTTATGCTGCCACCTGAACTCCTTGAAATATTACAAAGTCAGACTTGGCCTTGCCAAGTCACCCCTGTGGGCGAAGAGTAGAAGGATGTTGCTGCTGGCAGTCCCAGACTGTGAAAATGCTAAGCTCTCCTTTCCCCTCTCCTGCTACCCAAACCACTGGGTTACTGGCCTGCTGGAGCCCCCAGACCCTTGCCCACGCCAGCTGCCCTGGCAGTGCAAGGCTTCTCCAGGCTCACTCCTGGGTGCCTGCAGGTGCCTCCTTGCCATGGCATTGCAGATCCATCCTCAGTCCCAGCCATTGGCCCCCAGCCACCTGGCCCTTGTATAGATTGCTGTTTACAGAAACTGTGTGCCTTCCCTTTTAGACTCTGTTTTTCTTTGTGCAGAATCTTCCCAATTAGTGATAGTTCTTTGGCTGTTTAGTAGATCAGTCCCATGCTTATGTATTAAAATTTTCTTCAGCCTGTTTGTTCTGCATCCAAGTGTTTAATCAGTGATTATGCTTAAGAGTAGTCTGTGTTTTTATTATCTACTTAATCATATGAGAGAAGGCTCTTTTTTTTATTTATTCTTAATTAAGAAAATGCTGAGACACTGCATAACAGGAGTGCAGCCTTGTGCCTCCTAGGCAGGAGCAAGCAATGTTCCCAGGGGAAATACCTTGTACACAATCTTTCTTTCAGATCTGGTTATAAAAAAGTAGCGGCACTAACATGATGAATTAAATACCAAATGCTGACTTACTGAACCCTATGTCAACCCTGGACAACTGAAAATGCGCTTATTAGAACAGTTTATCCCTATTTAATTTTATAGGTAAATATATAAAGTATAATTGTATAAACTAATACATGTAATTAATACACAATCACCTCTTTTCTTTGAGGTTACTATTGATTCCAGCAAAACATGAATATGTTGAAAAAGAGAAAAACAAAATCAAATAAAATATATGGTTAATTGAAATTTCAAATCCCCTTGAACAGTTCTCTGCTGTTCCCAAACCATCTGCTTCTCAGCTGGGGGTCTCTTGCCCTTGGAGGAGGAACACATACCTGTCTGCAAACCAGGCTCCAGGAGAAGGACCCAATATTCCAGCAGTTTCCCCACCACTGGTTTTAAGTCAGTGACAACTCATCAGTTTTCTCTCTTTGATATGGTCTTCACAGCTTTCCATGACTTTGCTGTTCCTTTTGGGATCAGGTGCTGTGCTCAATTCCTTTCCCTATCACTGCAAAGAATTCGACACTAATGTCTCCATAGGGTCCCCTTTAGGGAGCCCTCTGTGCCTGCTCGCTCTCTGCAGGCTGCGGTTGCTGGGCGATGGCATCTCCAGTGTTGCCCACTGGTGTCACCAGTGGTGTAGTGCCCAGTGGTGACTGTAGGGGCAAGGCTGACCACATCTCCTTCTGCTGTGCTTGTTCCTCTACCCATCTCCCATGTCCCTGCCACAGCTCCCACTGCCACCACCCTCTGACCATGCACACATCCAGCCACCAGCCTGCTGCTCTCTGACAGCCAGTCCCACCCAGTGTCTGTCCACTGGCTGCAGGGCTGCCTTTTGATCTGGGAAAGAAGTGACAGGAGTATTTGGGTCCCTTTGGTGGCATGACTGTGTTTGCAAGCCCACCTGCCCTCCTCCAAACCCAAGGTGACTGCTCATTCCCACACAGGTGCCAACACCTCTGCTCTGTCCTTCTTCTTCCAATAGAGCTCATGACCAAATCTAAAACCTTCCAAGACAGCCTTTTCTTGCATCGCAACACTGAAAGAGATTTTCATCAGCTTCACAGAGCACTATTTTAGCATTACTTCAAGTGCCAAGTGCTTCTATTGAATTTAAACCTGGAGACTTCCTTGGAGGGGCTCGTTGCAGACCGGGGACCTCTGTGCAATCACTCCCAGATCCTCAAGTGACAATCAGACATCAGCCAAAGCTGCCAGCTCTGCAGAGAGCTGCATCCTAGGACAGCCTGTGCTGAGGACAGACTTCCAGCAGTGCACCCAAGGAAGGCAGCTCACCACAAGACAGTTTCTCATGATTATTGTTACTATGTGGTCTCCTAACTGAAAGCACATACCTGGCTAGTGCCTGCATTTTGGGTTAGATTTGTTGGGGTTTTTTTCCTTGGTTCCCTGTGAGGGCAAATGCCAGCCTGGTTTTTCTGACAGCAGGTAAGACCTGTCTTGTTGAATTTTATCTATTTCATATCTTTCATCTTTGTGAGAGGTGCCTTCCACTCTTTGATGGGCAGGACAGGGGGTTATTCTTTATTCTCCTGTCAACTCTTACCAGCAGCTGGGAAAATGGTGATTTCCTAGCAAGAAAACGCCTTTCCAAAGACCATCAAGGCTGTGATTCTGCCCTCATTTTATTCATTTTTTGCTTAGATTTAAGTGAAGGTTTGTCAGGAGCTACATAGGTGTAAATGAGAAATAGCTTCATGCCTAACTCATTCAATATTTTACCACATCTCATCCCATCTGGCAAGAGTTCTGGTTCAGCTGCTGCAGCACAAATTTCTTGCTCTCAGAAGGCAGAGCTGGGGCTGCAGGGGCCAGGAGGTCATAGACCCATCTCAGGAAGGGCTTTAAAAGAAAAATCTGTGAGGTCACTGCTTATGCCCCCTTATCTCCCAGGCTGTCTGCACCCACTGCCGGAGCAAGACCTGCCTCATCTCTCTGGCTAGTAGGGCTCTCCCAGCTGCCTGGTCCATGGGTCTTGAGATTTCAACTTTTCTGCCTCTGCCAGATGGATATTGGAGGAAGCAAATGTGTTCCCAAAAATAGTACCTCCCTTTGTGGCTTTGAACAGCCGTGTGTCACTCACGCTCCTGCTGAGTCTGGCTTTAGGTACAGCTGGCTGCTCTGGGTAAAGAGGGCTATTACTTCTTCCCAGAACAGACTGTGCATACGATGGACATACATAATGATTCAATCTTTAAAAAAAACCAAAACCCAGGAGAAAGGCTTTTGAAACCTTCGCAGTCAGGGCAGAGACAGCACAAGGATGCACTGGCCAGATGGGAGTTCATCAGGACATCACTGTCAGCCCTGCTGTCCTCACCCAGAGCCCTCCAAGCCCCACTGGGGCTTGCTCCCTTGGGCACCTGCGCAAGGGACTGAGGTAGGTGACCATGGTGCACCAGGGGGTGGCTGTCACTGCAATGGTCCCACACTCCAGCCCTGTGGGCAGGAGAAGGTGCTGGACGAACCATGAGGATAAGAAATGTTAACTACAGCAGTAGGAGAAAAGGAAGCAGAGGAAGGTGCCCTTGCTCTGAGTCTCTGCTGAAGCTCTGATTTGAGGTTAAACACAGCACAGAAACTTAAAACAAGCAGGTGAGTTTTCAAATCCTGCAGGGACTTCTCCTCCTCCTCAGCTCTTGTGTGATCTGCCCTGAGAGTGTGGGCATAGACACGAGCCAGCAGGAAAGGCAAAGCAGCGCATGTCCAGACCCCTGTGCTGACTCCTAATGAATTTCATGCAAATTTTAGAAAGCAATTGAGTTGTCTGGAACTTCCTCCACCTGTCACTGGCTTATTTCTAACAGAAGCCATAATGAGGCACCTAGAGGACAGGATCATTTTGTTTTCTTTCCAGTAATCTCAATTTAGATGCTTTGTAATACATTATAACAAGAGTAAGAAGGGAACAGCAACTGGAAGAGCTTGCTGGCTTGTCAGATCTGATGAGCTGCAGCGCAGAGGTTAGGCAGGCCCTGTCCTGCCATGTTAGAAATACAGCTTTGCAGTCCTATCTTGCAATAAAACCTGCCTGCTGTTGTCCTTGGGGGTTGAGCATGCTGTCCTGAGACACAACCACCCAGCAGCTAGGTACTCTGCTTCACCTCTAACAGCACCCAGCAGCCCAGCACAGCAAAAGCCAGCAGCTTCTGGAGATAAAAACACTTATTTCAGCTCCTACTAACTCAGCTGGGCCTTTTCTGGGGCCCTTTGTCACCTGCATACATGTCCGCTGTGGCCAGAGCACCCTGCAGCACTGAAGCCAGAGTGCAGAGGCACATTGGCCCTTGGGGAGTCCCAGCAGGCACAGCAGAGCACTGTGTTCAGGCTGGGAAATCTTACCTAGAGACTATCAACACAGAGTTTGGTGCACCTGCTTATATATTTTAAGCACAGACTTGCCCACAGCTACTTCTGCAAAATAAACAAATCCCCTGGTGCCCTGTGTTGTCCAGCTAGCACTCCCTGGGCTTCCTTTACATCTGGGCAGTGCTGGTACTCCTCAGCTGGGCAGCAGCATGTGCTTAACACACAGCACAGAGCTCAGCCAAACTGCACCCTCACCAACTCCTGCTCTGTAAAGCAAAAAGTCCCTTTTACTGATTAAAAGGCCAGAGAATAGAGCCCAGCCCTTCCCCTGCTTGAGCAGCTGCCAGCATGATTTTGTGCAGGACAATTCTATTGCTTTGCTTTTTTCTCCTGAACCTACAGACAGAAAGAGCAGAAACAGAAGTGAGGAGAAACCAGCAACCGCCATGGCATCTTGCCAGGTACCATCCTGAGGGTTTGCAGGGAGGAGCAGAGCTTGGAAAACATGGCCAAAGCCCACACGCAGGCTCTGAGGGGCCCCAGCACAGGGAGGTTTGGCTCTCATGGCCCCTCTCCCCTGTTGTCACGTGAAAGGGAGGAGAGAGACAGAAATACAAAGATTTCTAGTCTTAACTGTATTAATTAAAAGCTATTAGCTGTAAGCGCTTCCACACAATCAAATCCTTATGTACCCAACACTGTCTGTCTTTTAACTGACAGCACACAGGTTGGAAGGGGTTCTGACCTCTGATATGAAGCCACACTTCAGCCAGGAAGAAATTATAGCAATAAGCACCTCCAGAAAAATTAGAGCCTTATGAACCCAGCACTGCCTGCTGAACTAGGACAGAACACAGGCTGGAACATTTTCTAACCCCTGATATGAGGACCACACTTAAGCCAGGGAGAAAATTANTTATAAAGTAAGAATCAAAGTAGCTGTTAGCATAAGATGTGAGATGAAATGTATAAAGGAAGAAAGTAAAATTAGAAAAAATAGAAAGCACATGGTCTTCTCACCCCTACATTGTTTCTGGAGGAGGAGGAGACAGGACAAGCTGCAGCAGTTACCCTTACAGAGACACTGGCATTTTCCCCTCTCCTACTGGAGTTTAAACTCCAAACACTTTTTATACCTTTTTTTTTCTTTTGTGTGGTTTGTGTGGCTAAAAGTCAATCTATTGGGGGGGTGATGGTGATGCAGATGCCTGAGGGGAGGTGGCTCCTTGAGTGGCTATAGAAGATATCACAAAGGGAGGCTATGTCATTCCTTAAACAACACTCCACCCTATGTTAATCTTATCAGTTGAAAAGCCTTTGTCCTTGGCCAGGAGCATCCCTCCAGAGGGCTGAGACATCTCCTTCAACCCATCAGGCCTTATCAGGGGCCATTACCCCACACCTGTGCAGAGCCCTGGCTGCTCTGGAGATATGTATGTACTCTGGGCCTTATTTGCTACAGCCCCACAGGGAGCAAATCAGCTCAGGGATCAAGCCTGCTGTCAACTGCTCCTTACAGGGACTGGAATTCAACTAGTTTCACCTTTCTCTAAGCCTCACACCTTTACAGCTTCTTCAAAAGGCTTCAGATACACCATTTTTCTCTTCCTTTGGCTTTTCCATGAAGAACTTCTATTTCTGTAGATGACAGAAGACTAAAGAACTATCATGAAGAATATCTAAAACTCATACCTGCAATCACTTGCTGTCTTCAGAGTCTCCAAGTGTCCTTGATGCAAATTCAGCAGCATCCCTTGTCATGCATTGGCCACTCAGGAGCTGTACAGGCCTGAGTAGTAACCCTATGTCCTTCCTGTTGAAGGAGGTGGATGGGGCCCATAGCATCCTACCTTGCCAGCCTCAGCCAACTCCTAAATATCCAGCTTGTCATTTTGTAGAGTGATCTGGAAACGTTAGCCAGCTGTGAAACGCAGCTGGAGCCAGGCTGCTTAGATCTATCTGTGTGCATGAATCAAAGAACAAGAGTGTCCATCAAGGAGGACATTTCATGCTGGGAGCTGTCCTGAGGGAAAGACTGGAGGCAGAGACCCAGTCTGAGCAGGAACAGCCACAGCCCCAGTAGCTCTGTGATAGGTGGCTGTGATGATCTTGCCTGGGCTGTCTGCTCTGCCACCATAATTGCAAAGGGAGAATCAGCTCTGATGATACAAAAGTATCACAAATCCTTTTTTCATGGTGTTTTCTTCAGCAGCTTTTAAAATTGCCATTCATATGCCTCTCTCATATCACCCTGCCACCTCTCCACCATCTCTCATGTGCTAGACATATTTAAGGTGCCTGCAAGGCTCTTGGCAGTGATCTCCTTTCATCCCTCCATCCCTCCTGCACTGCCCAAAGCCCAGCACAACCACAGAGGAGAGCTGGGCTCATAGCCTGTCCTTCCCATGGCTGTCCCTAGTGCTGGGGCAAATGGTGCCCCAGGGCCCCAGTGCTGGTGTCTTCAGCACAGTGAAATCACAGGGGTTTGCATGGTACCATGGTGGGGGATTGAAAGAGAACGCCTTGTGCTGGGATCCTTTCCTGTGTCAACAGAAGTTACTAATCAATTTATTTCAAAAAGTATGAATTATACTCACAGTCTTACACAAACTATGCCTGCTGCTATGATTCTTTGTTGTAAAACTGGACTTGAAAATAGGACTGCCCATCTTGGGGAGGTGGGTGGGCTTATGGCCCCCC
Organism: Sakesphorus luctuosus; assembly: GCA_013396695.1. Classification (NCBI taxonomy): domain Eukaryota; kingdom Metazoa; phylum Chordata; class Aves; order Passeriformes; family Thamnophilidae; genus Sakesphorus; species Sakesphorus luctuosus. Next base: position 39,440 of record VWZD01011162.1, on the reverse strand, counting down.
AGCATCCCTCCCTGCCTGCACCTGCCAGCTTGGGGCAGGGACACAGCAGGGCCACCTACCTCCAGCCACAGCCAAGCGTTGGGCTTCCAGCCATCGTCCCCCTGCACTCCTGGAGAAATAAACTTTCTGTTGCCTTTTTGTCACTTTACAAACCTCGTCTACTGTATTCTCCAGTAATCACAACTAGTCCCTTACTTAGCTTCCACCTGCAATACAAAAGCAAGCCCCAAATGCAGAGCTTAGCACCAGGGTGTACACCCTGGTCACAGGTGGCTATTTCCCCTTGCTTCCCAAAGCTTTCTTGGATTCACTGCTCCAGCTGCTCCAGTGATTTTTCCATCAGAAAACTAACAAAGATCCAAAATGATTGTACCTTGATTGCTGTGATGATCCTGTGAGTATGCTCAGACCTGAGCAGTGTCCTGCCCCTCCCAAAGCAGGGCCGGGGCTGTGTGTGCTGCCCAGGGCACAGGCTGCAGTCCTGTCAGCACAGGGGGACTGAGGTCCACATATTGGGAGGGAAATGCTGTTCTTCAGTTGCCATCCAGCCTCTGGGACATGACTTGGCAGCTCTGCTGGATGCAGCTTTGTGTTGGCTGGTGTCCGAGCTCATTTGACACCTCGTGATTTACCCCTGCCTGGGCAGCATCTGGCTCTGCAAATGCTGCCGTCTCTGCGGGGAGACCACGGGCAAGCACGATAGAGTGACTCCTGCCCCGTGCCCTGTGATGCGGCACTTCTGCGGCACTAAGAGCTCAACATTCATTTCATGTGGTGCCTTTTTATCAGACCCAGACAGCTGGTGTGAGGGGCTGCCTGAGAGGGTCTCCCCACCCGGCCTGGGGTGAGTGTAAACACCCACACAGAACTGATGGGAAGGAGCTCATGGGGATGGAAGAGAAGGTAGGAAAAGGAGGGAGAGGAGGGAAGCACCTGCCAACAAAGTACAGCAATTCTTTAAATATCCTCTTTTTCCTATTTCAGTCTACCAGGTTTTAAATAAAGCAACATTTCAGTTAGTTTTGCCATTGTGCAAAAGTTTCTGGAAGTCTGGTACTTCCTTACAATGACAAGTAATAGACAGATCTACTGATAATGACACAGCGCACACATGAACGAGCATTTATAATCCCTCTGTACTGTGAAATCCCTAACAGTGCCAGGAAAAAAATCCCTCACTAATACCATGGGCGTGTGCTAAAACATGTATTTCTTTTCTTGCTAATTCTTCCAGGGCAGTGTGTTGCAGTGCAGCTGCCAGCATCTCTCCAGTAATGAAATGCTGAGATTCGATGGTTTTCTGCACTCACAGTGGCATTGACTTCCTCCTGTTTGTATTCCTCTAAGAGGTTTAGCAAGCTGAGAAAAGCTACTTCAAATGCAACTGCAGTGTGCTTGCAATTGACCTGTGGGTTTGGGCTTTATCTGCCTCTTCCTATGCTGTAGGGCATTTAGCAACAGATGAATAACTAATTTCATTAGCAGATGTGATTCCTCTATAGTGTGAGCTCCACTGATTGAATCACAAGAGCAAAATGCTAAAAAGGAGTTTTATTCTAAGCTTTTTGTAGAGCTACCAAAGTGGCATTTGCTGAGATTTATATAGGTCTGAGTTATCGAAAGGTGACAAGTTTTGAAGAGGTCTAGATAGGAGAAAATGAAGATGACTCATTTTTAAAACCAGTGGGGTTTCTTTATTCAAATACTTGTCAGGGTTGCAACAAGAATGTCTGCAACTCCAAATGGAGGAGCAAACCATGAGCTCAACATAAGGTCAGTGGGAGAGAGCATTATTAACTGACAGCTTGCACTGTAAAGCAATTTTCCCCTCTACACCAAGGAGGCATTTATCTCTGAATATTAACATGATGAACATGAAAAGCACAGATTTAAGGACATCTGATAATGTTAATCCAATTATAATTTTATTCCAGCATCCCTTAAATGCTTCTTCAATTCTTTTATCCAGAGACTTAATTGTCTATTATGAGTGAGTGAATCAGAGATACGAGGCAAATACTAGTTCTTGCTCCTGAAGAAACTTCGTGTTTCAGTATAGCCTAATGCTGGGGACCTGAGGGCATGTTCTGTGTTCTTCCCTCTAAAAGGAACTGAAGGGAATATTTCTGGGTTTTGTGGGGTTTTAGTTGGTAACGATAGATGACCAAGTACACCAAGCCAAGGTGCCACGATTGTAAAACTGACTGTAGTTAGTTATCAAGGGGACAGCTTTACTGCTGTTCCAACACCTAATTGAAGCTATGTTTAGAAACCTCAGGTGTGCAGGCAGGGACTCCTATTTTGCTGTCCACTTACACCAACTCCATTGGGATGTCTTGATTTTTACCTGACCTTCACCATCCTGGTATGACCACGAGAATTTTCCCTCCTCATACCCTTTGGTCACACACAAGGAGCTGATCATCTCACCTACCCACTGAATGGAAGTCTCCTAAAGAGTCTCTCTTTTCACCAGCCCGTTAAGTTTATTGCTTTGGAAATAAGTGACTGGAAGCAAACACATATTTCAGACAAGATCTCACCAGGGTCCTTGTCAGCCCTCGTGGTGCCTTCCTACCCATCCACCCAATCCATTCCTCCTCTCCTGATGGGGGGGAAGGGGAAGGGGGAGCTTATGTTTATTTTACTTAGGGCTTATGATGCTTATTTTGTTTATGCTTATTCTACTTATCCTTACTTTGTTTATGCTTATTTTACTTATGCTTATTTACTTAGGACTAATGATAATACTTATTTTACTTATGCTTTTATACTTATCATAGAATTGCTTAGATCACTGTGTAACATGTAGCAAAACCCACTCACTGTCCTTGAAGGTGCGATACCAAGAGGCTCAGGCCAATTAAAATAGCTAGGACACCCCATGATAAATCAGAAAACATGTCAAAAAACCAAGGTAAGTCTAGTTAAACCAGCAAAAGTTGCCAACAAGACTGGTTTGAACCAGTTCTGAGCAAAAGGTAAAAAGTTCACAGGAAGAAGATGCTTTACTTCATCCCTAAAGACCCCCAAAGACTACTCCCCTGAATTACCAGGAGGAACAGCACAGGTCCAAGAAGGAGTGGCTTGAGGTGGAGAAAATGGAAATCAGTTCTTGAGACTTATTATAATAACCCTGCCTTCTCTAAGAAAATAATGTTTATGCATGAAAGAAAAATAAATATGTATAACTTACTTGCACATAAACCCATTGTTAACTCAACTAGGTGTGCATGTTTTTGGAGGAGTTATCCCCCATGTGCCCTGGACCAGAATAAACGTACCTCCTTATAACCTCACTGGATTATAGAGTTTTTATTCCGCAAAACACTCCCAATGTATTATCTTTGCTTCTATCCTAATTAGGCCATCTACATTTGCAGGACTCACAAACACGGCTTCAGGAGAATATTTAACTATTTAATCTATCATTTCCCTGCTCAAAGGGAGGCTGCACAATTAGGCCATCCCCAGCAACTGTCCAGACTGTTCTGAACAATTTCTAAGAGAAAGATGATGTAATTTCCCTGAGGTGCATTAGATGGGGCCTCCACTTAGTTTGGGAGGTTTGCCTATCCACTCATATAAGCCGTTCTTGCTGCCAAAGATGATAACATCACCTGTCATCTCCGACCTTTGAGAATAGCTCATTACAGCACTCCTTGCACAGGCCCAGTTATCACGCTCCCTCTTGTAATCTGCATACAAAGCACACCCAAGTGCTTATATTTTTTTCTTTATAGGTTAAAACCTACTTTTTTTTCTCTCCTCGACTTTTTCACAATTGTGTTATAAAGCATGGCCCTGTGACCCAGACACAGCTTGGGCTTCAGCGTGGCTTAGCCTGGAGCAGTGATGATTTCCCTCCCCTATTTAGCATCTTCCAGGGTGCTTTGCTTTTTATGCAGCAGCATCACAATTTGATTCATATTCTGCTTGCAGCCCAGCTGTAATCTGTAGATTATTAAGCCCTGAACTGCTGCTTATCCAGGTATTTTTCGTTCTCATTTCATTTGTTCTTATTTATTTCCCTCCGGAATATAGTATTTTCCACCTTTTTTTTTTCTCAGCAACTTATCTTACAGATTACTGACCTCCCTTCCATTCAATCAAAACCATTTTTTAATTTATTCAGGCCTCCCAGCCTGCAATACTTATGTTCACTTTATAAATGTAGCCTCTAACACCTTTCTTGATTTCATTAATGACAATATTTGCCAGAAACAGCCTTGAGAAAGTCCTGCTGGGCTCCCCTCCTTTCCTCCAGGTTTGATTACCTATTGATGTTTTCCATTCCCTCCTGCTCACAGAATGCCATCAGCCAGGGCTGCATGGTTGCTCCTGTACTTTCAAGGGCTCTCTGCTAGCACCAGTATTTAACTTTCTCCACAGTGAAGTTCACCAGTCTGCAGTAGCCCTGTGCTTATGGGAACTAGCCAGTCCGATTCTCCCTGAATTCCCTTGGGCTGGTGATAGCACCCTGAGGGCCCACTCAGTTGAAGACACAGCAGTTCAGCATTAATCACTTTGCCCATCCAGTCAATTCCTTTGATTTTATGATCAGCCTGAAGCAAAGCAAACTACAGAGGAGCCTGAGGCGCGGGACACACAGGCTACCGAGTGACGATGACAATCACGTTCCTCTGAGGCTGGGCAGGATTTTTGCTCCCTGGGGAACAGAGCAATGCAGAAGTGATGGAATTGCTCAGTGAACAGCCACAGCTTGCCATGGCTTGGGGAGGCTGCCCCACCTCCTGTGGCACATACTGCACTAGGAATCACACTGCATGACTGCAGGGCAGGTGTCTCACAGCAGTTGCACACCTTCTGCAGGATGGGATACCTCCAAGAACACACAGTCACTTCAGTGCCTTTCATGGTTTGCAAAATAAAACCATCAAATAAAAATTACAATGATGAAATTAATTATTGTCAAACGTTTGGTTGTAGGCACGTGCTCCGAAATGTAGTACTGTATATCCTTTGGTTACATGGCCAGCTTGAAAATACCAGTCCCCTACAGTCACATCCTCATAGTAATGCAGAATACTGGCTGGAAATAAAACCTGAAATCATACCCAACCAACTCAATGGCAAAGAAGCAATAATCCACCATGGAGTGCTGGAGAAAACGTGAAGCAGTACCATAAGTCAGTCTGAAAGGAAGAGTACATTTCACAGAAAAAACGTGAGCAGTAGGAAACAGCAGCCTAACAAAGGGAATGGACATGGTCTATCTTTGCCAAAAATATTTCTGCTGCAATAGCATCAACCTGCTTCCCCACACACACTCATCCAGAAGGGCTCATCCCAATGTCATGCAGTGACCCTTGCTCTGGTCTGGTAGTTCACCGTGACCATCACAGAGTTAGAGATGATCTCTGGCATGGAGACCAAGCCCAAAGAAACCTTCCCTGATCATTTGCCCAAATTGTTCCAACAATCGTTGGTGCCCCAAACAGTCCCCTGTGAGTTTTTCCAGTTGACCCACAGGACACTTAAAGTCTCAAAACTGGACCTGGTACAATTGCTTTTAAAATGTTGTGTTAAAGTAGCTGTTTCCTTTTCTAACCCTGAATATAATTCTATTGCTTTTTAAGAAAATTGTTTCAAAACTGTTTATTAGTAACAAATTTTTATTGGTAGATGTAAATTCGAGTCTAGATTTATTTATTTTTAATTCTATTTAATTCAATGATTATCCCTCTTCTGTGATATTTCAGTTTACTAAATGCACATCCTTTTGTTAAATAATTGATTTAACTTTCCTTGCCTTTCTAGCAGAGGTTTTATTAGGCTTTAACAGTCAAATTTTTTTGTAGTTTTCTATCCTTTTTCACATGTATCTGTGCTCTTACATTTCTGCAGAGATATATTCTCCTTTTCTAGTCTTCCTGATTTCTCTATTTAAAGAACTTCTGGTACAATTATCATGCCCTCTTATGCTCCCTGGTTTCCCCATTGCATTGACATAATTTGTCATTATATGTTTTTTTATTAGTTCCCAAAGATGATAAGCTTTTATAATTTTGTTTGTTTCAGCCATTTTATAAAGTATTCTGGAGTGAATTTCATTTGTCCCTACTTAGGTGAGAAATGCCAGCTTTTCAAGATGTGACTTTCCAGAAAATGCTGCTTGCCTGAATCCTTTTCCTCTCCTTCTCACGCCTTCCTGAGGGAACTACACAACAAACCTTTTTGTGTAGAGAAGTGAACTGATTTGAATTTCATGTAAATTCTATTTTATTCTAGGCTTTCCATCCTTGCCTAGAATTTAAATAATTCTATTTTGTAACCAAGATCAAACCACTTTCTTCTTCCAGGTTAGCAAACTTTTCCTCAATAGTCTGAATCAAATCTAAAACTCTCACTCTTGAATTATATCCTCCCTGAGTTGTTAAATTAGTTTTGAAACTCATCTTTGGACCAATAAAAGGTGTTCGCTAATTGAGAATAAATTACTCTAGACTGAATAAAAAGTTTGTATTTTGGCCTTTGAGTGACCTATTAAATATGAGGGCCACTGGGAACCAATACAAGCACCAGCATAAACATTTGTCTAATCAAATAAAACAACAGAAACATAGTATTACTTTAGTTATTTCTAAAGTGCTAACATTTTAAGTGCAAAAAAAAATGCAGAAGATGGAAGGAGAACACCACCATTCAGTAGATTTAAACTTACTCTTTATAATGCACTTTCATCAAAATTTGTAGTTGCAAAGTATCAAATTTCATTCATGCAACATCAATCCACTAAGAAATACGTATTTTGGTGAGAAAATTAAAGTCCATATTTATGTAAAAACTGTTTTGAAATAAAAATAAAACACGATTTCTTTTTTACAAAAAAAATTATTTTTTTTTACTAACAGAATAATTATTTGGAAAACATAATTTCCCACATGAAATAGTTAAAGGAAGTTAAGTATATTTAAAAATGGAAGATTCTGCATTTACATAGTTATATACCATTAATATTGAAGATATGCTTTCTGGCAAAAAACTTCTCATGCTTAAAAAATGCACCTTAGTTTTATACTGTACATTACAACATTCAGTAGTAAGAAACAGAAGTAATAAACAGGTTATATGCAAAGAAGAAAAGTTACATATACAAGACAGTTACAACTGTGACACAAAAAAAGTAAAATGTTCCATTTCAACAGTATTTGAAGGCAATTCAAAATCATTTCGGAGTTTTGTGAAATTTAAGGCCATTAGTTCTAAATAAAATGTATCTGACACAAACTCACAAAACTGTGTATTTTGTACAAAATATACATGCGAAATCATTTTGTAATTATATACGAACAGGCATCTAATAAAATTTTTTGGGTAGTTCCGTACACAAAGCAACATGGTTGTGCAATTTTTAAACCAGTTAATTAACATTATCATTCATGCACCATGAATAGAAATGTGATTAAATGACAATATTAAACTCAAGTACTAAGAGTCAGCATCCCTTTGAACAGGCAATCTAGACAAAAAGTTAAGGTTTCAAATTTCTCAAGTTTAAAATGGCCCGTTATAAAACAACTGCTGTAATCACTTCAAAAGTTATTTCTGATGCAAAATTTCCAGTGCTTTAAGGGATGCATGATATGATTTAATGAGCTCAGTGAGTCAACTATAATACTCTCATAGTTCTGAATTGAGGTAATTTTCTTTAATTAATTATAGCAAGTAACTATTCTAATTTGTTTCAGTAGCTAACTTAAAAATCTGTAAACTTGGATAAACTTAGAAATTGGAGAATCTGAAAAAATACATATCCCCCCCCGCCTCAGAGTCTGGAGTTAGTTGTAAGTCATATGCAATTATGTTTTTAACCTTTTAGGAGTTTATTCTGAAACTGAGATAAACAGATTACTGAGCACTGACTGAAGCACTTCGGTTACTTGAAAACATATAGATATATTTGTCCTTAGCTTTCATTTGTATCTGTCGGGACAAACATTCAAAGAGATATTGCTTCTCGTGTTATCTCGTGACAAACTATTGCAAGCTAGAAGACATGTGAGTCAATATTCCAAACTTTTATTCTTAAGAACAGTTATAAAAGTACTGAAATTTAAAAATAGTAACATGTAAACATTGATACAGAGAAATAGCATTCCTATACATTTATATACACACAGTATTCAGAGAGGATGCTATCTTCTGAGTTGAAAACCTGACGACTTGTGCTTTCCCTCTCCAATAAATACACCAAAAAGTAGGGTGCTTTGTAAAAAAAAAAAAAACCAACAAAGAACCAAAACAAAACTCAGAACATCAACATTTTACTCCTAGCTTTCCAGTTGCTTATGCAACTATAGGAGAATTTTGGTATGTGAAGAGAATTTTTCTAGCTCCAAAAAGTTACCAGAAGCTACTGCTGCATCCAGAGACTGGTGATAAAATGCTTCGGAGCATCATATCTGAGTCTGCAACACGGGAATTGGGGGTGTATAGGGTGGTGGTGCAGGTAGTGGCTTTATTCCTCTGACTCTCATGTAGGACAGAAACTGCTCTGGAATTTCAGCTAAAACATCTTTAGCAAGTCTTGCCATGCTTAACACGTGGTTTCCACTTCTGTCAATGTAATCCCGGAACGGCACAAACTACAAAACAAGAGAGATGCTCACTCAGGTTATGTAGACACAGAATACATCTTAAAACAGAAAAATAAGGAAGTTCATCTAGGGAATTAGAGCACATGAATATGCTACCTTACATATTTTATGTGTGCATGTTGTGGTTTAGATTATATATTTTATATATATATAAATATATACATTGTATCTCAATTTTTAAAAATCTGTCTTCTAATAGAAACAGGGTCATGTTTTCACTTTGTGTGAACCTCTTCACATAAACCATGGCTAGTTCAGATTGCCAGTGACAGGTTTCATTGATATATTTGGTTTATATCTGAACTCTTTTCATACAAGAAGGTAATTTTGTCTCAGAAAGCTCTTCTTGGCTTACATTCCCTGCTCCTGGGGCTCTCCTACCAGGCTGCCTTTGCTCTGGCACTTTGTGAATAGCATATTTTGCCCTCTGAAGAGAACAGAACAGAAAGGATGGCTTTGTATTTTTGACCATTTTGCATTATACCTGGTAGAACCATGAACCACCTGAACACTTATAATACGATATTAACAGATGCATAAAGAATCTAAGCAAAGAGGATTGGATTCAAATAGGAACTTTTTATGTGATACCCAGACCTGCAACACCTAAACCAGTTACATACCCAGCTCTTGGATTTCATAGTACTTAATGAGATGCTTGTGCTACTGGCACAGAAAAAGGAAACAATCCAGACTCCTTGATTTTTATTCACAACAGACAGCACACAGCAGCAGTGGGTTTAAGTTTGCTAATAGGTTATGCCAAAGGAAAGGCTGATTTGAAATTCTGCTTCTTGCTCAGATTTTGGAGCCTATCTCAGGGCAACAGCTGGGTGACAAAATTGGGATTCAATGCCCCAGACACTTCTGGTGCTAATATGCCAGGCTATGCTATGGGGCTTTCTGCTTCCCCATCTCCCCCCAAAAAAACACAAAATAAACAAACCAGGAAAAAAAAAAAGAGATTTACTTGTTAATGAGAACTGATTGATAAATCAGACTCACAGATATATAATCTCCTGACTGAACTCTAAAATATTTTGCCCAATAAATTATGTTTTCTTGGATGCACAGTAATCACAGCCACAGATTAAATTCCATTTTTCTGAAAACCATGGAAGTTTTCAAGATTTAGGGGATATGAAGAGTTTAACCTACACTTAATAACTGAGATTCTGAGAGTTTTCCAGAAAAGACAGAAATAAACAAAAGAAATCTAGTAAATACATCAAAGGAAGAAAACCCCCCAACATCCTCTCGGAAAAAAACCCAAACATCCAACCCTAAAAACATCCAAAACCAAAGATGACTTTTTAGGAATAATGAACTTCTTAAATGACTTCTACAACAACTTTGGAAAGCACTTCTCATCCTGGACTTACAGAACCCATCTAGGCATCAATCTCATACTAAAAACTGTTTAGAATTCAAGTAAGAAATGATTCTTTGCATAACTTTCCTAAAAAGGATTCAAGCTGCCAGAAAAAAAGGCTTCAAGACTTCATATTTGAAGAACTATGTTAAATTGAACTGAAACCTGTCACCAAATTAAGTGTAAACAGCTACTGATTAGGGCATGTCCCCAGGAAGAAGTATATCTACAGATTCTCTGAAGATGATGACTCAGTTGCAGAACTGTTGAAGACAGAAGTGCCCTTGTAGAGATCTTGTAGTCCAACCTTGCTGCTCAGGCAGAGCCAGCGAGCACAGGCTGCCACAGACGGCAAGCCTACAAGAGCAGTGCTCCATATAGAAGCAGCCTTCATCTCTTCACTGGGTTATATCCAAGAGCATATCAGGCAAAGGGCAGGAGAACAGGCAAAAAGGAACCTAATTTTAGGGTCTGAAGCCAGGAAGCAAGGTATCTGCAGTTCCATAATTAGCTGTCTAAACTATTTCTGTGTTTACTCAGTAATGGTTCAATATAAGAGACAAGCTTCAATACTGTGACATTTACTAGAACTGACTACTTCATTTGATAAAAAACCTCTACCAGTTTTTCAAAGCCAGCCCAGCACTGCCCTGTTTCAAAAGGTTTTTCCTTTTTAAATTTCATCAACTTTTCTGCTGCCTGGTTTCGAAAAAATGAGAAACATTTTTTTTCAGCTGTTAAGCTATCCTACATCATCCCTACTTTTATAATTACCTTTTTGATAACACTCATTAAAGAAGACAGCATGTTCTACTCTTCTAAGAGTTTTGTATGTTGTTTTCCTATCAGTTGTTATCTCTGTATGATGCAAAAATGAAAAAAGTCTCTTTTTCAACTATCAGAATTCAGGTACCCATGACTTTCTTAAATCAATATCCATAAAGAGTATGAAGGTAATTTAACTGTTATCTTATTCTCATTTCTGATCCTCATTTACAAAAAAAAAAAAAAAGAGAGGAAATTTTAATGTAGTGTTTATTGCACTGAGAACCTTTAAGACTGGGGGGAAAATCTAATCATTTTAGTTTCCATATATTAATATATATTTGCTTATTTTTGTAATGGGTTTGATCCATGGCTTCCTCAGTAACCAGTGCAACTAAGGAAGTGGACATTACAAAGTATTCCACACGTGTTTTCCATGTAAGAGTAGGAGGGGGAGTAGCTTTTCCTGTTTCCGGGAGCTCGGGGAGAACTGGGAGAGCCTGGATGGTCCCGCGTCTCTGTTGGTGTTTTCCTGGCTCCGGACGTTGGTGAGATTGTATCATTGCCTGTTCCTCTCCTTTCTTGAAGTTTTTAATTGTATTCATTTGTTTCATTTGTTCTGTTTTGGTTTCATTTCTTCTTGTTTCTTGTTGCCTATTCCCTTCCCCCTTTTTCCCCTTCCCCTGGGGTGGGGTCCACATAGTGGGTAGGTTGCATGCGTGTTTGTGGTTGTTAGAAAATATAATTCCTTTTAAAGTCAGTTCAGTTTCTTTTGAGTTCTTTTCTTTGCAGTTTTTTTTTCCCTTGCTGAGAAGGCTCTGGGAGGAGGAAGGAAGGCAGTCCAGGGTTGGTAAAAAACTAGGCCAAACCTGAGACATTAAATTGGTACTCTCATAAAAACAAATTACAAACCCAGATGTCATACACATGTTTTGAACACTTTCTTGGATTGAAATACTGTATCCACCAGCAGTTATCAGTCAATCCTTAAATATTCACATATCAGCATTTGTGACATAAAACATTTTGGAGAGTTTCACATTCTGCAGATATAAATGAAAACAAATACACATATTTCAAGGTTCATCAGCTCTAATCTGACCTTAATGATCAAGCAATGCAAGCTATGCACATAGCTCAGTTATTCTCTCTCTATGCACATTCTACTAAACAATATAAAAACCCAACCTGTCTTGAAGAGAAATCAGTGAAAATAAGTAAGAGGAAAAATAAGTGAATACTATGAAGTTTGACAAATAGAAGGAATAAAGGAAGAAGAAGAAAGGGCAGATCTAAGGTGAGTTTTTAATCTCAGGATGCATGTCAGTATTTAAAGAGGCATTTGGCAAAGCCCTTAACTCGCTTTAACTTTTGGTCATCTGTTGTAGATCCCCTCCAGCTGAAAGATTTTATTTTATAAATGTATTCAGCCACTTCCAAGAAAATATATCCTTCATAAAAGATTTCATTTTAGACCATTCTTTTTACAGACATCATGTTTCTCCAAGTTTTCAGTAACTAACTCTTCTCCAAGGCTATGTAACACTTTAGACTCTGTAACAATGTCCTGCCAGTTAGGGGTCATTTCCTAACGAATGCAGATCCACTACTATGTGTTATACAAAGGCTTAGGAGGTATCACAGACAGTTTCTGAGCTTGTTATGAATACCTCAAGACAAAGTGTGTCTGTGCTAAGGTAAAATGAGAGGCAAGAATACAGATAGAAACAAGAATTCAAGACAAACAAGAACAGTAAAATCTATCTATTCAATTTTTCTCCTACCTGCACAATGTCTCTTTCTGCAAACTTTCCTCTTGAAGAAATCCTCACTACATCCCCATCCAGTTCTTCCATAGCTAAAAAAAAAGGGGGAAAAAAAGGAAAAATAAAAAATACACTTTAGGACAACAAAACCAACAACTGTTTTTTAAGTAACTCTGAAAGGTCATTTGCACCGTAAAATAAATCTTATCTTGTAGCTATTTTGCACTTTTACATGGTGACAATACATAATTTTTGTCTTTATTGTCATCTTCAGAACGAAACAGATCATGATAAAGTCCTTATCCTGCCAGCTCTCAAACCAGCAAGTACATCTGTTTTTGTAAGGCTATATTTATACTTTCACAGGTGGAGGAGAATTCATCTTCAGCAGCTATTGTTACAGAAGCTATCACAGGATACAGTACAAAGAGGAAATAACTCAGATTCATACTGGAAAGGCAGTATCTGCTAATACATGGGAATGAGGAGTGCTTACAAAAGTTTATTAAATTTACTGGGTAACTCTTCTTGTATCTTCTGAGCAGGATCCAGGAAAACTCTGAAATTCTCCAGATACTTGGAAGCTGTTCTAGGTAGAAAGGCATACATGTTCTCTGATCAATGTAGAAATGGATGGATTTGAGATCTCAGATTATTGCATCTGCAATTCTACAAACCTTTTTTCAGTGTATGCTATGAAAATCAAAGCCCTGCATCACTGAGCTTCTCAGGGGGTTACAAAGTGGGCTGAATTCACTGAAACCAGCATTTCAAAACCTAGTTCTTCTGAAGCAAGAACTAGAAAGCATAAATGACACTATCAGAAGCCCAATTCAAGGTAAATGACAGCATATTTGCTCAAAGAAAAAAATTAGTAGGTCTGTAGAACATGTTGCTCAATGATGCTGTTCCAAAAACGCACCTGTGTTCAAACCAGGAGACTGAACAAGCTTTTAAAAGAGATTCAGTGCAAACTTCCAAAATGCACATAAAGCACATCGTGCTCAGGCAATTCGAACTTAAAAACAATATTCAGGGAAGCATCATATTTGCTTAGTTTGTTCTTAGCATTCTCTAGGAAACCACCCTATATTGTGTCAGAGACAGAATACTGAGCAAAACACCCCCCTGATGTGACCTATTACAATCATCCTCACACTCTTAAGTAAAGCTCTGCCAAATCTACCTGAGCCCCTCTGGTAGCCCCCAGGGGCTGAGAGATCTAGGGAACAGTGATATCTCAAGAGGAGTAGCTTACTCTCTCTATGCCACAACTGAAGCTTCAGTGACATTTGAATTTTAATACAGTGTGCCTGAATACACACTTCTTCAGCATCCATATTAGACATAGAGTCTGTTGTTTTTTCCAGAAGGAATTTCTGCAGATGGAAAAGTCATTTCTCTTCCCTCTTGGGCACTAAGGGACTATAGACTTGGCATATGCCACTTAATGGGTGAATCTCACTGAGGCAGCACACTCAAGGACTGCGGGTCCAAAGATGGAAACAGCATCCTGCAGAATGCTGAGTTCAGGAAAGCTGTAGGGGTGACAGCCCAAGAATGTGTCCTGACTGCGTTAAGGGGAGAATGGGCAAACCCAAGGGCTAGACAAACAGGGGAAAAGCGGAAAGGCAAAGGAGGGGAGAGAGAAAAGTAAGCAATACAGGACTAAAATTGGAATTCTTAGGAGCAAAAATGAAGTTTACAAATTTACGTCGTACACTTTTATGAATATAACCTATCTTTTTTCATTGATTGTGGCATACAACTGTCTGAAGTGTAAGTGTCCACCTGGACAATTTCGTTAAGGAATAAGATACTTAAAATTATCACTAATATACCACTGCCAAAAAGCATTAAGAAAGTCAACTTTCAATAAATTAATTTTGTGTCTTATTTTTTCCTCTTTTTTCACACTTCTACAATATTTGTATGAGAATTAACATGTACAGTCATTAGTCATTAAACATCTGTGGTGGTCCTACTAAGCATATTTAAGGTACAATAGAAGGCATACTGTCTAACCAGGTGTACTAGAATTGAAAAGAAAGGATTTAGGACTTTGAGGAACAGACACACAGAAAACATCTACACTTCACAGTGCAGTGATACATACAGAGGCACTTAATAAATTAGTACAAATAATGGAAGCAGCCTAGTTATTGCAACAACGAATGGTGTTCCATAATGAATATCATATGAAAGAATATGTAAATAACCTGGTAATTTCCCTCCTGCTTTGATATTCTCTGAATGTTGCTACACAGTCAGACTTGTTCCTGTTATCAAGAGAAACCCTGTTTAACTCAGATCACCTCAAATGTATTAATTTTTTCTCAGAATTTTAGTACTGCAGTAAGATCAGTATTTCCAGTCAACTGAAACTTCACAAGGCATGTAAATGTCTGTGCTGAAGAAATTCAGTGTTACTTGAGTATACTTAATTTACAGGATTGGATTTTTTGACTGATCTTCTGGAACTCTGCAAATGCTGAGCCCCCATGTGGTTATGTGACCTAAACAGAGAGCCTGAGGGACTGCACAGTGCCACATGGTAGCTTGTAATCCTACTGAGTTATCAATCAATCCAGCTGGAAATGTCAACAGTGCTTATTGCTTGTTTCATATTATGCTCTTTTAGAGAACAGTATTTGTTTGAAGAGCCATGTATTACTAAAATGTAAGCAAATATAAGAAAAAATCTAGAAAAAACACTAGAACACTTACCATCAAACTCTGCTGGTCCTACCCCCACTATAATTATGGACATTGGAAGCCTGGAAGCCTTGAAAAGAAGAAAAAGAGGTTTAATGCAATACATAATCTCTGCCAATAATATGAGATCTGAGAACGAGTTGAATAAAAAACATGCAAAAGTTATGTTTTAAAGAACAATTTTTTCCCCCTGAAGTTGAGTGGTGTAAACTCTCTGTTTAAGTGGTACAAAACATCTTGGACAAAGATAGAAAGGCAGATGATTATTTCAAATTATTTTTTCATTATCAAGTCTTTGAATTATACAGGATGCTAATTAAACACAACAAACTATGTTAGGGTTTAATACTAATACAACAAACATCCAAGAAACTTTTGTAAACTGACAGTAATTGCAAATATGTACCTAGTGATGGTCTGGCATTTATTTAAATGTACCTTGATGCTTCTTGTTATTACACAGCTGCTTGGAACTGTGGGATACTATTTTTACCTAGATCTTATGCCAGTTTTAAAAAGAAAATAAATAATCTATTTGAGCAATATCTATCTTAGATTTATTCCATTAATTAAATTTTATTCAAGTTAGTCATCCATGCCACAAAGCAAACAAGATTTTATACTGGCCTATGGTAAGATTTTCAGTTTTACTTAATCTTTTTCACTCAATAAAGTTAAGTCAAAGATGGTATCTGGCTTTCCCCAAATAAACTCTCTATAAAACCTTGAAAATTATGAAGACAGTATCACAAAAATTGGACTCTCCTGCCCTGATAGTAGCACCAGTTTATAGAAATAATCTCAAGCTGCCTGTGATGAAGAGGGAAACAACTAAAAAAAATAAAAAACATCCACTAAATGTCAAGGTTGACAACTATTGTTTATTGAGATATTCTTATGAACCGTGAAATGCCTACAGTAATTTTAAACATTAAACAGGAGCATACACTAGCCAAAAAAATCATAGATGTACACTTTCTGATTTCTTAGAACAGAACAATTTATGTTTTTCAGATGTTTTCTAGAATTTTATCCTTGATTGCAAAGAAAACATCCATTAAAGAGATTCCTACTCACACAGACACAGGTTTATGTGATACAATGAACTATAAAACAGTAAGTGGCATGGACAGCAGAAAGACAAAGAGTAAAACTTTTGCAAATAAACTTAAGTGTTGGCATTTCCTGAATGACAGCATAACCTTTAAACAGTTTGGTAATACAGAATGTGGCTGACATATATGCTGTAATGAGAGAGATGCCTAAAAGCATAATTAGTGTTCAAAATTGAAATATACTCTTTCTGAGTTTTATACACATCAAGTTGGATTGAATATGATTGCCCTTTCTAGTATTCTGGATATTATTAAGAAAAAAGCCCTCCTATTGAATATCATTTAATTAGTTCTGTCATGGTATACCATGCTCACATTTCAAGAAGTTTGCAGAAAAATGAAGGCATCTTCATAAAAAGTAAAGACAGAAAATATTCCCAAACTTCCACTTATTCCAAGCTAAGACACATCCGCTGTATTTCCAGAGAGTTGTAAGACCCACAGCTACTACTCCTGAAATGAACTATTACTGGAAACAAGGTTTTTCTGTATGTCTTAGTGGCAAATTAATTCTTCTTAGAAGGTAACACCAACTGCACTTGCTGGTCTCTTACAGACTTCAAATGGAGGGGTGAGTTACAATCAAGAGCTGCTCTTTTTTCTCCACTGAGCTTTTCTGTCACTTTAAAGCACATCATCTAAAATAAAACTGTGTTTCAAACTTCTAGGCTGGACTAGAGAATGAATATCCAAGCTAAAAGCTTGTTTATCCTCTTTAAAAGTGAGAGTCACGTTATCCTACTTTAATACTGGAAGCTGGAAGCTAAGAGGAGTAAACTGCTACCTTTGAACACAGCTATAGCTTTGGGTGTAAAAACTTACCAGGTGGGCTGTCAGAGTCCTTACTAATACAGATTCTGTCTACATGCTGCTGCCTAGCACTTGAGGGCATCCTGCTCCCCAGGGGAAGACAGAACACTGCAGCAGTATTTTCATGTGCACCCTACACACTGGAATGGTATCTAATCGCTACGGGAGGCAGTGAAAGCAAGTCTGCAGAAATATGCCACTTAATTCAGCACTATTCACTTTGACATGATGCTTAGTTAAGGTAGGGTTTTCACTCAGCAATTTGCTGTTAACTAGATCCACTGTGGTATGTTAAAAACATATTGGTAGTGACCTTTTCCAACCCTGTCTAGAAGTGTTTGTGTGTGTCCTTTCATCTGAAATTTTCCCAGGGCAAAGGCAAAATGGAACCTGTTCATAACACAGAATATTACTAATACACATGGCAGTTTTGAAGAGAAATATATTGAAAATAATGCAGAAACTGAAAGACAATTAAGAATTTTTAGAATTCTAGGGGGCTATTTAGAGGGAAATCAGATGACTGGTATGCTTGCCATTTGGGATCAGAAAGTTGGGCAGTCTTTAAGAAGTGTGGGAATCAAAGCTGTTTGCAATTATGAGAAAGATAAAGAACAATTCACTGTGCAAAACTGCATGGTGGGATGTGCATGAGGAAGGTCAAGGCAAGAAGGAGATGAGGAAAACCATCTGAACATGCAATGTTAGAAGAGTATAATTTCACACAGAATACTACCTGATTAGGCCGAGGTGCAACTTTTGCTTTGTTTTGCTATCTTTTTTGCCTAAGAAACTTCTACTGTTAGTAAAAATG
Source organism: Sakesphorus luctuosus (assembly GCA_013396695.1). Taxonomy (NCBI): domain Eukaryota; kingdom Metazoa; phylum Chordata; class Aves; order Passeriformes; family Thamnophilidae; genus Sakesphorus; species Sakesphorus luctuosus. Next base: position 21,462 of record VWZD01011162.1, on the reverse strand, counting down.
GTTAATTATAGAACAAATCTAGTGTCTGAAATATTAACCAATTTACTTTATTGCCTAAAATATGAATTCTTAAAAACATAGTTCTTTTAAATTTCAACACTTCCAGCAAAACTTACATTTACAATGGATTCTTTTGTCTGAGCCATATCAGAAATAACTCCATCTGTAATAATGAGAAGAACAAAATACTGGGAGCCATCTTTTACTGAAGCAGCATATCTAAGGGAAGAAAAATCAACACAAAAAAAACTTAATAAAAGGAATCAATATGAAAATAAGCTGTATTTTTAAAATTTGACTACTAAGGACTAATAAACATAATGTAGTGAATTTCAAAAGTAAAGATATTAATAATTAAGACTAACAATATACTTTTAAATTAAAACATTGAAAAAATAGCTAACACAATATTGATAATCTGCACATGTTATATCAGTGGAAACTGGAACTGCATCACTAACAAGAGGAGCATGGACAGAATGTCCTTTATAGAATCATGAGTCATTAGAAAGGGTAAGTTGTTTAACAGTTATTACCTCTGAGGAATATAGCTTGGTATAAAGAGCATACACTGATATTGAATGGTTGCAGTTATACCACAAGTAAAATTTATCAGGAATCAGCAGATGGATTTTTTTCTCTGTCTTACAAAACCAGGTTACTTACTGTTGACCACGCTTGCAGATTTATAGTTCACAATCATGTGCATGTTTGTGCAATGGCTGAAGAAGCACCCTGCAACCCTGGCTTATACAGGCATCTCTTTGCATCACTCACCTCTCAAGGCTCAAGCTTCAGTCTACGCTGTGGTTGGATGCAAGATAAAATACATTCAGTGCCATTCCCACCTCAGACCAAGGATCCAAGAAGCAACTGCTCTTTGAAAGTAAGAGCTTTTGAATATTTGGAAAGTCCCAAAAGAGTGTGAGTCCATGGCAGCCACACTGAACTCGATGGCTGGCACACCACAAAATAATACTGTAACATTTATAGGAGTTTGGAGGAACCTACAACTACAGAAAGCCATCACCTTCCCCCCTTTCCCTCAAGATTCAGATGGGTAAAGAAGCCACACAGATAGTGAACCTGCTGAATATCACCTATTTGCATGCTGGCAGAAGGGCAGAAGGGACTGATAGTTAAACACCGAGATTAGTAAAATCTAGTGTGGATACATTTTCACTGCCATGGAGAGACTCCTTTGGCCTCATTTTCCCCCAGTGTTTATAATCTTTTCAATGATGATTGCAGTGACAATGGATGATGAGAGATTAAAATAAAAATTCATTATCCTTTCTGAGCACTTAGTACTGTCTACATACATACACTGAAGAAATGGAACAGAAATTTGGCTATTAAATTTTCCAAAGACTAAAATGTTCGGAAGTCTATTGCAAGGAAGATCTTACATGTGGAGGAGAGATGAGAGAAGACACTAATTTGAATCTGGTGTAGTTTATATAATTCTCTAATTGGTGGAAGGATAATAAACTCATCATCTGCTTAAAGAGCTTCTGAAGAGTTCTGAGATCACAACAGGATAGCAGTATCTGACACTGTTTAATGAGATTTCATCAGAGGCATATTTTTAAGTGGGAGGGATGTGGGAAGAAGACATTTCTTTGAGACTAAAGGTAGATTCAAAGAGTAACTGCAGGCCAGTACCATGTCCATGGGAGTCAACAGAATAGCCAAGAAACTGAACCTTGAAGAAAAATGATGTTACTGAGAACTGGACAAATACATAGATTGCATGAAGGATGACCATGCAGTAGAAATCCTTGTGGAGATACTTCAGCTTTCCCACTATAATGTAGTGTGATTTGCTAGCAGGAGAAGTTCCCAAAGTTTGCAACTTGATATTGGGATGAAAATTCAGTGGAAGGACTACAAATGCTGCTGGACAGACTTCTGTAATTCTGCAAAAGTTGACAAATATTCCTGAGAAACAACTGGTGAGAAAAGGAACTCAATTTATGCCAATGCTCTGATAACACTAAATCAAAAATTTCAATTTTTGCAATGAGCAGCAGGCTGGAGGTTAATTACCAAGTTCTGAGCCAGACACCTCAGCTGATAAGACCAGTTCTGAAGAAGAGGAAAGAGCCAGAAAGTCGATGGGTTAGGTTTCCAGATAACATGGCTAATGCAGACACTGAATGCCACATATATAGAGAACTACTGCAGAGATCATGTCAAAGGAAAGATTGAAGGAGGTAGCTATTTGCTAATGACAAGCAATGTAATAAGCATATACATAATTTTAATGGTATGATCTGAAGATGAAACAACTAATCCTAATGATAAATAACTGAAATTAGCTATCTAGCCATGCTAAGGTGCACAGAAAATTCTCTGCACCACAGAATTTACAGATTATTTTTTACTGGTCTGTAGAACTAACAACAGTAAAATCAGATAGTAAATAAATCTTTCTTGCTGCAACAATTAGCTATTTTGTAAGCTCATAAATAAAACATTAAACAGTACAATTATTTAGACATGCCCATTTCCTTATTTTATAAACATTAGTTCTTTCTCTGTGTCTATAAATAAAGTCAAATCTGCTCAGGTATTCACTCAGCTAAATCATCTAAGTCATATCACTTTCCTATATCAATTCACGGAGGTATTACACTGCCAAGACCTTGATCTCAGGATTTTAAGTGAAGATTTTGTCTGCCAAAATAAGGCAGCATTGTCCTTCTTAGGAAACTTCTACAAACACAGGGAAGGTTTTACTTGGAGAAGTTAGATGAGGTGTGGCATAACGCAGCATTGCAGCTCCCCAGTGGTGACTGCTGTGTTATTGTTGTAAAAGTACCACTACCAGCTGGGAATTTCTGGCACAGAGAGATCTCAAAGATTTTGTTGACTTTTTGGACATTTTGAGTTTTGAGGAACTATGTATGCCTACAAATATTTAGATTTTATAATTTTTTTTGATAGATTTATGTATTTTTTGTGAAGCAAAAGTTCTGTGCTCTAAAAGACAAAAAAGCAACGTGACAGAATGATCCCAAAGATCTTCTTTCATTATGATTTCTGATAGGATTTTAACACAGGGTGGATCAACTGGATCACTGGTAATTCTCCTTTAAACAGCAATAAAATTCTGCATAATCCTAGTCCACTGTCTTCAAACCTACTCAAAGGTACAAATTAATTATGTTAGACTGAATAAACAACCTTTTTCAATGTTTTCATCATGTAACTGCCTGGCTTTTATAAGTGATAGTTGCACTGACAGTAAGAAGTTTCTGCAAAGTACCTGTTTTGCTGCTTACCTGGCTACATGATTAATTACAGGAGCAAAGTTTGTTGGTCCATAAAGCTGTACAGATTTCAAACTTCTGTAATATGCCTCCATTACACCATCAATTCCATGGCAGTATGGATTTTGAGGGTTTCCATTCTAATGAAAATAAGAGATTATTAATCACTAAAAGTAATTATGAAGCAAAAATTACGTAGGTTAATGAACACTGCCCAGTGTACATTTTGAAAAGACAAAGACCTAAGCATTCTAGGATCTATTCAGAGAGTTTACTACAAATGCCAATGTAAGTGCCATGTCTACTTGTGAGTGTTAACAACCTAGGGAAGGAGGTTCCAGCAGCCTCATAGTACATGCAGTCTGAATCACTGGGACCGGTTCATAGACAAAAAGCGTGCCATTTTAAGCACAATTAAACACTCCTTCACATGTACAACAGCAACAGGCATCCTGTGTGGATGGAAGGTATGAATTACAGGTCAGATGTAAAACTAGAATCAGTTCAGAAACTTGAACAGGTTCAGGAGAACCAGAAGCACAGTTCAGGCTCAATGATTTCTTATTTAGAAATGTGAAAAAAAGAAGTGGTATGAGAACATAAGGTCACCTATGATTCCTCATTGTTTTGGTACAGTATTTCTGCATTGGAAAAATGATTTTGGACCTAGTATAAGCAGATGAAGAAAGGAATTTACTCTTTAGATGCCCATGAAATGGCTGGTACTGTAAATTCCTAGGGTAGGCATTCTACTACCTATCCCCATAGAGACTCTATAATGAGGATACCTATGTACAGATGTCAATACAAAACTATAAATACATTCCAGATTTATGACCCATGTCAGGATAGACAAATTATCTATGTAAGGCTTCAAAACATTTTAAATCACTTTATTCTCCTTCAATGCCAACACCTCACTGGCCTAGTGTGCCACTATCCCATTCTGAGGCAGAGCATACCTGCCTGAGAATCTAGAAAATCAAAGGGGACTTCTCATGGCATTGGTCTAGAACATTAAAAGAGAGCTGAAAACACTGCTTAGCATGACACAGAAGATATCTATATATGTTTACATGTGTGGCCAGGCTTCATGAATGAAGATTTGGGAAGGGCTCTACCCACATGGGTGTGCCCTTCCAGCCTGCGCAGTGGATTTTTTAGGTGAGGCACAGCGTGTGCAGAACTGGCCCCACCCTTTAACTCCTCAGGTTCATCTGCCATGGCCGAGCAAGCTTGGACAGTGACAGTGAAGTCCTCAGGACTAGAACCTACAGCCCCCGGTACTGCCAGGAGGTCTCCCATCCAAGGACTAACCAGGGCTGACCCTGCTGAGCTTCTGAGATCTGATGGGATTGGGCATCAGGGTGGCATTTAACTGCCTATGTGTTTACATATGGAGGAAGGAAATATCATATATAAATATCTAAATATGTAGTGTAGATGTGTGTGCATATATACATATATATAAAATACATGTGGTGCTTCTTCCTCTGTAGAAGTACTACAATGGCACATAAAATAAGTAAATTCAACTTAGAAACACCCTTAAAACTGAAAGATATATCAATATATTTGAACTTGCTACACGAAGTCTAAAGTCTGTGATTCAAATGAGTATCTGCAATTTTATTTGTTTTAAATTACTATCTATGTGGAAAACCCTTCCTAGAGGTAACACATCATTTTCTAGCATAGGCTGACAGAAGAAATAAACATCTAGAGTTACCAATCTCCTGCCATGTCTTTGCTGCTATCTGATTAGAACTTACCTGATATACCTACTATTGGTATAATTCTGACAACTTTTTTCTACTCTGAGAAGAATAGAAACTTCAAAATAAGCAAGTAGATAAAACATCCAGAGTAATCAGGAGCATCAGTTATACCAGATCAACCTTTCAGGCAAATCCTGGTAGACTTTTGGTCTGTATGTCAGGTAAATTGCAAGCCTATCTCAGACTTGTTCTTGTCATCTCAGCTTATAGTCCATTTCGTGTCTCTAAACTAGCAGCTCATAAAAGATAAAGAGATGCCAGAAAATGAGACAGAATAGCCACAATAATAATGACATATTGTCTTGGATCGTGATTCATTTGCTTCTTGAGATAGATTAGCTTCAATTTGAAGTCTTTTGAGCATCTGTTTCTCATGTTGCTACAGTTGAGGTTAAACATGATTTCTTTATTGCTATTTTGGCTTACAGGGACTTCTTGATTCTGGATTTCACTCAGTAACTTCACTATGATGAAATATTTTGAAACAATTGTTTACAATTAGCATAGAAGAATTATCACATTCTCTGTTCTTTACTTGTCCAGTAACTGCTTAACTCCTAAAAATTTTTTGCAGTAAAGAAATTCAAACCATGTACAAATATTTATTTACTCACCAGTGCAAATTCATGTGATACTCTTCCATCTGGAGGCAGCCTAGCTCCAAAACCTAGAGCTGGGAACATTTTATCACTATCATAGTCCTGAATGATTTCCCCTACAGCTCTCAGTGCCATGCCATAAGCGTTCAGCTGATAGGGGTTCATGTAGTGCAGTGAAGTTGGCTGTGAAGGGTTACCTGTTGAAGCAAGGATCAGATTTACTTTGAAACTGAATTACTTCAGAATTTTCTCTCTTAAAAATGGTAAGTGGTATTAGGTAAAAATGCAGCGTTCTGAATATATTTTATTAGTAGTATTTTTCAGTAGTTCTGAATACATTTTAACAGTAGTAGCTTTGTTTCAGCAAAGGCCAGCAAGAAACTTGTAGATATGTGTCATTCATAACATGATACACACTTTTAAGATGAAATTTACAAAAGTATTATGGCATTCTGAAAGCAGCTTTGGAGGATCACAACTTATCCCTGCTTCACCCCACTTCAGCCTCACTCCACCTGAAACTCTTTCCTTTTGCCCATGTCCATGGCATCTTCTAAGTTTTCTCTCAGCAGTTATAAAGAAACAAAAAAATAATAATGATAAAGGTACACAAATATTTGCACACAGCTCCTACTTATTCAATTTTATATGTAGCTTTTCCAACTTTTCTGTTTGCCCTGCTTTTCTAGACAGGAATTGGCCTCTCATCTGTTGCTCAGCAAAATGGAATCCTGAGTCCAGGTGGTGCCAGCTGAACGCTGACACAGATACAAACACACAATGTGTACACTTAAAGTTGATCACAACATAAAGATATACAAGATGTTTGTTTTTATTCTTACCATTGGAGGCTGTGAAATCAATAGCGACTGTGAAATTGATTTGGGTTCTGTAGAAAAAGCAAATACAAGTCTTATTAATAGTTGTACTGTTATGTAGAAAAATAAACAAGAGATGGTAACATCATTTGTGGACAAACTATAGGACACTGACTTTCTAATACAGGAAATAATCACTGAGAATACTCTTGTATAAGTCCCCCTTTTATTAACACACTGAAAATAGTTACTTGACTCCAGCCTTATTTTTCATTTTTATGGAAAATTCTAAATCATTAATAAGATCATTTACTTCCTTAAATATTATTATTGGATATATATGGATTCAGTGCTGCATAGATCACTACTGTTTTGCCAGAATTTAGTTGGTATGATCTATTTCATAAGTGACCAGGTTGGTTTATCCTATATACCAATACACAACAAGAAATGAAGAAAGTATCTTAAAAGGAACAGTATTTCTCACCTCACAAGCACAGAGCAGTCATTTTATTTGGGTTTTTTTGAAAGAGCAAAGTGAAACCTATTGTCTTTCAATAAGAGCTCCCCCAGCACTGATGCACAAGGGAACAAATCAAGCCTGAATGTAGTTTTTGACTAGGCTTGATAGCATGTGTAATGATTACAGTCTTTTAAACAGTATATTGGAAGGAAACATGGATTTCCTCCTGTGGCTTCAGAATGACAACCAGCTGGTCTGTTAGCGGGGGGAGCAATGGAGGATCACTGACCACACAGAACTCCACAACAGGGCTAATGCAGTAACTCACACCACGGAGAGGCTCCATCCTCTCCATAGCATTGAAGTCCCCAGTGATGGTGATTTTATAACTTTCCCTTTGCAGATGCTTGTTTGGCCAAATGGCATATCAACATGCAGAAGATTTTTAAGATATAGTCTGTACAAGATCTTCCTCTTATATAATCTTACTGCTCCCTAATACTCTCCAAGGATACAAGAAATATATGGCAATGCCTCCAAAATACATAGCTATGGCAGCCCTTGCCTTGTTACTGTTTCTCATGCCAGGTCTCCTCTGAACATCAAATATGCAGCCCATGACATTATATGGTGTACTGCTTAGATTAAAACAGCTGTCATGAAATGAGTTCTGAATTTCCATTTTGACCATCAATGATACAATACAGTTCAGTTACAAATGTATGTCCAAAGCTCTTTGAATCCAAACAATGTGTGGGTATTTGTTTCCAAAAACCTGGATAAAGGTAAGGTTTTTAACATGATGGGAGGAACACATTTCCTCTTCCACTAATCTGAGACAGAAGAGATGACAGTATTCTTGAGTTGCAAAAGTATTCATTTCCAGAATTTTATTGATTTACAAATGCCTGGCTCACTTCCCATTCTAGTAAGTCAAACAGGCCAGAAACTTCTGCACAGAAATATCTTTTGTGTCCACCAAGTCTTGAAGCTTTGTGGCTTCTGCTCTCTCTTCCAGACAAAAAAAAAAGAGCAGACTATGAACTAGGTTTGACAGTCATTCCTGTAAATTCAACTGCATTCCTTCTCAAGGCTGTATCACTTACATTCCCGAGGTTATTCATATATTTGGAGGTGTTTTGATAGGAACATGTTATTAAGTGCTAAACAGCAGGAGAAATAAGATTTTGAAATGTACATTATTTTTAGCACAATGTGCTTATTTTAAATGTGGGGAGGTCAGTGTAGCAAAATATGTGATGAAGTATCAAGGTGTAAGGAAAAGCCAGCCACCACTTGATTAATATTCAGATACAAAAGAGACATCCACCTTTTTCCTGCCATACTGCTACAAAAACCAGTCTTATGTAGCAAAACAAGGGAAGAATTTATGGGGAGACTTCTATTGCATTTTCCAAAGTTCTTCAAGTAAACAACAGTCATATTGATGATACTGCTAATGGAACACCCTGATTAAACAGATGCAGACTCAAAACATAAATGAAATCTATACTGTACTCCCAATCTGCTACAATTACAGCTGTCCAAGTTTCCACTAAATCAGTATTAATTCTAGATATCTCAAATCAATTACAATGGAAGTTCTGAACATGAAGTATTTCATAAGCATCCATTTTTTAAAGAGTAAATATTATGTTTATCGCAGAATCTGTGTTTTCAACCTATTTTCTAACTAAATGGAAATAAAACAGGGAACTGAAAAAAACACAATTTTGAAGGACATACTTGATTGGAAAACAGACTGATTAATGACAAAATCTTTTCTTCCCCCTTCCTTAAAAATCTATCAACTGGACTGCAACTGATACATAGTAATATTAAAGAAGACAAACAAAGGAAGGGACAAGCCTAGAAAATAATTTTGAGTCTGAGCCTCGTCATGTTTACGTAACTGCGCATGTTGCAGAAAGGAAGGTAAGATTTTATACAAATACCTTTACAGTTTTCACTGAGATGTACATAGAAATAACTGCATGAATTACTATAAAAGATTCTAAATAAAAGAATTGAATTATAAGTATTACTGCTCATACTTTTAAACCCAGAGCAGTCTAAGGAATTATATTCCTTTTTATAAAAAGAGTGGCATTTCCCTGGCTGAACAGAGATCATTACTCATTATCAATACAAATTCCAACATTCTAAGTGAACTTCCATAAAGTCAGTCACTAACTGCAGGTTTTATGTAGGAAAGTACAGCCTTCAAAATGAGGAGACAATATAGCTCCTTACAGATACAACTCAGAGTGATCATATGCCAAGTGCTAAATAAATGACTAGTGAACTATAATGAGACTGTGAAAACAAGAAAGGTTTGACGCCAATCACATACCCGCCTTTAATATAGTCAAGGAATGAAACTTCTGTTTCAATTAGGAAGGAAAGCAATGTTACCTGAAAGCAAATAAAAGAGAGTCAGACATGAATTGTGTGTTTTCCAGCTGAACAAGTAGAGACATAAGCACAATGTTTTTCGAGTTCTGTCCTTAAGATGTAATTTCCTACAGTGTTAGGGGAAAAAAGAAGATTAAAAAAGATATTAAATAATTTCAATAGGCAGACTGTGAGAGGGAAGAGACAAATTGGGAAATCTACTACAATTGCCTTTTTTGTTTTTTTAATAAGCAAAAGGTAAGCAATGAAAGACTGTATTCCAGAGCAGGCTACCACATGCATGTTTTCTGCTCACTGGGTACTACATCTACAAATGAGTATTAGAGGTTAAATGATAATGCACCTATTCTATGAGCACTTTCAACACAGTTTAAAGTACTCAATTACAATTATTTATGTAATTACTCATCTCACATTAAAAGTGGCACTGAGCATTGATGCAAGCCAAGGTTGCAAAAAATCTAGTAAATCATACATGTATATAAAATATATATAAAAAAATTCAAGTGAATTACATATGTAAATGCAAAGATAAGAAATTTCNNNNTTCAGAAATTATACAGATCCAAAACATAAGAGTCATCTAAAGGTGTTACTAGTATTTGCAGCAATTGAGTCATAGAAATACAAACTCAAGTGGAAAAGATCCAGCATTTAAGATCATCATATACTGTACAGCATTTATGAAGGAGAAAAGTCTAATTATTTTATTTTATTTACAAAGTGACACAAAACTCTCTCGCAATGACTGCAATAGGCAGGCAGTGAAAACCACCAAAGTAACTACTCAAAACAATCCACTGATAACGATACAAGGAATATAAAGGGATGGGAGTTTGTCACAAAATTTAATTTGCATCCACCTTCAGCAAATATAAAAGCTGAAAATATCTCTATGTTTTAAACTTAGAATGAGATTACAGGTAGTAATTCTGTCTTCTACCCTACTTCCTTTGTTACAGGTTCTCTGTGATTTGCAGTGACTAGCAGAGTTTAAAATGATCTAGTTGAGAACAAAAGACCATGACAAAGCTCTACCAGGCTATCAGTAGCACAGTCTTGCATATAACACTGAAATTTCTATGCATTTTCCCACGGGACACACTAATATAAATGGTTCATCTGTTCTTACAGCTGGTCATCTTGTTCCTCATTTATTTAAGCAAACGCTTTCAGTGCACCTGATTTTATAAGGTAAAAAATTAAAACAACTCCCAAAGTGGCCAAAGTGTTTACTTCCATACAGAAATGACCAGCAGTGTTTCAAGTTTTATCCAGTGAATTTTTAATTTCACTCCTAGGTTTGGTTTGAAACTAACCATGAATTCTGAAACAATTCTGCTTAGTATGTAGTTTGTCTGTCTCAATTTAAAATGACACCACCAGTAAAAATAAATTGAGATGTGTAGTTTATGTACATAGTCCTTAAAAGCAGCAATGAGATAGCAGTCAATGATCTATATCCACTTTGAGTTCTCCAGAAGTCCACTTCCTATTAATGAGAATGATGGATTTGGTGCCTGGCTTGAAAATTTAGAAATCCATGGGATGAAGAATATCTTGGGTTAAAAACAAGGAGAAGAAAAACAAAACTGCAGGCAAATACACAAGAAAGTGACCATTTGGAGAAGCATAAGGGCAGCCTGAAGGACTACTAGAATTAAGGGCAAATGGGGACAAAGGACTTGATAAGGAAATTACAAAAGCAACAGAAGAGAACACTGGTAGAGAGGGAAAAAGGAAAGAAAATTGAGAACAACTGTTAATTTGATGTTATTGAAAACAAAGAATAACAAGACACAGTTGATTTTGTCTGTTCAAACCTGAGTAAAATATGTTCTTTCACATGCAGACAGATACATGGGAAGGTGTCAAATATTTTTAAACCAGAATCAACCAGAAAATTGAACATGAAAATACATTTTTTGCTCTTCCACACCCTAAGCCAGATTTCATACCTACAATTTTGAGTACACTTTTAGCATTGGTTGAAAATAATCACTTTACCTGAGTTTCTGACTCACTAATTTAGCATAACAGAACTTTATTTCAACATGATAGATTTTAATAAAAGGAATACAAAACAAATTAGATATTGCATGGTAAATTTTAATGGGTAAGCTGCTCTGCCTATTTTTTACAATTTAAAGCAGATGCAGAAAACAAGTATTTATTTTCCTACTGATGAACAGACCTAAACATGAATGTGAGAATGTCAAAACATTCCTTCAAGGCTATAGTTCAGCCCTAGTGACTTCACCGGAACTATTCATGTGGAAAAAACCCACATGCTGGATGTGTTTTAAAAAAAGGTATCTTATATCTCATTGGGTTTTCCAATATACAAATCTTCAACTTTTATCTTCTTTTTTTTTTTTGTAAATGATGTTCTGAATATTATGGATGGCAGGACATGGAAGCTGAGAAAGTGCTGAAGGGAAGTATTTGCATTGCTAGCAAAAGGTTCATAAACGTGAGAACAGAACAAAGAATACAAACAAAAGGACAACAAATGCTCACCCTACACTATACTCACTTATCTTTTAACATAAATTTACAAAAACCTGTTGGTAATAAAAATGGTTGACTCTTTTTGGTTTAGCCACAATAAGCATACTTAAGCATTTAATGATGTTAGCCCAGCAGACAAATTTAAAAAGAAAATTGACTTTTAAAAGTGCATGTAGTATGTTTTAGATAAAAATTAATATGGTTGAGTCCAATAATTTCAAAAATTTGACTAAAATTTTGGTAGAGCTCATTTTGGAAGCAACTGACAACAGCATATTTGGACACATTTTTTAATCACTCTTCAAATAAAAAAAAATCCAAAAATAAATGCTATGTAAGAGCAAATAGTTTATTGTGGCTTTCACAGAAGTTTCTCTTCTAATCCTGTTAAAATACTCATCAGCTACACTGTTTCAAGCAAAAAGGAAAGCATTCAGTAACATAAAATATATTTTTACTTACTGTTCCAGAATTAACATATTTTTCTTTTTTCCTTTTTTCTTTGGGTTTATTACCTAGAAACACAGATATAAACATCAATGCAGCACAACCTAATATAGAGATAAGTGTTATGATACTTGCAATGCAGAAAATGGTCTCAGTGGATTCTCAGTGTGTTCAGCATGCTGCTGGCTTATGCATCTCAATGTTTAGATATGTGATGTGGAAAACCAGCGAATTTGTCTTCATGGTACCTGTCAGGTAAGCCAGTGCTGGGGTTCACAAATGACAAATAAGGGACTGGGGCAACAGGTGAGAGTGTGCATTACATGTGAGTGCTCAGTGAAACCCTCTTTGAATTTTTACGAGATTCTATATTTTTCTGCACTCCTGATTCCAGGGTTTCACTGTACTGTGTCACTACTTTGTCATATCACAATGCACCTCTTCACAACCCAGGTAATCTGTTTCCATCTTCTCATACTGTTATCTGTGCTGTTCAGCTCCCAGTTTCTGTGTTTGGTGCAAGGACAGGACCTGCCTGAGAGGAAGAGGGACTGGGGGAACAGATGATTTGTGCCAGAAGTAATTTCATGGAATTGGCAGGGACCACCACCTGACTGGCATACAGGAGTTGTAGGGGCTCAGTGCAATACCCATACACAAGAATCTTCACAGAACTGGCCTACAAAGCATTAAACAGTTTTCTTGAATGTTTGGAACCAACATCTATAAAACTTCTCACTGTAGCCACCAATAAAAGCTGTTTTTCTTCTGAATACCTACCTATTCAAAGGCAAGTCTCAGTTAATTTCATTACATAAACAGTAAAATGTACTCCTGCTTTTTTCAGAAATGCACGTGGAATTAGAAGCAAAACATTATTTTGGTAATTAGGTTGCTCAACTATATAACTAGGAAACTCAAATCCTTGTGGCTTACTGCCAAGGTTTACTGTAAACTACTCACAGATGTTCTGCAAATGATAAGGAATGAAAACATTCCCAACTGAAATGTTAGTCACTTATCTGATGTAAAATATTTAGGCCATTTTGCCTGAAAATGGGAAAAATAGTAATATATGCCTTCCAAATATTCTCACTCCCTAACCACAATAAAATTACATTTAAAGCTCTTATTCCTTGCACAACACGGATCAGCTGTGAAATGTAAGGCAGAAACAGACAACTATCATTTGAGGTCTTCCCAAACAGGCCAAACAAGTGACACTCTCCCCTCCAGGATGCCACACTGTTCTACAAAAGTATTCAAAGCTTTTACTCCCTTATACACATATAAAGTTTAAAAATTCCCAATAACTCCTGTCCCTCCATGTAACAGTGCTTGGACTGGTGAGCAATGGATTGAATCAGTGTAATGGTGGTTATTAAACAATACGGCAATTCTTGTTGAACCAAAATCTTAGCCAGAAAGTGAGTCCTGCTGACAATTGCCTGGAAGAGGTAAATGAAGGTAACAGACTGCCTGTCTGCCCTGTGGCAGTTCATTCACTGCTCTCCAAAATTCACTGTTCAGGCCTGAATTAGCAGCATATTGCTTGCCAGCAGTCATTAAATGCCAAAAAGGAGATTCATCTAAACTTTCTGCTTCAGGTAACTTGACAATTGCTTCTTAGGAATTGCAAGGAACTACACGAGAACTTGGAGGGAAATATCATAGGAAACAAAGCATTTACTTGGGAGCAAAAATGAATTAAATGACAGCTTGTTTCTCTCCAATAATTCCAGGTACTAAAATTGTAAAAATACTGATGTGGTTTTTTCAAATTTCAGATAGCTTTATAAATTAAACAACTTTTTTTTTAGCCTCTGAAAGTTTTACACCCCTGCAGAAACCTAGGAAGTTACATGAACTCTTACCTATTAAGAAAAGCTCAACTGCAAAGAGCTTGTTCTAGCAGTGTTTTTAATCTGAAAATATTGGACACTCATTTAAACACAAACTTCTTTGCTTGCCCTGAGTCAGTCTGTAAATGCAAAACATTTAAAACTCATTTGTCCAGTCTCTTTTGTTGTGATACTGTACAGACTAATCAAGTAGAAGCAGTATCAAAGTATGGAGGACTGCAATGTTGGGAGGCAAAACATAAGATGCTCAGGAAATGTGCGCTGTCCCTGGGATATGATACTGATACTATATTTAAGAAACTGAAAAATTGTTTAAGATGTTAGGACAGAATATTCCTGGTAGGGCAGGAGTCATGCTGGTGACACAACAGGAGAGGACATTTGCCCTGCATACAGTAATCTGTGTTGTGACATTATCCATAGGAAACTGTTGAAAATTACAGTAAATCTGGGGTTGATCCCGCATCTAAATAAGAAAAAAACCTCTATGGCTTTCAGTAATCTTTGTCCTGCTCTGCACAACTGCACCTTTCCTCATCTTTAAAATAAAAGAGCTGGACACAATTGAAGCACCCTCTTTCCCTGTTTTGCATTAGTGCTTACCTTAAACCATCATAGTTATCTCTTCTATTAGGATTATGAAATTTTAAATAATACCAAAGTTTAATGACAGTAATCTGAGATCAGTTAAAGGATAGCTTAATGAATGACAAATATCTGCACCCTATAACTACATAACCTTATCTTCTCATTATTGGCAAGAATATCTTTTCATAGTTTTCAGTGTTTTTCCTTGTTTTCTCATTTCTTTCCTAAGAGTGAGTAAATACTCATTCTACTTACTTCATACACGTTGAACTGAGATTGCCCTCTTGACAACTCTCTGTAACTTGTTGTGAATTCTCCAATGAAATCATGGCTGTATGAAAAAACCAAGGTTTTCAAATCAAATACATGGCATTTAATAATTCAAACATATATTTTATCTATTCATCAAGAAGAGAAGCATAGCCAATATGAACTGACCCCCAAGAAAGGAGTAATTGCAACAGATACAATTTGCTTAAAAATACTTGTCCCCTGCTATGTGTCCACTCTATTAGCAATATAGAGATGGAAAGTATTAACTTAAATCTCTACTTTTGCTTAACTTAGCTGCACAATGAGAACTGTGCTGTAAATCAATGATTGGCCCCAATGTAAGCTTACAGAATCTGAAAAACTGAGTGGGCTGCCAAAGACTATCACCATTTCCTCACTGGATGATCACTGGCACTATAGACCCTGAACTGTGTTGAGACTATGTGAGAGAAAGGGACATATTAAGAGCACAAAAGGAGTAACTTCAACCAGAAAAGACCAGCCCTGTCAATTTGTGTAACATAACATTTGAATGGTACTTTTAAGGGGAAGACCCAAAGCTTATTTCCCATCTGAGAAGAGAAAAGCAACATACTGAGGCTGCTAAGCTTATGGTATCAGACACTACAGGAAAGCAGATCTTAACCTCCCAGTAAAGCACTGGCTATCAAGCTTCTTTCTAAATTCCAGTTCTGCTCCAAGAATACATTTGGCACTCCTGTGCTGTCATCCGTATTTTGAAAACCACTTTGTCAACTCTTAAACAGGGGCAGGCATGTTGCCAAGGAGCCTCTGTGAGCAGTGGCCAGAGGGAGTATAATGGATGAAACATTGCTGAGAACAGCGGCTCTGGGGTCAGGGAACTGGGGCACAGGAACCACAGCGCTGCCAGCAGAGACTGAGCTGTGAGTTCCTATGGCACAGGTACCTGGAGTGGAAGTGACCACAGGGCTGAGTGCCCACCAGGGGCTGCACACCTCCCAGCAGCCACAAGGCTTGTTCCCAGTCTCCGCTCTGCCCAGATGAACTTTCCTCACTGCTGCTCTAAAGTTTCCCAGCTGTGCCCTAACAAGGCATTGTATTTACCCTATACTCTGCCTCTACATCTGGCAAGCTATGAAACCAACTTTTTTACTTTCTCTCCAATGGTTAACTAGAACAGCAAGTCAAAGTTTTATGACTTTGTGACTTGTGAAATTTGTTTTTAAGAAATATGCACACTTCTAATTAACTCACAAATATTAACAGCAAATTTAAACAAGTCTGAATGTTGCAAGAGGAAAAATGTAAACAATTCATAGCAACATGAAATTTCTTTCTTGTTTTATTCATAATGAAATTAACAAAACCACACCTCAAATATAAATCTCATTTTCTGAAATCAGCATGAACTCACAAAATATGTAAATCAAACAGCTAAAAGGTCCAGTCATCATGCTAATGCACATGGAATAAGCACAGTATTCTGTAAGAAAGCTTGTGCAATACTACATGGTGAAGATATTCCTGATAGTGAGTTTCAGAACAGACCACCTCCCATGCAACACTCCTCTTTCAGTCAGGAGATAAGGAAATTGCTTCCAAGATAGACAAAGACCTTTCTTAAGACCCGTATTTTAGAGGTGTATCTGCTTTGACGAAATGCCTGTTTAACCAGGGAACAGAGGAAGCCATCCATACAGGCTATGGAACTTGAGTTCTATGTGGGCTGTAGCACAAAAGATGTATTAAACCTTGGGTAGCCACAGCACTAGACAAATATATATACTGGCTAAACTGGAACCTTTCCCTCTCATAACAGTTCTAATCTTACATTTTCAAGTCACGTTGTGCATTTCAAAGGCAGAAATTCAAACAACAGCTTAATGAGTACCTACAAACATGCTGCTGCAAACAGGAAACAAGCAATTCCATAGAGGACTGCCTCTGGGGAACAAAAATATCAGTACTACCTAAAAGTAATTGCTTCTTTAATTCTAAGAGACATTGGAAAGCCTCCTTTCCTTGTGGTTATATACAAACACTGACAAGACCTAAGATACAAAGATAAGTATATATAACCAGTCTCAGAGTTCTCTGCACTTAGAAGATTGACGACTTGGACCTTAACACTTAGTATTCAGGTGGATGTATGCCCTGCCCTAGGCTGCCTCTGAAGGACGAGTGCCTGTTGGACAATATTGCCAGACACACAACTCAAAGAAAAACAAGGCACTGATCCTTCCCAATAATAACAATCATGCTTCACCAAGTGGATTCTTCTTCTTCTTCTTATTCTCTGGATTGAGAATCCAAAGTAGTTATTCTCTTTGCCTTCTTAACACCAAGTATTCCTAGACTTACAGATTTTTGTCCATGAATGGCATCTCAGAACACTGAACCAAAGACACATAGCACATAAAATTTCACTTGCAGCCTATCTTCCTAAATCTTCCACTTTTAGCGCTATGTTTTGAAGTTCTGAAAATTACTTTCAAAACCTGTATTAACTTTGAATTTTTTAATTATCTAAAGGAAAAAAAAAACAGAGGAAAAGACAACCATAATGAGAAATATGTTAAAGAATAAGGGGAAAACGCAATAATTTAAAAATCAACTATCTAGCTGGAGAGGGAGGGTGAAGGAGCAGGACCAAAAAATACTGTGGAAGAGCACAGAATCTGAGATTCAAAATCTCTCCAGCAATGTTGAGATTCTCAGATGAATTGTTCTGTGGCCCCAGGGTAGTTACAGCTTTTAAACTCAAGAAAAACATTTCTCCTATGTAACAGCTGTCTCAAAATTATGAAGTGGCTTTTCCACCATGTATGCCAAGGAATATTTTTTTTGAAATTAAGTAAGAAAACCTTCAGAGAGAAATAAAAACATCAGATTATTGCTGACATCAAGTTGCACGTTAATTTACTTTTTTCCTTCCATTAGACCTGTCTGCAAGCACTTCTTTGAAAAGGAAACTCAATAAAAACCCCAAAGAAACAAACAAACACACAAAAACGTGGCTGTTTCACACAAGCTTCTGTGAAGTCCAAAGTAACAAAGTAAGCTGGCTTGTCCAAAGGAACAAAACTAACTTTGTAACTTCTACAGCATCAAATATTTTGAGGGTTGTTACAGCCCTTAGAAGTAGTAAAAGGTATCAATTAGAACAAGTGGTTTACATTTTGACCATTTTTGTGGAAAAACTGCTTTGAGACAAAGAAATGTTTAATAATCGATAGTGTTAATGTTACAAAGGGCTGGTATTACTTTCAGTCAAGATATTTTAAGTGACGTTTGAAAGTAAA
The DNA here is from genome assembly GCA_013396695.1 of Sakesphorus luctuosus. Lineage (NCBI taxonomy): Eukaryota > Metazoa > Chordata > Aves > Passeriformes > Thamnophilidae > Sakesphorus > Sakesphorus luctuosus. The sequence goes on along the minus strand of VWZD01011162.1, from coordinate 3,149 downwards.
TGAGAACTATTTGATGATGGTATTACATGATGACAAATACTCTCAACAATTAATTTAGAAACATGACAGTAAGAAACTCAATCCAAAGCACTGTGGTGCTGTTTTTAAAAAGCACAGTTATCACAGAATGGGGAAAAGGGAAAAAATCTTATTAGTCAAGACTCAGGAAGTCAGAATCAGGTCAGTTCGAGATTCAGAAATCACGTGCATGCACAGTAATGTTGCCTTCCTGATTGAACAGCCTGCAATATTCAGTACAGTTTTCTTTGTTATCTAGAGCATAGGCAATCTTTCAAAGGTTGCCCCTGCCCAGTCTGCACGTCCCTGGAGCAAACACATTCAGCATGGTGAGGTGATGATCCAGTGTAACAATTGCTTATGAAAAGAGCCCATCAAAAATGGAAATTAATATAAACTGAGTAACAGCAGAATTTTACAAAAAATTGTTATAGTTGAACGGGATTCCTTTCAGATACACTTGGCAATGCAGAGTTAAATTAGGCACTTAGGTTCTTGCTATGATCACTAGTAAGTCATAAGCATCACCAACTGGCAATTTATTCCAGGTAGGATGGATTCAATCAGACCATTTTTCCCCATAAGCTACTGAAGTAGCTTAAATGATTAGTTCAATCTACTTGTCTGATTTGTACATTGTCTGAAGTTACATGAGACAAGTGCTGTCTCATCTTTCAGAGGAATTTAATCGACGCTCTGCCTGCTTCTAAATTCAAAAAAGACAGAAAACAAAAAAATACATACAATTAGAATAAATAGGAATACATGTAAATAGTATTCTTCACTTTTTGTTTTTTAGATGATTTTACAGGCATTCAAATTGTGATGTGAGCAAAAGCAGATTATCTTTCAAACTGTTTGAGAGTGGAGAGGCTAATGACTGCCTAAAATCCACGGTATGTTCAAGATTTCACTCAGAACTGCAGTCACACAGTATTATTTGTCAGATTTCTTTCTTTTCTTTTTAACCTTAACAAATTTGGACAAAATCAGACAGCACATGGCATTTGATATCTTGATAAAATATCCTTTTTATTATTATTAACTTGTCAATAAAACTTTTCATTGTTAGTTTATTTTCAAAAAATGCAATTTTTGAAAAAAAATTTGCAGAGAAGTACAAATATATCAAATTTTCAAGGATTTGGTGAAACTCAGTGAGGAAAGGATGTTAACAGAAATTCTAACAGGGATGCAGTGATTTGCTGCTAGTATGGCTTTGTTAATTTAAACACACGTATTTTAATTACCAGAATATGTAATTTTTCCTCTCCAGGGAATATCTGATCAAGAGGGATGAATTTGCACTAGCAGATATTTATAGAGGGTAAACATGAGACAAGAATGCTTATAAGTCAACAGGCTTCATGATGAAACCAAAAAGACAAAATTATAACCTGAGAAAGCTGAATATGCTTTTGGATCTTATCAGCAAGGAAATGAAAGGTAGCACAGGATAAATTTGCCCATTATGGGAACAAGATCCATTGCCACAGAAGAACTACAGCATTATCTATTAGACTGGAAGCAACTTTCATTGGTAGTTTTAAAGAAATTACTGTAAAATAAATAATATTAAAAATAAAAATGCATATCCACATATTTTAAAATATAAATTGAGATTATTAGGAAATAATTAAGACAGACCAACTTAAAGATAAATAGACATAAACATATTATTATAACACACCTAGTTTTAGCACTGTGATCTGTGAGTTTCTAACCGAAGTATTAAGATACAATCTCAGATATTTTTTAAAAGAACAGGAGGTATCAATCCAGCATGTTAAAAATAATTCTACCTTGTTTATCAAAATAAAGGCAATTTGAAAGTTTTGTTTCGTTTTGTTTTGTTTTTTCAGAAAAATATAGTCAGTACAGAATAACAGTGGATATCNACAGAATAACAGTGTATATCCCTCCTGAATTTAGCAACAGAAAAGTCACAGATATTCAGCTGCTCTCTTTCCAGCAACAGTTATATAAAACTCAGGTCTTTCAACTCAAGAGTTTACAACATTTTGAAGACAGACATGGAAATGAATATTCAAGCCCCATCTGAAATTAACACAACTAATGGGAGCTTCTACATTGCAATATCTGGGCAACCATGAAGTGGCAATTGCAGGTATATGTATTTTATTATACTTGAAAAGCAATGGTTCATAAAGCAGTGTTTTAAGTAACAAAGGAGATTATAAAATGGATTATGTATCTCTTCATACATCTACATTAACCGATAACATATCGAGATTCACAAAATTGATTTTACAGGTCATAAAGCATTCCATCCTGCTGGTTCCATGGATGAATAGACATGCAAGCAGGCAGTAGGATTTACCAAAATTGCAAAAGAAAACAACTGTATCACAGCAGAACTCTTTTTCTAGTACCAACAGCTCTAAAAATTGATAAATAACATTCTGTAATCCTGTTCTGGACACTACATATTTATACCTTTTAAAATATCTGTAAGCATCCATAGATAAAGTTTAACAACAGAACTAATGTCTTACCTTCCATCTCTATCCCAGTCATACACTTCTACTTTAATTGTCCTAAAAATAAAACCAACAACAACACCTTATTAAACATACATGAAAATATATCAGATTGCCCTTAAATTTAATAGCATAGGGGTGCATCAATTGTGCCACATCAAGAAAGCAGAAGTATTCATTCGTTTCTCATGGTGCAGCAAAGAGCCAATCCTTCAGGTTATACAACACATCTTCATAAATTAGTAGTGAAATACAGTGGAAATTAAGGACACAATTAAACACACTGGAATTTTAACTAATATATTTTTACTTGCTGATGCTCTGGATTTTCTGCATTTTTTAATTAATAAAGATTTAAGAACCCATTTTGTCTGTTTCCTTATGATTAACATGAACCTCTGAGGACAGCTCTTAACTATTCTTGCATGAGGGATGAGTGGGAAACAGTCAAAATGTAGAAACAAAAAACTTGCCAAGGATGAGTCTTATTTTACATACTTAGTTGAAGAGTGGATTTCTTAACATGTAAATACTACAGAGAATATTATCACCAACATCATCAATGAAACAGGAAACACACGAGGATGGAGACAGTACACACCTCCTTTTACTACAGAAAGTGTACATATA
>VWZD01011161.1:15528-39853 GCA_013396695.1 Sakesphorus luctuosus | reverse complement strand
TCCATCCATCCATCCATCCCTTCCTCCCTGCATCTCTCTGCCCTCCCAGGCCCCAGGAGATCCCAGGCTTTTTGGACACTCCTTTCTCTGGTGGCTTGGCCAGATGGATTTAACCATGGATGACTTTCCTGCTCACCTCTTGGATGTGCTGCTGTTTGGGGGTGCCTTTAAGGCTCTTAGTCCTGATTTTTGGGTTAATGGTTGTCCCATCAGTGGGAGCTGTGAGTGCTCAGGAGGAAGGATCGTCACTCTTGGGGCATCTCAGACCAGGAATTTCAAGTGGAGGCACCAAAAAGTCACAATGCTCTGAAAGTAAAAGAGATGCTGGAGGCAAGTGAAGCCTTTTGCTCCTTCTGGAGCACAAATCTGATGGAGGAGCAGCTGAGGGAGCTGGGGGGGCTCAGCCTGGAGAAAAGGAGGCTCAGGGGGGACCTTCTGGCTCTGCAATCCCTGCCAGGAGGGGGAGCTGGGACAGGGGGTCGGGAACAGGGACAGGGAACAGGGACAGGAGCAGAGGGAACAGGGACAGGGAACGGGGACAGGGAACAGGGACAGGGAACAGGGACAGGAGGAAAGGGAACAGGGACAGGAGCAGAGGGAACAGGGACAGGAGCAGAGGGAACAGGGCAGGGGCAGGTGGGATAGTGGGGAAATTCCTCCTGGGAAGGGCTGTCCAGCCCTGGCACAGCTGCCCAGGGCAGGGGTGGATCCCCGTCCCTGGAGAGATTTCAAAGCCCTGTGGATGTGGCACTTGGGGACATGGTCAGTGGTGGCCTTGGCAGTGCTGGGGACAGTTGGACTCTGTGATCTTGGAGGGATTTTCCAACCTCAACAATTGTGTGATTCCAGGACTTTTCCCATGGAAAGTTTAGCTTTGCAGAGAAGGGGAGAGGCTGAACCAGAGGAATGACCCAAACAGTCCATCTTATACTGACACTGAAACCAAAGCCAGGGCAGAGCAAAGGAGGGAGAGGAATCAAGCCACCTTTTGTAAATTTAGGAACATTTACACTTCAAAACTGCAGAAAATGGAAGAGACACAGAAAGACAAATGTAGCAATAAAATGAGTGCCAGGAATTCACAGAAAATATCAAGGATCCTTTTCCTACACTCACCTGAGCAGGGTGAGGCAGCAGCACAATAATTGGGATTTTTTGGGGTCTAACTTATCTATCCTGGGTGTTTTATTGTTGCTTAGAACCTGGAACACAGCACAGGACTGGTATGAATGGCAAGCAGTGTCTCTTGTGAAGGGCAGGACAGGCTTGAGAGGAACAAATACGTGTCAAATGTCCCCAAATCTGTGACACAAATCCTTCTTTCAAACTGAAAGCTTCAGGGTAGGGGGTGAAAATCCAATATCCCACAGACAGGCCTGGCATCTNCCCCCAGGAGATCCCAGGCTTTTTGGACACTCCTTTCTCTGGTGGCTTGGCCAGATGGATTTAACCATGGATGACTTTCCTGCTCACCTCTTGGATGTGCTGCTGTTTGGGGGTGCCTTTAAGGCTCTTAGTCCTGATTTTTGGGTTAATGGTTGTCCCATCAGTGGGAGCTGTGAGTGCTCAGGAGGAAGGATCGTCACTCTTGGGGCATCTCAGACCAGGAATTTCAAGTGGAGGCACCAAAAAGTCACAATGCTCTGAAAGTAAAAGAGATGCTGGAGGCAAGTGAAGCCTTTTGCTCCTTCTGGAGCACAAATCTGATGGAGGAGCAGCTGAGGGAGCTGGGGGGGCTCAGCCTGGAGAAAAGGAGGCTCAGGGGGGACCTTCTGGCTCTGCAATCCCTGCCAGGAGGGGGAGCTGGGACAGGGGGTCGGGAACAGGGACAGGGAACAGGGACAGGAGNTTTCCACAGGAGCAGTTTCCCAGCTGATGCCAACTGGAATATCAGCAACATTCAATCCATTTAAGCCTTTGGTGGCTCAGCCTGGATTGTGTCCCTGTTGTTTCCCAGCTGATACAAACTGGAATATCAGCAACATTCCATCCATTTAAGCCTTTAGTGGATCGTGCCCCTATTTTACATCCATAGGTGAATAAAGGGGAGGAGGAAAGAGCTGTGCCTGTTCCAAGGACTCCTCTCCTTCCCAAGCCCTCAGCTCCACAATTCCTTGGTGCAGTGGGTCAGGCATTTTCCCTGCAGTGCCCCCAGTGCCAGGGAACCTTCTCAGGGGGCACTGCTCACAAATGCCCCTTTGTAGGCTCTGCTGGGCCTGAGTGGCCTTGAGAGGAACAAGTTCAAGCCAAGTGTCCCCAAATCTCTGAAACAACTCATTTTTCAAACTGAAAACTTCAGGGTAGGGAGGGAAAATCCAACATCCCACAGACAGGCCTGGCAGCCTTTCCACAGGAGCAGTTTCCCAGCTGATGCCAACTGGAATATCAGCAACATTCAATCCATTTAAGCCTTTGGTGGCTCAGCCTGGATTGTGTCCCTGTTGTTTCCCAGCTGATACAAACTGGAATATCAGCAACATTCCATCCATTTAAGCCTTTAGTGGATCGTGCCCCTATTTTACATCCATAGGTGAATAAAGGTGAGGAGGAAAGAGCTGTGCCTGTTCCAAGGACTCCTCTCCTTCCCAAGCCCCACAGATGCCCAGGGCAGTGGGTCAGGCATTTTCCCTGCAGTGCCCCCAGTGCCAGGGAACCTTCTCAGGGGGCACTGCTCACAAGTGCCCCTTTGTAGGCACTGCTGGGCCTGAGTGGGGCCCTGTGTTTAATTATTTATGCTTTCTTGTGTTACCACGGCCTTGGGAGGGTCCAGCCCAGATAAGGAGCTCGTTGTCCCCGTGTGGAGGAGACGGACAGACAGACAGACAGACAGACAGTGCTGCTGCAGCCGTGGTCAGGGCAGCCTTTAAGCACCCTAATGAGACTTAAGTGCATGCTGAAAGTTAAGCCTGGCCTTATTCCTGCCCAGCCCCAGCGAGCTCAGGCTGTGAACAGCATATTTACAGTCCAAGGTGATAAATGTCGCCTTTATTTATTTTTTAATTTTTTTTTTTTTCACCTGAAAGGGCCAATTCTTCTGGAATTTGTGGAAGCTACTGTGGAGTTGATGCTGCCTTTTAAGGGAAGCCAGTAGGGGACTCAGTTGTACAAATAACTGGACCCTAAGAAAATAAATAGCAGATTGCAGTTGGATATTGGGGGTTTTCAGTTTTGTGGTGTCCCTGTGGAGCTGAGCTGAAATGAGAGAGGTTCATTTGGGAGTGAACCTTTGGCTGGAGCATTTGGGAAGGGTCATCCCAAAATTCTGGCCTTTCTGTGCTTTGTGCAGCAGGTCCCTCACACCTGACAGGACTTCTGTGCTGGGAGGGATGGTCTGAGCCACCACTGCTCCAGGTCCACCTCTCCCTGCTGGGAAGGGAGGGAGGAAATCCCTTGGGAAAGGGGTGCTGCACAGAACCATTGGAATCACAGGATCATGGATGGTTTGGGGTGGAAGGGACCTTAAAGATGGTTTAGTGCCACCCCCTGCCATAGGCAGGGACACCTCCCACTGTCCCAGGGTGCTCCAACCTGGCCTTGGACACTCCCAGGGCTGGGGCAGCCACAGCTGCTCTGGGAAATCCATCCCAGTCCCTGTCCACCCTCCCAGCCAGGAATTCCTTCCCAATATCCCATCTGTCCCTGCCCTCTGGCCCTGGGAAGCCATTCCCTGTGTCCTGTCCCTCCCTCCCTTGTCCCCAGTCCCTCTCCAGCTCTCCTGGAGCCCCTTCAGGCCCCGCCAGGGGCTCTCAGGTGTCCCTGGGGCCTTCTCTTCTCCAGGTGACCCCCCCAGCTCTCCCAGCCTGGCTCCAGAGGAGGATTCTCTGCTTCCCATGGGATGAGTTGGATAAAGCAGGTGTGGGGCCCTCAGGTCCAAGCCCTGCAGGCTCTGTGTGTCCAGGGCAGGCTCAGCCCCTGAGGATTTATCCTGGGAAATCCAGGGCCCATTTCAGGCCCACACCAGCTGTTTGTCTCCCAAACATGCCCCAGGAGGTGGGTTGAGCCTGGCCCACCCTTGGCCAGCAGGTTGGAAAAGCAAACTGCCGTGTTTTGAAAGGCCGGAAGAGTTCAGGAACGTGGACAAGTCCAAACCATGGCATTTACCTGCCAGAAAACATTCCCTGCCATTGGTTGTTTGCATTTGGGCTACAGAGAGGTGTGAGCGCAACATCCCAGAATGACAGAATCGCTGAGGTTGGAAAGGACCTTCAAGGCCATCCAGTCCAACCATCCCCAGCACTGCCAAGGCCACCACTGACCATGTCCCCAAGTGCCACATCCACAGGGATTTCAATCCCTCCAGGGATGGGGATCCACCCCTGCCCTGGGCAGCTGTGCCAGGGCTGGACAGCCCTTCCCAGGAGGAATTTCCCCACTGTCCCACCTGCCCCTGCCCTGGCCCGGCCTGAGGCTGTGCCCTCTGTTCCTGTCCCTCTCCCCTGTCCCTGTTCCCTCTGCTCCTGTCCCTGTTCCCTGTCCCTGTTCCCTTTCCTCCTGTCCCTGTTCCTGTCCCTGTTCCCTGTCCCTGTTCCCGACCCCCTGTCCCAGCTCCCCCTCCTGGCAGGGATTGCAGAGCCAGAAGGTCCCCCCTGAGCCTCCTTTTCTCCAGCTCAGCCCCCCCCAGCTCCCTCAGCCCCTCCTGCTGCTCCAGCCCCTTCCCAGCTCCATTCCCTGCCCTGGGCACCTCCAGCCCCTCCATGTCCTTCTTGCCATGAGGGATCCAGAGCTGAGGGTCTTGCTCAGTTTTGATTCTCATCTCATCCCAGACATTATTTAGTCCACTCTACCCCATTCCAACTCCAAAGGCACCTTGCTGGACTGAGATGGCAGTGAGGACCAGACCCAGAATTCCCAAACATTCCTTCTCATGCCAGACACACCTTGGGCACATTGTCCTTGTCTTGAGGGGCCCCAAACTGACTCAGCTCAGATCTTAGATCCCAAAGAGGAGCCTTTCCGGGCTAAGCTGTGGCTGAACCTTGGAGAGCCACTACCCTGCCCTTGCCCTGAGCCCTGCCCTGGGTGCTGGTGCCCCTCTGACCCGTGCCCTGTCTCTTGCAGGACTCCCAGCTGTGTTTGTCACAGCGTGGGCCAGCGTGAGAGCCGCTCTCGCCGACACCGAGTAAGTCCCAACACCTTCTCTTCTCCTCCCTGGAGCTCCTGAGGGGCCTGGGGGTGAATCCCAAGGGAAGGAGGAGCCAGGCAAAGCCACAGGTCCGAGATGGAGTGGGTTAACTCTGGGGTGTGAATGTGTCATGGCAGGGAAGGATGAACTTTCCTGGTTTCCCTTCCTTTGCTGGGATTTTCCATGGAATGGGAACACCTCCAGTTGTCATCCCTGGGGATAAAAGGGACAATTTCCAGCCAGGCAGGGACAAGACCTTCAAAATCCTGAATGAACAGGCTTGAGTTTGTGACACAGCAGGTTCAGCACAGTCAGAGAAGGTTTGGTGCTGCTGAGGTGGTGCTGGAACTCCACCACACAGGACATGTGTGGATCACAGGATTCCAGAATGGTTTGGGTTGGAAGGGATCTTAAAGCCCATCCAGTGCCACCCTCTCATGGGCAGGGACACCTCCCACTGGCCCAAGTTGCTCCAAATCCTGTCCAACCTGGCCTTACCCCCTACAATTCACAGGCTTGGCCACACAGCAGGTTCCACCTGCCCAGAATCTGCCACCAGAAGTGTGGAGGACCCCAGGAAGCTTCTCAGATGGCTTTGCCTGGGAAGACACTCCTTTCCCAATGGGATTTCAGCTCCAGGTTTGGAAGGATGGATTAGCAGAGCTGCCCAAGTGTGTGGAGTTTTTCCAAGACAGAATCATTTGGGGTGGGAGGGATCTTTAAAGGTCATCTTGTCCAACCCTCCTGCCATGGTCAGGGATATCCCTCAGTAACCGAAGGGACCTACAAGGAAGCTGGAGAGGAACTGTGCTTCAGGAACTGCAGTGACAGGACAGGGGAGAATGGCTTCAAACTGACAGAGGAAAGGTTTAGATTAGATCTTAGGGAAGATTTCTTCCCTTTGAGGTAGGGCAGGCCCTGGCACAGGTTGCCCAGAGAAGCTGTGTCTGCCCCATCCCTGGGAGTGTCCAAGGGCAGGTTGGACAGGGCTTGGAGCAACCTGGGCTGGTGGAAGGTGTCCCTGCCCATGGCAAGGGGTGTGACAAGATGGTCTCTGAGGTCCCTTCCACCCCAAACCATTCTGGGATTCCCTGTTCCTCAGTCATCTCAGCCCCTGCTGTCCATGCAGTCTGGATTACTCCAGGTTTCTTCTGGGAAGGAGGTGAAGAAGAAGAGGAAAAGAGTTGGAAAGGGCAAGTCTCACTGACTGTGGAAAGAGCTGTTCCACCATGTGGAGAGCACAAACCACTCCGGACAGTTGTGGCTTTAGAGCAGAAAGACTATTTGAAAGCCACTCTGAGTGAAGGCAGGGTTAGACCAAGGCCCTTCCACCACAGCAGGCTCTGGAGGAACCCACCATTCCAGGGTGGATTTCTCCAAGGAGACATTTGATCTGCTGCTCTTGGTCACCACTGCTGTCCTGATGGAACATCCATCTCTTCTCAGGTGTTGGGACTTGAGTGCTGGCAATTTGAAGTGGATTATTCAGGTGCCCATCCTGGCAGCTATCGTGGTGAGTACGGGCACGGCCCCGGGGTGGGAGGCAGTGCCCATGGGCCAGTGGGAATTGCTGAGCCAGGATTCCCTGCTCCAACCACCCTGAATAATGAGCAGTCTTGATCTATCCAGTTGAAGGGCTCTGTGTTTGTCCTGCCTGCAAGTTTGACAGTTTGTCAGCACAGGGTTTGAGTCACTTCAAGTTTGAGTCACTTCAAGTTTGAGTCACTTTAAGTTTGAGTTACTTCAAGTTTGAGTTACTTCAAGTTTGAGTTACTTCAAGTTTTGCTTAGGAAAGGAAAATCCCACCTTTCTGGGGGTAGGGCCCTAAAATCGTGAATGAAACCAACACTCAAACCTTCAGTATTTCCAACCCACGTGACACTGGGAGCTCCCAGGGGTCGGCACCTTCTTATCATGAGTGGGAAGAACTGGAATTTGGGGTCTGTAGTTGGACCAAACCTTCTCCCCAAGAGTGTCTTCAGATCGTTTCAGACTCATCTTTCTGAGCTTAGCAAAGCTTGGGAAGCCTCAAAGGTGGAGAAGGAAGTGAAACCATCCCAGCTATGCCTGAACACCTCAACCACTGCTGGAGGGCCCTTTCACCCCACCCAGGGGCCAGAGGGGACAGAAAGGATCTCAGGGTGTCCTCCACACCCAGGGCTGAGCTCTCCAAAGCTGGAGGGTCCTTTCACCCCACCCAGGGGCCAGAGGGGACAGAAAGGATCTCAGGGTGTCCTCCACACCCAGGGCTGAGCTCTCCAAAGCTGGAGGATCCATTCTAAATGGGATTATCTGCACAGGGGGAATTCAGGACTAGCTTTGTGTTTGCTTGAGCAGCATCCTAATGAGGTGGAGGACCTGCCTTCATGGGTTCATTAATTACCCCTGAACTGAGGTTGATGTGCTCAGTGTGCCATTGGTGGGGTGATTTGGGCTGGGGGGGCTTTACTTCTTCACACTGGTGGAAATTCTCCACCTGGCCCCAGCAATTCCTTCTGCCCCTTGGAAGAAAGGAAGCCCAGGGAGCACAGTGTGGTCACCAGGAATGCCACGGTGGGATGGAGGAGAAGGCTCAGATGGTTCAGGAGATGAATTCCAGCAGCCTGGCTGCATGGCATGTCGAGCCCAATTAGCAGAGGAGAAAGAGCTCGATTGAGTGCCAGTTGTTGCTGCAGGAGGCTGGGCCCTGGCTGCCTGCAAATCCAGCTGTTTATCATGCAAAAATATTCTGTGGCTGGTTCCTCTCTCCTTTCTGTGGGTTGACATTGTCCCCTTGGCTGCCCCTGCAGTTCCCACCCCGCTGCTCAGATGGGGCTGGACCCAGTTGTGCCTTTTCTGGATGTACTTGCAGGGAATTTGGAGGCTGAGGGGCTGCAAATCCCTGAGCTCTCCTCCTGCCTTTGATGTTGTTCCCTTGGCTGCATTTCCTCTCCAATTTAGCACACGTTTCAGGAAAGCTGAGCAGTTGCCCTTCTGACTGTGATAAGGTTGGACATTTTTAATTTAGGCAGAAAATGCAGGACCAGATCCCACTTTTGAGCTAAAAAAACTCATCTGAGAAAGAAATCCTGCTTTTTTTCGCCCCTTCCTTTCAGATTGGTTTCCAATCCAAAGGTTTTATTTACCCCAGGCTCTGCCTGTGGGTCTGCCCCTCCCAACTCCTGTGCCACTCAGTAAATCTCAACCAAAGTGGGATCAGGGAATGGAGTTTCCTGGATGTTCAATTCCCACAAACCTCATGAAAAGGGGCAAAGAGAGGCAGGAGATAAATCTTCCTGGTGGCCCTTCCAGGGAAAGGGAGAGGCAGGACCCTTTTAACCAGAGGGGAGCTGCTCACAATGAACTCACACCTTGGCCATGGAATCCAACCACAGGAGACAAAGCCCCTGCAAACCAGGCCATGCTCCTCCAGCAGCTCCTTGTTCTAGGAGTGTGGGGCATTATCCATGGGAATGGCTTCCAAATGGCCGTGGTGGCATCTCCCTCATGGAAACACTGGAAGCCAAATCTGCTCCACCTCAACCCAGGATGAAAACAGGGAGGTCTCGTGGGCTGGGCTGTGCCACAGAGCAAAACAGAGGGTGACAATGGTCCCTTCTGGCCTAGAATTCCAAGCCTGTGTGGTAATTTGGTGCCTTGAAATGCTGCTCTGGGGGCATCTGGGAAGTCAAGTGAGTGCTGGAAGATTCTGGAGGAATCCACAGGCAACGACATTGTCCAGGAACATGGAGCTGCCCAGAGCAGACAGTCCCACAGAAGTTCTGCTCCAGGCCCATAAAGGGCTTTGTCTGCAGGTGTAATCCCAGCTCCAGGGAAATCACCTCTGAGGAGCTCCAAAACCTGAGCATCTCAGGAATGTCAACGCCTTTTCCACCTCTCTGAAGGAGCCATGAGATGTTGCCCTGGAGTTTTGCTCTGTGGGTCACCATGGGCACATCCCCATAGGACAGGATCAGACCCACACAGTCAGTAAGGCTGCAGAAGTTCTCTAAGTCCAACCATTCCCAGCCCTGCCAAGGCCACCACTGCCCCATGTCCCCAAGTGCCACATCCACAAGGCTCTGAAATCCTCCCAGGGCTGGTGATTCCTCTTCCAACCTGTGACCTTCTGGATGAGCTTGGTCGAGCAGCTGACCATGAGTTGGGTTCATAGATGAGTCTCCCTGACAGCAGTAGATGTTCCTCCTTTATTCTCCTTGTCTGATCCACACCAGACACTTCTCCAGAGGGAGAGTCAGTGGTGAAATCCAACAGAAGCCTCACAGTTTCATTGCTCTCCCTCACTCTTGAGCTGTCACCTCCACTCAGGTCCTCACCACGGTGCATTTGGCTTGTTCTCCTTTCCTTTTCCACGTGGAACTCTGGAAAGACATCCTGCTGATGCTCCTGGTGTGCTGAGGAGCTCTGGGTCTCACCTGGGCTGCAGGAGAAAAAGAGAACCTCATTCAGTTCTCCTCCCCAGAGTTCCCAGTTTGCAGGTGCCTGCTGGGCTGGCTGGCTCAGATGGAGCTGCTCCCATGGGAAATTCCACACCTGGTCAGGGAAGGTCATTCCTTTCTCTCTGCAAGATCCCACCCAAGAGTTCATTCCCAGGACCCTCATCCCTTCCAGGGGATGAGCTCTCCCTGGAGGAGCTTCCCACACAGTCACTGCCCTGCCTGCCCTTGGGGAAGGACTCAGCTGAGCAGCTCCACCACCACTGGATGGTCTTTAACAGTTGTCTTTTCTTTGTTGTTGTGTTTTTTTTTCCTTTCCAGGTAAATTTTATTCTTTTTATCAATATTATCAGAGTCCTCGCCACCAAACTACGAGAGACCAACGCAGGGAGGTGTGACTCCAGACAACAGTACAGGTGGGTCCTGTGGCCTCTCCGCTCCTTGGGAGAGGACAAAGTCCTTGTTTCACCCCCTTGGCTTCACAGGGTGATCAGTTTGTGGTGTCTGTGGCCACCTGAAATAAGGTGGGAAGGATGTTGCCTTCCAAGTCTGGTCATGCAGAATGAACCAACAGCAGTTCAAACATCTCCTAAACCTTTCCAGTCCAACCTGGAGGACCTGCCTTGTAGGTCAGAGAGGAATTCAGGCCCTTCAGCCAGTTCAGAAGTGAATGTGCTGCTCTTGAACCAAGAGTGCCAAAATAAAAGCAATGTTTATGCAGTTGAAGCCCTTAAAACCTGTAGCAATGTCCTCATCCCTGTTTATTCCCCTCCTGTGCTCTGGGAAATGTGCTCTGTTTGTTCAGTGTGCCCTTCAAGGGGTGTTTGGTGCCTGTGCTGGAATGCAAAAGATGATTCCTGACCCTTTGCTGCTGTTTCCTTGTTTGCTGTGCTTTGTTTTCCTTTGTTCTGCCAGCCCTTCCCTCTGCATAATTCGGGTTGTTTGTAGGAAAAAACCATCTTGCTGAGGCCCCTCAGGTGCCTGAGATCTCCCAGTGCCTCCCAGCCCCTCCAGGCCTGCCCAGCAGGACACATGGAAAGGGGCAGGGTGGGATGGTTTGGGCTGCCCACCATGAGCTCATTGCCCCCCTCTGGCTCTGCAAACACACCACGTTCCCTTTGGAGCAGGAGGGGGACTTGGCAGGAGAACACCTCTCCGTTTTTCTCTGCTGCCCTGTCAGGGCTCTGATTTATCTGTTTATTTACTTCTCCCTGGCTGGGCCTTGCTGGTTATTGTGGTTTGGATGGACCTTTCTCCTTTTAAAGTGTTCAGTTCCCTCGGGGGTTTCCAGCTGCTGGACAGAGGCGGCCCCAGACCTGTGTGGGGGTGGTGGCTGCCCTTGGCCATAATTGCTGCCCTTGGTGACCTGCTGTGACTCTTGGCAGAGGGTTCAGTCCTCCATTAATGTCCCTTTCAGGCAAAGCTGGTTCCCTCAGGAGCAAAGCCAGCCAAGTCCTTGGGTTGTGTGGTACCTCCCCCCAGGCCCCAACAGATGCTGAGATGCAGCTGCTGCTTTAGAAGGAGGTTTTCCAAGTGATGCTGCAGCCCAAAGCCCCTTCTGAGAGTGTCCACCTTCCAATCCCACAGGCACTGTCCCCTTCCCTCTGAGAGCTGGAATAATTCTGCTCCCAAATGCACTTTGCTCTCCACCAGCCCTGCCACCAACCCAGGGTGGATTTTCATGTCTGGCCTCAACAAGCAGGAAAATCACAGTGTGGTTGAGGTTGGAAGTGCCCTCTGGAGATCATCAAGTCTAACCCTCCCTGCTGGAGCAGCTCCAGCTGCTGCAGTTTGTGCAGGGCCATGTCCAGGCAGAGAATGAAGGAGAACCCTCCGTTATGGGCAAGGGGTTTGGTGCCAGTCAGAGCTTGATGGTGGAATAACAGCCCATTTCCCTGCCCAGTCACCCTCCCACCCTCCACCATGACCTGACCCAAACCTGGAGACACTCTGAGGCTGGAAAAGACTCCTCTGTGCCTCCAGCAGCATCCCCTGGGAAAGGTTTAAGTAGCACATCAAGCCATGGTGGAGGATGGACCAGGGTTGTCTCATGTTCCAATGAGAGAAGCCACAGCTTGAAATTCCAAGCTGGAACAGCAGCACACATGTCCTTCCAGTCACCCTCCCTCCCTCCACCATGATCCTGACCTGGAGATAGGCTGAGGCTGGACAGACCCCTCTGTGCCTCCAGCATCAGCCCCTGGGACAGGTTTGAGCAGCCCATCAAGCCATGGGTTGCCTCACGTGCCATAAGAGAACAAGAGCTTGGCATTGCAGGGGCCACAGTTCCAGTGCAAACAGGAGCTGTCCAAGCGTGCCCAGGGGGACTGTGCCACCCCAGCCACTGATGCCTGTGTGTCCCTGTGTGTGCCTGTCCCCAGGAAGCTGCTGAAGTCCACGCTGGTCCTCATGCCGCTCTTTGGCGTTCACTACATCGTTTTCATGGCCATGCCATACACAGACGTGTCAGGGATTCTTTGGCAAGTTCAAATGCACTATGAAATGCTGTTCAACTCTTTCCAGGTATGGGAACTGTGGGACTGGGGGGGGTAACACAAGGAATTCCATGGGGAGAATGGGGGGTGGCATCGATGCCAGGGCAGTCTGGGCGTGCTGGGCAGAGACTCCCAGGCAGCCAAATCCTCACAACTGTGTTGGTTTTTCTTCCTTGCAGGGATTTTTTGTTGCCATCATATACTGTTTTTGCAATGGAGAGGTAAGTCACCTCCCCCTTGGCTGTTCCCCTCCTTTTGGGGTGAGTTCCACAGGCAGGGATGAACATCACCCCCTCCCACTCCCACAGTGCCCCAGCCCTGCTTGGCACTCTGACAGTGCCCCTTTTTGGCCATCCAGGACACCCAGGTGGGTGTGCCACCAATAAATGAGCTGCTGGGAGTGGCTAATGGAGAAAAAGATGGCATTTTTTCTCATTTCCCACCACGAGGGCTGTTCAGTGCTGCTGCAGTTGGGACCTGTGGCAGGAGGAGGAGCTGATGGAGCAGCTGCCTGGCCAGAGAACCTTCTCCTTGTCCAGGCTCCTTCCACCTTTTATCTTCTATTGCCAGAGTAATGTCCTTTGATGGTTTTGTTTCCATTTATTCCCTCTGTGGCTGCAGATTAGATGGTCAGGGGGTGCACACTGGGGAGGCATTTCCCTGGGCTGGCATAAACCTGGTTGGACTTAAATTTGTGGCTTTTGAGGGGAAATGCAACTACAAAGAGGATGCTTTTGTTCTAGAGGTTAAACCAAGGCAAAATCTCAACCATAAGGGGAGTTCATCTCATCCTAACTTTAACCATCCATTTTAGACTCAGCCTAAAGTAGTCTCAGTCTAAAGCAGTCTCAGTATTATCAGTCTAAAGTAGTGGTTTGAGTCTAAAAGAGTCAGTTATCTCCTTTCCAGAGGCAATTCCTGGTGACTCAGGTGCCTTTGAAGGTGGTTCATCCCACTCATACTTGACTTTCATGGTCCATTGAGCGGAGTCTATCCTGGATTTGCCCTTCGACAAAGTTCACCCACATTTTCAGTCAGATGTTTCCAGCCATTCAAGCTGTCAAATATTCCATGTGGAAAGGGGACATTTAGTGTGAATTTGCTGTTCCTCCCAATTCCATAGAATCTCTGAGTCTCCTGAGTTGGAAGGGACCTGTAAGGACCATCATAGTCCAGCTCCCCCCAGAGTCCCCCCCTGTCTTGGTTTCATTTTGGTTTCCCAGCCCCTGAGCTGCCCTTCCTTCTCCCTCCGTTCATCAAAGTGGGGAAAGGAGAAAGGGGGAAAAAAAACTTGAAAGAAAAAAGTTGAAAGTGAGAGTATAGATATGTATATTTCTAAATGTTTACAATTATATACATGCAATCTGCACCCACAACAGGAAAAGAGAAAAGGAAGGGAAAAGGGAAGGGGGAGACAGGGACAACAAAGAGACAAAACAGAAGCAACAAGTACCAAACACCCACCCCCACCCCCCAAGTAAACCAGTACAATACAGTCCTACCAACCACTCTCAGAAGAAAACCAGCCCCCTCTCTCATGTCCCTTCACTCACAACTTTTCTCTGATCTTCTGCTTGGCTCTGATAAGGGACTGAGAGCAGCAAATCCTCCTTGCTCCCAACCTTCACCGGAAACAGAAGACCAAACCACTTCCTATCTCCCTGTCTCATATCCTCCCTTGTCCCGTGAGAGGGGAAAAAATGGGTGAGGAATACCTGGGAGACAAGCCCCTCCCTAGTCCCATCTGGTTACCAGGGAAAGCCTGGACCAAACCATCACACCCCCCCATCCTGTCTGTGGATCCCACCCCCTTCTGCCCCTCTCTGCCCCTCTCTCCTCCCACTCAAGCTTTTTCCCCCTCCCTTCTCTCTCAGGTCCAAGCAGAAATCAAGAAGTCGTGGAGCAGGTGGACATTGGCCCTTGACTTCAAAAGGAAAGCACGAAGTGGGAGCACCACCTACAGCTATGGACCAATGGTGTCCCACACCAGCATCACCAACGTGGCCACACGAGGGGCCCTCGCTCTGCACCTCAACACGAGGCTCCTGCCAGGGCCCCTCAACGGGCACCGCAACCTGCCAGGCTACGTCAAGAATGGCTCCATCTCAGAGAACTCCATGCCCTCCTCGGGCCCGGAGCAGTACAACAAGGACGAGGAGTATCTCAACGGCTCCGGCCTCTACGATGGGGACAGGCCCTCGGCGCTCGTGGAGGAGGAGAGGGAGACGGTGATGTGAGGGCAGGAGGGCACAGAGGAAACCAAAGGGAGCCAGAGGATGCCAGAGGGTCCTGCAGAGTGTTTCGTGGGCAGAACATCAGCAGGCCACGCGTGGAGTGCCAGGGGTTTCCACACAGTTCCTCTGCTCTGTGGGACCAGAGGTTGAGTTATGTGGGGGAAACAAGGGAGCCACTCACACGGCTGGTTGTGGATCCCACCCATGGACTCTGATCTACAGTGGCTGGTTGTGGATCTCATCCACAGATCCCACCCATGGACTCTGATCTACAGTGGCTGGTTGTGGATCCCACCCATGGACTTGGTGATCCACAGTGGCTGGTTGTGGATCCTATCCATGGACTCTGATCCATGTTGACTGGTTATGGATCCCACCCATGGACTCAGAGATCTACAGTGGCTGGTTGTGGATCTCATCCACATCCCACCCATGGACTTGGTGATCCACAGTGGCTGGTTGTGGATCCTATCCATGGACTCTGATCCATGTTGACTGGTTATGGATCCCACCCATGGACTCAGAGATCCACAGTGGCTGGTTGTGGATCCGATCCCTGGATTCACATCCACAGTGGCTGGTTGTGGATCCCATCTGTGGACTCTGATCCACAGGGGTTGGTTGTGGATCCCACCCATGAACTCTCATCCATAGGGGCTGGTTGTGGATCCCACTCATGGACTCTGATCCACATCTCCCCAGTGTTCATGGGCCAGGGCTCTCCACTCCTGATGGCCTTGCCACCTGCTGGACCACAGAGACCCTGGGAGTTCACCAGGGAGGGCTGAGAAGCACCACGTGGGTCCTTGGAGCTCTTGGAGAGTGTGGGCAGCCGAGGAGGACAGGAGGCTCTCCAGGAGCCTCACAGGGAGTGTCCAGTGCCACCACTTTGAGAGGGCAGAAACCACCCTGGGCATCCCCCGCCTCAGTTTGGTTTGCTCTCTGCCTGTCAGCTCTGCCTGGTAACACACACAATGTTGGTCCTGCAACAGGTGGGCAAAGGTCCTGCTCGGTCCAACCTGTCCCACATTCCTCCTGCCTTGGGAAAGCTCCTTGGCAAAGGTCTCCTGTGGGCTGGGGGGTTGGCAGGAGGTGGGCACAGGACTCTGCTCTCCTCCCCCTGAGCCCCAGCAGCAGGACAGAAGCAGTGCCATGGGAGGGTGGAAAATGGGCTTCCCAAAATACACAAGGTTGCTGTTCCTGCAGATGCAGCTCTGGAGAGGGAACCTCTGGAGAGGGAACCTCCGGAGAGGGAACCTCTGGTGAGGGAACCTCCAGGGGCAGGGAACTGGCAGGTCCTGGAAGGGGTGTGGGTAAATCAGTTCAGAGGGCACCTAACTCAGCCCTCCCTGTCTGGGGGCTCATGGGAACAAACTTCATTTCATTTTGAAACCTCTACATTGTTTTTCATCTTCTTCTCCGAAAATCCTGTTCCACTGAATCATGGAAACCCAGGAGGGTTTGGGTTGGAAGGGTCCTCAAAGGTCACTCAGTGCCACCCCCTGCCATGGGCAGGGACACCTTCCACCAGCCCAGGTTGCTCCAACCTGGCCTTGGACACTTCCAGGGATGGGGCAGCTGCAGCTTCTGTGGACAACTGGTCCAAACCCTCCTGAGGAGAAAGACTCCACCAACCTTCTGCCTGTAGCCCCCAGGGGCACAGCCTGGGGGGTCCAGCCAGACAAACCCACCTTCAGGAGATCCAAAGGCACAATTTGTTGGATAAAAGCCCAGGGGTTGGTCCTGGATGGTCACCTTCAGAACTTTGCTGTTCTCTGTGTTTTGGGCACACACACACCAGGGCACACCTTAGCTTGAGTGACTTCAACCAAAGGCCTTGTCTTCTCCCTTGGGTGCTCAGATGAGGAAATTCTATTGTGGTTGTTCCCAAAGAGATGTCTACTTCCTTCAGGAGGGGGAGGCCAGGAGGACTTTGTCCCTGTGCAGAGTTTTCCTTGCTGGGGCTTTTGGCAGAGTGTCCCTAAAGGTTGTTCTCTGGTGGATCTTCAGCAGGCACGACCAGCTGAAGTCCTTGGTGGCCAACAATGGGCTGTGCTGGGGCTGATCCTCCTGGGAAGGGTCTCTGCCCATTCCAAGTGTGACACAGAATCGGTCAGGAGTGAGGAATGAGGAACAGCCACCAAAATTCCTGTTGCAGGAAATTCTTCCCCATGGGAAGGCTCTGCCTGAGCCAGCCTGGACCTTCCTTTCAGCCTCAACTCCAGTTCAAGACTCAGCTCCTCATGGGGCATTTTTTTCCCCCCTAATTTCTTCTTTTCCTTCTTGGCAAATTCCTGGTAACTGAAGTGCTTTGGCCACTGTAACTCCAATGGAATAGGAAGGAGGTGTTGGGGAGGTTTGGGAAGTCCCTCAGGATGCAGGTGAGGGAAATGGGACCATCTGCTCTCTGTTCTCATCCATTAGGTGTAGGTGTTGGGTCACATCAGCCAGAA
Source organism: Sakesphorus luctuosus (assembly GCA_013396695.1). Classification (NCBI taxonomy): domain Eukaryota; kingdom Metazoa; phylum Chordata; class Aves; order Passeriformes; family Thamnophilidae; genus Sakesphorus; species Sakesphorus luctuosus. Next base: position 23,113 of record VWZD01011161.1, on the reverse strand, counting down.
CATCTGAGGTGCATCCAGCTGATGCAATCAGCTGCTCTTGGGAGGGACAATTAAGGACTGACTTCCACCAAACTCTGATGGAAGTCGGGAAGAGAAGTTGGGATTGGCCTCTGTGTCCCTCATCTCCTTTAGACACTCCCCCACCTTAGGCCTGACCAGGGAAATCAGAGGACAAACCTCTTCCCTTGGACATCTCTGAGTTTTGGAGTCAGAGCTGGTGGGGGATGTGGTGCCTGAGAGGCTCCATCAGGAGCTGGAGCTCCTCTCCACCATCTGCAGGATGCAGGACATGGAATCCCTGAGGCTGGCAAAGACCTCCCAGCCCCTGGAGCCCACCCTGTGCCTGATGTCCACCTTGGCAAAGCCCTCCCAGCCCCTGGAGCCCACCCTGTGCCTGGTGCCCACCTTGGCAAAGCCCCGCCAGCCCCTGGAGCCCACCCTGTGCCCGATGCCCACCTTGTCCCCCAGCCCAGAGCACTGAGTGCCACAGCCAGTCCTGCCTTGGGCACCTCCAGGGCTGGGCACTCCAACCCTCCCTAGGCAGCCCCTTCCAGTGCCTGCCCACCCTTTCCAGGCAGAAATTCCTGCCACCTGCTCCTGAGCCACCTGCCCTATGGCACTGACACAGAGCTGCTGCCCCTGCTGCCCCATGGCATTGATACAGAGCTGCTGCCCCTCCTGCAGACCCCTCTGCTGAGGGACAGAGCCAGGCTGGGCTGGCACTGAGTCAGGGACACCCTGGGCACAGGTGCCACACACACAGTCCTGTTCTCCCTGGGCCGGTCCTGCCACTGCCACACACTGTGCCACTTGGCCAAACTCAGCTGTGCCAACTGCTGAGGACTTTGTCCTTTCCTTCCCTTTCCTTCCCTTTCCTTCCCTTTCCTTCCCTTTCCTTCCCNAGCTGCTGGTAATTGAGGCTGGATTCCCAGACAGGCTCTGGCTGGAGGAGCACTGGCATGGCTGGAGTCATCTTCCCTTCCCTTCCCTTCCCTCCCCTTCCCTCCCCTTCCCTTCCCTTTCCCTTCCCTTTCCCTTCCCAAACCTTCCCTCTTCCCTTTCCTCTTTTCCTTTCCTCTTTCCCTCCCCTCTTTTCTTTCCATGTGAACTCGGATCCTCCAGTTTTCTCACTGCCTCTCACCAGCCCCACTCTGCCCAAATTCCAGGCAGTATCACCATTTTCCCAGGATTTGGGAGGCAGGTGGAGGAAAGACCCTCATGGTGGGGGGACCCCTACAAGAGATATTAGAGAAGACTCCTGGGGGAAGGTTTGCACACCTTGGCTCAGAGTTCTGCCCTCCAGTTGAACTCCAAGATCTCGGGTTCCTTTGACCTGCCAAGTCCCCACAACCTTCCCTTTCTCTGTGGGGTTTGGGGCTGGAGTTGGGTCTCTATTCATATTCTGCTTTCATTTCATGTTCTCATCTGCCCACGTGGCTTCTCCTCCTGCTCCAGGTCGGTCCATCCTGGTTGGAGTCGATGATCTTGGAGGGCTTTGCCAACCTGACCCATCCCTGATTCCATGATGAGCCCAACGAGCTCTGTCCCCATCCAGAAAAGGTTTCCCAGATTTTCCAGTGGGGCAGGGAAGGGCTGGGAAGGAGCTGAGGGCTTGGCAGGGGCCAGGACTGAAAGGAAAAGTGGTGGAGGAGCTGCCCCAGAGGCTCAGGGGTAATTAGGGAGTCTTGCAGATCTGGCTTCTTTTCAGGAAGATAAATTATTGAATAATTATGATTTCTCCTAATTGGGAGAGCCTTGAGAGAGCAAAGGGGGGATGTAACAAAGTCAGTACAACTCTCTCTCCCTCTTCATCCCCCACTGGCACTTTTCCATTTTTGTCTCACTTGAAAAAGTGGTCACTTAACACAAACTCAACTTGAGAACCCACAATGTGCATCAGTCTGGGGTGAAATCCTGACCCCAGGCAAACCAACACCCAAATGCCTGTGGATCTCCACGGGGTGGGTTTCACCCATGGATTCTGCAGAGGAGAAGGGTGATGATGTCAGTAAATCACCTCCCCTGTCCCCCAAACCTTCCCTGGCTTTCAGGGTGTCGTTTTCCTTTGGATCAGGAGCACAGCAGGGCCCCAAAGCAGAAATCCAAGGGCAGGAGAAGGTCTGAGGGGCAAAATGCTCCAGGAGTGACATCATTGTGGTTTGGGCTCAGCTTCTGCCTGGGGGGATTTAGGACATGGGAGACCCTTGGCTCAAAAAGGACAAAGGATTAAAATGTTTGAGAGGGGTGGGATTAGTGTGTGCTGGGTCTCCAAATTGCCTGGGGTTACATCCCCCAGAATAGAACCCCAGAATCCCCTGGGAGGAGCTGAGCTGAGGGGTGTCCTCCAAGCAGGGGCCCCAAACAGGAGACAAAGCAATGACCTCACTGGGGAAGCAGCTTCTGTTTCAACCAGAGCATTAGGGCAGACAGGAGCCCTTCTAAACATAGACCTGAGTCTTTCCAGCCAGGCCAAGCTTCACCTTTCTCTTTTTCTCTGTCTAAATTATTCTTCCCTGAGAGCAGCAGGGGAGGAGGAATTGCAGAACCAAAGCCTGGTTGGGGCAGGGACACCTCCCACCAGCCCAGGTTGCTCCATCCCCATCCTGGAACAAGAAGCCATTTGTTGTTAGAGGTGCAATATTCGGAAGGGCAGGTGGTGTGGGGTGGATCTGGTGGGAAAGGGAAGTCTGGTGGTGGCAGAGGAGGAAGGACAGGCACAGCCAATCCCATCCCCAATCCCATCCCAAATCCCATCCCAAATCCCATCCCCAATCCCATCCCTGTGTTCCCAAGTGCTCTGTCAGCCCTTCCCATCTGCATGAGCTGGGGGTGAATGAAGAGACAAACCTGCTGCTACAACCCACTCCTTCATCTCAGCAGCTTCAGCGTGACCCAGCCATGGTGGTCACCAGGAGGGTTGGGATTTGGACACTGGAGAAAGGACTCAGCCATTCCAGGGCTGTTTCCAAGCCCTTGGCTCCTTTGGCTGCTCTGGGAGAGGAGTTGGGGGGTGTTTTCCTCCCTCTGACATGAAGTGGGTTTTAAGGGCTTGTCCCACTCCAGGAGAAGGACCAAGTCAGGAGAGTCAAGGATGAACCTGAGTCCTCTCCATGTGTGTGTGCTCAGGCAGGTGGTTGGTGGACATTCCTCCCCCTCCACTCTCTGCACGGACCAAAGGCACGAGCAGGACATGGCAAACCACAGGTGTGTGGAAAAGGGAATTCCAATAAAAAGAAACCTTTCTTGATGCTCCTGGAATATTTCTCCTGTGTCTTTTCCTGTCCAAAGGCCTCAGAGCCTCAAAAATCCCGCAGGGACACACGTAGAGGGGTGTGGGTGGGTATTGCTCTGGGTTTGGGAGGAAGGAGCTTCTGGAGCTGCTCCAGAAACAGGAAGATGGGGATGAGCTGTCTCTGGAAAGCCTTTGGGAAGATCTCCCTCTGAGTGGCTTAAAAACCTGCTGAGGTTGGTGGGTCTCAGGAGCATCAGGAACAAACCAGCTCCAAGCCAGGCTTCCTGTTGGGATGCAGCTTCTGGAGCCATTCCAGTTCCACTGCTGACATCCTTCTCCTTCACCTTGGATGAGCTCTAACAGCATCTAAATAACAGAATGCCAGGATAGGTTGGGTGGGAAGGGCCATCAAAGCCAGTGCCACCTCTGCCATGGGCAGGGACACCTCCCACTGTCCCAGGGTGCTCCAACCTGGCCTTGGACACTCCCAGGGCTGGGGCAGCCACAGCTGCTCTGGGAAATCCATTCCAAGGCATCACCTCCTTCATCAAAAAATTCCTTCCTATTATCTGCTCTGAATCTCCTCTCTTTTAGTTGCAAATGAAGTTTGGCCTTAGTTCTTCCCAAGCACAGCATGGGTGACCCCAGGCCCAGCTTAAGGAGGAGAAGGACCATCCCAGTGGAGAAGAGTCTGTTGGGTGCTGCAGTTCAGTAAAGCTGAGCCTTTCCCACCTCACAGACTGAGCCTTTCCCACCTCACACTCACCCTGAGCCTTTCCCACCTCACTCACACTGAGCCTTTCCCACCTCACAGACTGAGCCTTTCCCACCTCACACTCACCCTGAGCCTTTCCCACCTGACTTTCCTTGACTTCTCTGCAGGAAAAGGCCCCCCACCATCTCTGCCCGTGGTCCCCACTGGCAGCTGCAGAGAGCAGGGGGAAGTTGCAGGAGGAAAACAAAACAGAGGCACAGGACAAGTGGCCAAGTGCCCCTTCCCTCCCTCCCTCCCTTGTCCCAGAGCTCTGCTGTTCCCAAGTGGTGGCAGTGACTATTTTGGAGGATGTTCTCGAGCCACCTGATCCCCTCATGGTGTCCCCATCACGAGGGGCTCCCCATTCCCTCCACAGCCACGAGATCCCCTCAGCCAGCACAGCCCAGACAGTGCCAGGGGGTTCCCTGGAGCTCTGTGCTGGCAGGGCATGGAGCTGGCACAGCAAACACTGCCTGTGGTGAGGATGAAACCCAATCCTGGTGAAACCTCACTGGGGGAGACCTTTCCAGAGTGTCATCCCCTGCTCACACTGCTCAGGACTTCCACGAACTCCTTGGAATTCTTTCCTCCTGCAGCCTTTCCCTCTCTTTTATCCACTCCAAAACTAAATGCCTCCTGAATCCACCATTCCATTTTGTTGAGCACGAGGTCCAGGTTGGTGGTGCCTTTTCTTCCTATTGCAGGTGAAATTTGGGGCCCTTCTACCCCTTTTCTCTGTGCCCAAATCTGTGCCTGCCAGGGGTGTCTGCAGGGAAAATAAAACACCTCTTTGAGGGCCTGGAGGATTCATGTTCCCAGTGGAATTCATGTTGCCAGTGGAATTCATGTTCAACCAGCCCTGGGACCTCGAGGGGAAGGACTTGGAGGTGCTGGTGGATCAAAGACTGGACATGGCCCTGCTGTGAGAGCTGGGCTTGAACCCCCCATGCCCAGTGTGGATGCAAAAAGCTGCAAGAAACAGCAAGTCCTGCTGGTTTGGGAAAGCAGTTTGTGCAGCAAAAAAGAGCTTTGTGTTCCTTCCAGTCCAAACTGAGCCCAGCAAGGGCACTCAGCTGAGAGCCAGGAGGGTTCCTGACAGAGCTTCATCTTTAATGAGCTCATGGAGCACTATAAAAAATGAGAAACCACTTTTTGATTGGATTATTTTCCTGATGACTTCGAGTGTGGCTCCAGCCCTGAGAGCCCCTAAATCAGGGCAATTCTGGGAGGAGAATTCGGCTCCAGAATTGAGTCCTGGATTTAATCAGACTCAATTCCCTTCCAGAAGATTTATGGTCCTCCAACCCAACATGGCAGAGCTCAGAGATGACTCTGGAGCTTGAAGGATGGTGATTACATGAGGTCAGAGCTGCACATTTAATTAAACCCCACAAATCCAGGAGAGGCTCTTTGGACATTGTTATGACAGAGACACAACTCTGGTTGTCTCTTTATTCCCTGCCCAGGCCACTCCTTCAGGACAGGGGATAAACAACCTGCCTTTATTATCCCTGGATTGCATTTCCCCTTTGGACCAAATCCAATTAGCTGAGCCTCTTCCTCCTCCAACCATCCCTGATTAGTTTAGACCCTCTGAACTCATTTATTTCCTCAGCTAATGGCCTTTTCCCTGGGAAATCCATGTATTTCCATCCCTCTCCAGGCTCACCAGCCTTGCCCAGGCCAGAGGACACTTGTCCACCCTCCAGCCTTGGGGAGATGCCCAGAGGTCTGAAGTGATTCTGTCGTTGTCCCCAGTGCTTTGGGAACCCAAACATTCCACCACCTCCTTCTGACCATCCCTCTCTCTGCAGCTCTCTGTCCTTCCATGTTCACACCCAGCCTGTTCCACAGGGGGAGTCTCCAAAGGCCTGGAAGCAGCTAAAGACCTAAATCCATATAAAAACCAGCAGAAATCAGAAAAGGCTACGGAAGTTACTGCTCATTTTCCCCTCCTGGAGATGTTTCTACTGATGACACTCCACGTCCTCCTTCTCCTCACACTCACCAACCTGCCAAGCTGTTTCCATGAGCACCAACTGCTCCTGATCCCACCAGGACACACCTGGTTGGCTTAAACAGGTGAATTAAGCCCAATCCAAGAGTATTTTATTATCTCTTCTCATCCAGGAACTGAACCCTGGAAAATTCCCTGGGTATGATCTCCCTGGGACAGAGGTTGGAAAGTTTTTGTTCCCTCTAAATTTTGGAGATCCTTGGTGCCACCACCAGGCAAAGAACCCAAGCTGAGAGACCAGGAGCCAAGTGTGAGCTGTTGGTGTGGATTTGTCCAGGAGGAAATCCAGGGGTCCCTCAGCTGAGCTCTCAGTGGCCTTTTCTGGGAGTTGTCCTACTTCTGCCTTGTCCTCCTGGGTGCAAACTGGGGGTAGGAAGTTCTCCCACCACCTCCAGCCTTGGGCTGTGACACAAACACACACCACTCGATTTCTAAAGCTCAGATTCAAAGCCCTGCAAGGAACATTTGGTGCAAACCAGAGCTGCACAGAGAATCCCAGAATCCCTGAGGCTGGCAAAGCCCTCCCAGCCCCTGGAGCGCACCCTATGCTCGATGCCCACCTTGGCAAAGCCCTCCCAGCCCCTGGAGCCCACCCTATGCTCGATGCCCACCTTGGCAAAGCCCTCCCAGCCCCTGGAGCCCACCCTATGCTCGATGCCCACCTTGGCAAAGCCCTCCCAGCCCCTGGAGCCCACCCTATGCTCGATGCCCACCTTGGCAAAGCCCTCCCAGCCCCTGGAGCCCACCCTATGCTCGATGCCCACCTTGGNTGGAAAAGTGGAGATTTAGATGGGATATTGGGAAGGAATTCCTGGGTGGGAGAGTGGGGAGGGACTGGGATGGATTTCCCAGAGCAGCTGTGGCTGCCCCAGCCCTGGGAGTGTCCAAGGAGCACCCTGGGCCAGTGGAAGTTGTCCCTGCCCATGAGAGGGGTGGCACTGGGTGATGTTGGAGGTCCCTTCCATCCCAAACCATTCTGAGGTGCTGGGCCCTCCCCTTGGGTGACCTGCAGCCTCTCTTTAAGCAATAACTCTGGTGGTCTCAGCAAAACACTCTGCAAGCAACCCATGGGAAGTGCTCTGGATGAGCAGAAGAGGTTGAGGACTCACCAGAAACCTCGGTAACATCTCAGTTTATCACAGCCAGGAATAACATTTCTGTTTTTCTCCAAAGGGGGAGAAAATTCACATTTTCTTCCATTGCAAAATATATCTTAGCCAAAAATTAAAATAAATAAATAAATAGAAAGAAGACATTTGAATTGTATGACTCGAGTTGGGTATTTTGCAGAGAAAGAACAGAAGAAAATACTCCAAGCAAACCGGGAATGGGGTTGTTACAACCACATCCTTCCCTTCCCTTCCTTAACCTTCCCTAACCTTCCCAAACCCTCCCTAACCTTCCCTTCCCAAACCTTCCCTTGCCTTGCCTTCCCTTTTCCCTTTCCCTTTTCCCTTTCCCTTTTTCCTTCCCTTTTCCCTTTCACTTTTCCCTTTCCTTTTCCCTTTCCCTTTTCCCTTTCCCTTTTTCCTTTCCTTTTCCCTTTCCCTTTTGCCTTCCCTTTTCCCTTTCCCTTTTCCCT